>JAPMOQ010002989.1:1524468-1553135 GCA_026543055.1 Argiope trifasciata
TTATGCCAATTTGGAAAATAAAAGTCATAAGCATTTGAAATTTCTCGAGAAGAAAACTTTCCCATGCAGAATATTTATATATAAATGTTTTATTTCCAAAAAAATCAATAGGAAAAATAAAATAAAAACTTACTTTATTTCCTGAGAACCCACAGAGTGACCATCAGAATTGTTGAAATCGCACCTACTGTAATACCGAAATTTCATTTGTAATAAATAACAACACAATTACAAATAATATATTTTTCTTAAAAGAAAGAAACTAACATTTTTGACTTTATTTGGATGTCTTTTATAGTTCCAAATTTCTGAAACCTTTTTTTCAACTGTTCTTCAGAATAACCATGAGGAATATTCCCAACATAAACAATACATCTTTCATCCTAAAAATACATAAAAAGAAAAAAATAAGCTTTTCTTGCTATATTTACACACACATAGTATCAATATTCAAAAATCTTTGAAAGAATAGTACCGTGTATCCTCCAAGATAACAATTGCGTTTCATTATTGGTTAATTTATCTACATTTAAAAGGCTCATCAAAAAAAGAAATGTCACTGGCAATTTAAATTTAGAGAATTTAAATAATTTATCATGCCAAGTTAAGGGTGAAATGATTTCCAAAGAATAGGAAGCACTTTGCTATTATGTTGAAACAACTGAACACAACACTTTCTGGATGAAATAGTTTTGATATTTTGAAATAATTTTGCATTGTTTTTACCATAATTATTATATTTTTATAAGTAAAAATTGAGTTTTATAATTACTTCTTTGTTTTATTTCAATTAGTCAAATCACTGCTTTTAGAGGATTCTGGAATTTTATTTTATTTATTACTTTCAGTTATGAAATCAGCTTCAGATACTTTTTTTTATTATTAATGTGTTCTTCCTGATATTCATTCTATTTGTGTAGGTAATCAAAAACTTCAGTTTAATATTCTTTTGAACGTCCTTATTTTTTTTTTTTTTTTTTTTTTTTTTCCACTTTCAGATCAATATTGTTCCATTTTTGGTAGACTTGACCAACAAATTATAAGATTATTATATGACTAGAATATTAAATATTTTCCAAGATCCCAAGTATTCATATAATTTTGAACTAGGTGAGTTATCCCTTGAATTTGCTTTCCAAAATCAAATCTAACACCATATACTGCTAGTTTGGTCCTAAAAGCTCCAATGTAAGAAACCCAAATGAATTTCTAACTACACAAAATGAACTCTTCCTACAATAATACATTTCCTTAGTGACTACCATAAAAAAAGTCATTTGGCAGGAAGTGTTCTCATAAATGATAGTCATTAATTTTTTTTTCTTGCCCGGTTTTATTTGCATGCAAATAAATAAGCCATTTGTATAGTTAAAAAAAAAAAAAGCCTAACTGATTTGCTTAATGCTAAACCAGAATTTGAGATTTGTGTATCCAATAATGAATCAGACCAAATGAGTGGGGGCATTTTTTATTCTGCTCTATGTTACAGACTTCATTAGCCTATTCTATTAAAGGTTGAGAATGATCTAATGGCATTTGTGATAGTAAAAATCTTTGCAACAAGAACCTTCTCAGCAGGTACCTACACACCTAAATTTTTATTACATTCGAATAAAAAATGAAAATTAATCTATTAACAATCCATTCAATTCACATTCTAGCTAAATTAACAGATATTGCACAAATGGGCAACAGAAAACTGTAATAAACTATTGTGGTCTAAATAAAAGGAATATGGTAGAACAAACAAACTATTAAAGGAATACCAAAAACTATGGAAGATAATTAGCTGTTACTGTCTATCAATTTATGAAACCGAAATATCATGGAAATTGGAGGTGAAATGATTGTTAAAAAATTCTTATGTTTTTAAACAAAATATTTAAAAATATAAGAATCCAATGTAAAAGCTCAATTTATAAAATGAGGATGACAAGAAGAAAAAAAAATCAAGCAGCTTCTGTACAATGGGTAAGGAAGTGAAATCTTCAAAGTCATTTTGAGCTAAACAAACCACCAACACTTACCATAGCTTTCCTTTTTTCATTCTCTTTTGCAAAATGATTTTCTGGCCTTAAACCATTGTTGCTACAAGAAAAATTAATAACTTTAATTCATATTCTGAGCATAGGAAAAGAGCAATTTTTTTTCACTTTAAAGTACAATGAATACTTTTTAATTATTTATGAGAATTACTCAGTAAAATAACACTCATACCTCACCAAATAATAAATTAGCAATTTATTATTGTTATATCATGTATGCATAATATAATAATGTGCGAGTGTGTGTCAAAAGAAACCTCAAAGTAAGTGTGTTTGTATTTTGGCACTCTATAGGCTAGACCCTTCCACCTAGAGCTACCAAATTTGACATAAGTATAACTTGTTTACTGAGAATGTGCATTGAGAGATTTTTTTTTGAATTTTTAATTATAATTTAAATTCATTAAAAATTAAGCAAAATTTGGGCATTTTTAAGCAATAACTTACAAAAATATTATGGCATAAGCATAAGTTTTATATCAAAATAAAGAATAAAAAATTAACTTTCTAACGGTATCAGTGTTTTAATATATAACTTAAATTTTTATTTTTAATGAACTTTTAAGGAAATATTTTAATTACATTTTTTCAAAAATATATTTTATACAAAACAATAAATTTTAATCTGCATGAGCACATCAAAAGAAAAAATTAGTTTTTATAAATATGTAGACACAAATTTAAATAAATAAATAAAAAATATTATTGCAAATTAAATCTAAAAAATGTAATCTTCAGCATTTGACTGGAAAATTTTTTAAATATGATATTTTCTTAAAAAAACACAAGGCAAAGGTTTCTATAATCGTTAGCAATATCTATATTATTAATTCAATAAATCAACTTTATTTAAGATAAACCTGACTGAATTTATACAAGATATGCATTCAAATTCCGGCCCAATGGCCAATTTGTATAATATTAGTAATAGACATACATATTGTTAAGTACCGTTAACTTGGTCAAAATGCAGTAAATAATTACATTTTATGTACCTTGAGTCAAATAACGCATTGATGAATAATGAGTTTTAGATTTTTTTCATGCTTTCCTCTGTTAATCATATTAAACAATATTTTTACTAATATTTTAAGCAAAACTTATTACATCAATCAATCTTCTAAATCAATCATTAAAATTGACTGATTAATAAAAAAAGGAACATTATTATTAAAAAGTGATGTTTTAGATTTTTCATCCGCCACCTTAAACAAATATATCGATTTCAGGCCAATCAATGCCAGGAATTACTCCAAGGCTGATAACTAAATGAATAAGTGTTTGCGTATAGGAATGAATATGTGTGTGTGTGTGTGCGTGTTGGTGCTCTACACACCTGACCATATGATGTAGAGATACCGAACTTGTTATGCACATATTTACTTTAGAGGATGAAAAAGTATGCCTAGATGAATTTTTTTGAAGCTTTAAAGAATTAAAAATTATGCTAACATCTGGTATTTTTCTGCAATAACTTCCGAAAATACTACAGCACAAAACTCTTTTTTAAATTCTCTTAAAAGTGACTTTTTTCCATTATAATGTCCATAATAATGTTTTAACCTACAAATTAAGTTTCTACTTTTAATGAATTAAAAAAACACTAACTATATTTTCTAACAATTAATTTCTCACAAAATTAAAGTAAAATTTAACCTGCAAGAGCACATTAAAAAAGTACCAATACTTTGCCATCACTTTGACAAAAACTCAAACGGAATAATTAAATTAACTCTTATTGAAATTGAACTGAGGGAGGTGTGATATTCAGCACGTATTTAAAAAGAAGCATAATGTTATGGAATAAATATGAAATCTGAAATTTTCCACATAATTCCACAACAGCTTATTGCAAATCAGAAAGATATATAGTGTAATGAACAAATAATTATGAGACTTCTATAATACAAATTACGTGACTACCAAAGTTTGAATATATTTCGCTGATAAGTTATAAAAAGAGCAAGGTACATAAGTATTAAATTGAAAATTTTAGAATGCATTTTTTTTATGCATTACCATCTGGTTACCAAAGACTACTAGTACATCAATAAAACAAATTTTTAATTAATTATGTTATTTTTTTAAGTTTACAATTAGTTTAAGAATAAAGTTTACTTTTTACAATTTTTAAATAATTATGTTAGAAACAGAAAATTCAGAAATTTTGTAACAACTTCTATTTTATAAATAAGTCATTTAAAATTAAATACACTACATTAGATGATGGTACAAGTACTTATGATGCATTTTTGATAAATATAGTTTGAAAATATAGCCACTGGTAAAATTTTGACTAGTTGCATTTTACTGCTGAATTGAGAGTGGGAAAGTGGGAAAGGCAAGTAAAAAAAGATTATTAGCTTAGTTACCGAATAAATATTCAAAAAATTATTAATTCAAGTAATTATATTAACATTTGCCATCTTCTTCAATATATTCATCAATTATACCAAATGTCTACTTAAATAATTTTCCATACAAAAGAATGATGTGCATTACAATAAAAATAAAAGCATATGCACTTTCCCAAAGTCACTAAAATAAATGAAAATAAAATCAACTAAGTAAATATCAGTAATATGCTGTTAGTTAAAATTGAAAAATTAATATTAATTTTTTTATTTAATTATAAAAGAGGACCCCCATAATGTGCATTATTAGAATCACAAAGTGCTTAATTCCATCAATGGGTGTATCAATAAAGTATTAATGCACACATTTAGGCTTTATGACAAGAAATAAATTTATTACTTGATATATATAACAATTTCAGTATAGTTAAAAATTGCATTTTAATTCACTATGTAACATGTTATGCATTTTCACCAAAAATATTTTGCTTTTACACCCAACTAAAAAAAAAAAAAATCCAGAGTGGCTTTCTGCAAACCTATATTGGTACTACATCTATCAGTGCTTCTTGAACTTGAAAAGTATCTAATAAATTGATATTATTGAAAACTATCACTTGTTTTATGAATTTGAAAATGGCTAATTAATCCTACCTCAAATGTTTAAAGTATCCAAATCTCCTAATATATTGAGGACATATTATTTATATAATGATTCTAATTTAATAATTTTTATAGAAGATTATTTCTCAAAATGATGGGTCATTAGAATAAAATAAAAGGCTTTTTGAAAAGATAATGATAAGTAGAAATAATTCAAAAAGAATATACAGAAATAATTGAAATTATTGCTTATTTAGCAAGTAAAAATATCAATAACTAAATGACTAATAGTGAATAGAATCTTTGTGTCTTTTACATTAATTATATATCCTTTTTCCAAAAAATGAAAATTTACACTATTTGGTGTTATTGGTTAGGATTTAATTTACGTCCTTACATATCTTTTAAAATTGTCTATTAATGGTCTTAAAAAGTTGTTTTATTGTATACATATTTACATAGATTTACTAGCTTTAACTTTTGACCTACAGGTAATATTAAGCCAAGTTATTAATATTCATCAATATAAAAGCAACCATTTTTATAGGAAAGAAAAAAATTGATTGTATATTAAAATAATTCTGTTCTGTTAGAATAATTCTAGCTTTGTTTTTTAATGCATAATTATCTATACTTATAATAAAGCTCAATGTGTGTGTGTGTTGGCGCTCTACAGGCCAGACCGTTGGACCTACAGCTACCAAATTTGGTACATGCATACCTTGGAGGTTCGGAATGTGCACCTCGGAGCCCTTTTTTCGAATTTTTAATTAGAATTTGAATTAATTAAAATTTAAGCGAAATTTCAACGTTTTTCCGTTATAACTTCCGAAAATATCATTGGACAAACATGATTTTTACATCAATTTAAAGATAAAAAAATTAGCTTTCTAACGATATCAGTGTTTTTAATTTATAACGTAAACTTCTATTTTTAACGAATTTTTAAAGAAATATTTTAACCATGTTTTTATCACGTGACTGGATAAAATAAAAGAATGCCGGAAGTTCAAATAAAAAAAAAATTATTATCGCAAAATAAATCTACAGAAATGCAACTGTCAGCACGTGACAGGATAAAATAAAATAAATATAAAATGTGATATTTTCTTTAAAAAATAAATGCAAATGATTCTATGATCTTTTGCAATATCTGTATCATTAATTCCATAAATTATCTTTATTTACAGTAAACCTGATTGAATTTAGACAGGATATGCATTGAAATCGCGACTTAATGGCATATTTATGTAATCGTTTGCAATATCTGTATCAGTAATTCAATACTTTTTTCCCTTTCTCGCTTTCTTTGAAAAAAAAAAAAAAACATATTTCATATTTTGGCAGCATTATCGAAAAAAACATTTTTAATATTTTGGAAGCATAACCGATAGTTAAAACTGATTGATTTATAAAATTAAAGAATATTATTAGGAAAAGGTGTTCTTTTAGAACTTTTCGTCTATCATCTTAAAGAAAATATTGCTTTCAGGCCAATCAATCCCCGGAATTACTTCTAGGCCAATGAATATGTGATTTAATTGAAAATTTTAGAACGCATTACTCATGGCGAACCAGCTGGTCGCCAAAGGCGGCTAGTCTACAATAAAATAAATTGGATTTAACATTTAATTTAAAAATTTGCTTTCAAATCAAAAAACAAAATTTAAACAAATGCAAAAAAATAAAAGACAAATTAAGCTAAATATCCTTAATGGCAATGAATCAATAAAACCTAAACTTACTAATTATGAGAGTTTCTATAACCTCTAGCATGACTTTTAAGACCTGGGGAATGGCTTGATGGTAATCCTGAGAACTGTTTAACTGATGTTTTTGAAGAATCTGACAGACAGTGTCCATTCTTGATATTAGGTAAATTTTGATTGCTTCTTGATTGACTGGAATGATTCACTAGAGAAAATTGAGCTGCAGCATTATCTTGGTTTTCTTGGCCGTTTAATTTACATGACGTCCCTAGAGAATCGTGTTGCTTTGATATTTGAATACCCAAGTCTGTAAGAGCAGCAATATAACCATTTGCTCTGAAAAAGAAAACTTAAGAAGTTAATTTCTTTTTCATTTAGTTAGTTTGAATCTAGAACATAAAACTGTTTTTTAACACCTAAGTTATTTAACAGAGAGAGGGGCATAATATAAAAAATACATTATATAAAACAAAGAAATCAAATTAAAGAACACATAATGGCATTATTTCAATAATTTATGTTAAGCTTATTACTTAAAAATCCAGTAAAATATATGTGCTACTGACCCGCTTCTACTTAAGTTCCATAATTTGAATAATAATAAAACAAAGAAAGTTAAAGAAAATTTTTGAATAAATATATATTGAAAATAAATGCACACAGATATATAAAGAAAAGAATGCTATTTAATTGCAATATAATAAAACAAATTTGAAGATTGCTATTAATTTTTTTTTTAGATATAGGAAAAACTATTTCCTTGAAAATAAACAAATAAATCATGGAAACTATAGTAGTATTGAAAACTTTGCAAGAATATTTTTTTTTTAATTGTTTGATTTTTTTTTTTTCATTTAAAGCCAAGCATATGGTTATTATAATAAATTATTAATAATTGAAAGTTGGTAAAATGAAAAATAAAATTTAATAAGTAAATGCACAATGAGAGTAATTTTTCATATTTTTTCCAAGAACAATACTCCTACGATTTATGTTACAGATTCTCAGAAATCAATTAGTACACAATATTTGTTCCTATTGTATATGCATTTTATTTCATCAATACTTGTGGATGGATAAAATGCATTTATCTCAATACAAAACATATTAAAAGATTTTTCAGATTTCATTCGGAAAAATTTAACTATAATGTTTTAAGGATTGTTTAATATTTTCAAAATTTAATGTCTGAAACATCTGTTTAAGGGAAACACGTCAATCATCCAAATATAGTACTAAATTATCTTCCTTATAAAATGAGATTGGTTGAACATTAGAAAATATTCCTTGTTTTCTAAAGCATTTTGCTCAAAAAGATTAAGCCATTTCTTGCATATATTTTTCTTCCATTGAGCAGAATACTCTTTTTCTAACTTCTTCAAAATATAAATGGCCATTGCAGTTTTTAAAAAAGGGAGGATAAGAATTTCTATCTCTGAAACATGAACTTGGATTTTCTGCATTTTGAAGTCCTAGGGTTCTGAAGCTCAGCAGAATATGTCCGTTTAATGGAAATGCTTGGAGAATTCAAGAATCTTATTATTATTTGAGGGGAGAGGAATATGGTTTCAGAAAAAGAAAATCAGAGCATTTTGTGCACTTTAGAAATTTTTAACATATTCACTGCCACTATCCTGACCATCTAATTAGAAGACCCCTTCTTTGCTATCTTTTAACCACAGTAGAAAAGGTGTCATTTAATAACACAGATGGTTTGGTCCAAGAAAAAAAAAACAATCTATGAGTTATTGTGTAGTAGGCAGTCAACATGTTAAAATAATGTATACACAGACAGTTTTTTTTTTGTTGTTGTAAAAGTACAAAATGAGAAACGTAAAAGAATTGCTTACCGCTGGTTAGCCAATGACAGCTCTTTTGAATGCGAAAAAAAATCTTCAATTGTAGATGAATCCAAAAATTTAAGTTCCTTTTTTTTAACTTCTAACACCAATTCATCAACATTCAGATCTTTAAGCAAAGATTCATTAACAGTAATTGGATATGCATGATCATTATGAGAAACATTAACAGTTTTATCAATGTTGTTAAAAACTTTAGATGTAGTTTTTGAATATAACAAGCATTCTTCTTTCTTTGGCACATTAATAATATCTACTTCTTGAGGGCCATCAACTGATGGTATGGCAGGAACCTTATCTTTAACATTTTTCATGTCCTCATACTTCCCTAAAGGGTAGGATAAAGAAGAATTAAATGGCTCGCTGGAAGACACCTCTTCATATGAAGCAACTTCAAGTTCATGTATATCCATAAGATTTGCAGCTGGAAAAGGCTCTGCTAATTGGTTTACCTCATTATCTAAATTTTTTAAAAAAAAGACAGTTTTTGAATCAAAAAGAAAAAATTTCATGACTTCAATAAAAAGTTATCGGTAAAAATTCATTAAACATACATAACAATACATTCAGAAAATTTAAAATATATTTTAATTTTTCTGTGTAAATATTTGTGCATTTTTTTAAACATTCAATTTAACATTTTTAGACTGCAAAAATAAAAAATAGTTTTTACTGAAATGCATTTTCTGAAAATTTAGCATTTCACACAAAATAAGTATTTATTCTATTTCTTATGTGATGAACTACACTAGTAAAATCAAAGTGCATATATTTGTATGCAAGTATGCTTACTTTCCAACATCTAACTGCATGTTGCCTCATGCAGTAAGTTCACTTTTTTTTTTTCTTATAAAAAATACAGTTGATCCTAATATTAAAATTATATGCACAAGTAGATTAAAATCCATTCAGGAAAAAATTAAACAGGCAACATGATCTCTTAGCGTAGAAGAAAAATAATTAATAGATTAGAGGCTAATAATTAATTAATAAATAATTAATTACTCAGCTTCCTAACCACCCCCATACACACACACAGGAAAAAAATGAAATAAAAATGCAAAATTGCACGATTAAAGATTACGAAAAAAATAATAATATTCTGTAACTTTCAACAATGGAAGCAAAACATATGATCAAATACTTTTAGGTAAAATAAAAATAGTTTAAATTTTATTGAAGTTAAAAAATTTAGTGAAAATATTGCATAAAAATTAGTGAAATTTAAAGGAAAGTTAATATACAATTAAATTGCCATAATTAAACAATTTGTTTAGCTTTATGATGGTGTAAAAGCAATTTGTATATTATAAAATTTCTAGTACTTATCGATGAAAAGTGTCAAATGTCTGCTTTATTTTTTAATTATTTTGAAGAGTATATTTCCAACATCACAAATATATATGAACTAAATTTTGTTACAATCCATAAAGCTCTAATATCTATGGTGTAATGGTAGAAACAAACTCAATTATATTATCAGATTATTAATTAAAAGAATATTTATAATATATAAGCACCAAATCAATGAGAGAAATTTAATGAAAAATATTTTCTAATAAAGCATATTTTTTTAATGAATTATATTTATTACATCCTGTTTTTACAATAGTGTTACATGTATTATAAACAATTTGAGAATCAAGAAACACATATTTTCAATTCTTTCACTTAATATTTAAAGGTACAAACTACTGAATAAGTGCAACAATTATGCTAGATTGCATACTAGCATTTTATTGATGCATATTTTTTCAGTTAATATTTGTCCAAGAAATTTAATTTTGGTTACCATAATCACACATTTTCTTGAAGAAAAACAATTATTAGTTAGTTAAAGAATGAAAACACTCTATATAAAAAAAAACTTTTTAAGTAGAATGAATTTCCAAAAGTGAAGAAATTGAGAAATGCCATCGTGTTTTGACACCTTACAACTAAAAATAATCAAACATTGAAAAGTAATAAAAAAATTCTTAAAATAGGAGACTGCTTGATGTTGGAATTCAGATCTTGTATACGAGTTGAAAGCCAGCAATTAATTGACAGAAGAAAAAAATCATGCAAAAAAATGACTGTAAAAATGTTACTTTTGCAGCGATCAGCAGTTCATTTCTAAAAATTGTCAAGACAGCTTACTGATCATGTTTGACAATAATACAAAAGTACCTAGAATTATTATACTATAAATACTGCTATACTGTCAAAAGATTTTTAATAAAAAATTGAACAATTATAACATGAAAAATTAATATTTCATGACAATGACATTAAAAAAAAACACATGCAGATACAACTTAAGCTATTAAGTTATCAATAAGTTCAATAGCAAGCAAAAAGGTCAAACAAATAAATAAAAACTTACTGAAAGGACAATGTTTGGCTCTTTTATATGGCAATTCAGAAGATCCGTACCTTACAATATCCATTTTAATGACAGATTTTTTAGATTTTGAACTTGAATGTTTGCCTACACTTTTTCTTGATTTAGAAGACGAACTTGGAAGACCTTTTTTGGAATTCACCTTTGAAGCTACTTTAGAAGTTTCAACATCGAGTGGAGAAGATGAAGAAGAAGATGATGAGCAACAACTGGTTTTTCTTTTTTTTTTATCACATAAAAGAGATTGTGATATAGTTTTAAAAACATCAACACTTGAGGAGTCTCTTCCTCGTTTTCTTAATTTCACTTTATCTGCTATTGTTTCAGTAAAACTTTCATCACCTGAAAGTTTGTCTTTAGTAGCATTTTCACAGTTAATACTTTTCACAGGGGAATGAATTATACGTGGCACTTTTGCTTTTAATGAAATTCTCAATTTTGGTACACGTCTCTCTTCATTATTTTCATCCTTTTTTCTCAGTTTCTCTTCGACTTTTCCTCCAGGATTATTGAACATTGAGTTCTTACATTTCTAAAAGAAAGATAAACATAAATTATATTTCCAAAATATTCTTCTGACTGCCATAAACAAAATGAAATAACATACTAAAACAAGTTATAATTTTTTTTAATGAATGTTTTAAATTTTTTAGTGTAACTGAGGAATAATTCAAAACTACGAGTACATCAGTCATGTTTTAGGGAATGATATCTGAAGAAATGGAAGTAATATAATTTGGTTTAATTCTTAGTACAAATTAATATTTTGTAAGAGGAATTTATCAATTACAAATTATTATTAAGATAATACAGCCAATGAGCTTTTAAACTTTTATACTATAAAAGCAACTGTTTAAAATTAACTTGCAAAACAAAAAATTCGTTTCCAAAGGCAAGTTGAAATTTTTTAATCAATCAAATAAAGCGAAATGATTTCAAGTATGTTTTTAAGTAATTAGCACAAAATTTTTCTTGGAAAAATGTTATTAATTTTTAAATACGTTATGCAAATTACAACCAATATATTGCTAAATAACTATAATAAAATAAAGAAACAAGAAAAAAAATGCTAAAATATTATGAATATAAAAAGCTGATATAATATTTAAAAAATACGCAAATTTCATGCACGTACACAAACACACACACATATATATATAGTAGACATATTCAATTCGGATGATTTATTTTCACTTTAAAAGAGAATACAGATAAGTTGGAATTTCAAAATATTATGCAGATCATATGTAATATGTTTATAAATAATTATATCACATTTTTTTATATGTAAAGTACACATTATTCCAAATTAATTTTCTTTTCTTTAAAAGGGTTTTTTTCTAAGTAGTTAATATTGGAAAAGAACATTATACAACAACACATATAAAATTGAAACACAAATATAACAAAACAATATTTACACAAATATAACAAAACGATGCAAAAAATATGTTTCTATTATTTTCTTTTTCCTATAAGCGATTTTAAATTCGTTGAATAAATTTTAACTTGAGTTTACATTTGAAAAATTAACGTCATATATCCGTAAGTATTTTTCACATAGTTCCTTCTAGAAAAGAAATATAATCTTGTGGTTACATAAATCACGCATTGTTATACATTATTTCCATTCTAAATCTTAATGACTATTTAATCGTTAAAAATGTTAGCGTCATTTCAACAGTTATTACCACGTGTGTTTTGTTTATCCTGCTTTTCTCCATACAACCACACCATGTGCTATTTAACTTCTGTTGTTTATTTGTTGCAACATAATAAGATAACTATAAAATATTCTTACCGTCATGTTTCTTGGTTCTTTTTATTATATAATTGTGTTATTCCCAATAAAGATGCTTAGGGTAAAAGAGGAAAAAACAGGCGACATCTTCGCATCTAAGATGCACTTCTACTAACCTCTCCAAGCATTCTGTCATTCGTATCGAAATTTTCGGATGGGTTCTTATTGGTAGAAGAACCAAAGTGATGTCATACATGCAACACACGCCCCTGAAATATGGCTTGTTGATTGGTCGTCATATATCATAAAATTCCCACCCATAACGCAGTCAAGCCGTGGAGAAAATTAGGATAAACAAAAAGCACGTGGTAACAACAGTTGAAATGACACAAGCATTTTTAACGATTAAATAGTCATGAAAATTTAGTATAGAAATAATGTATAACAATGCAAGATTTATGTAACCACAAGATTATATTTCTTTTCTAGAAGGAACTATGAGAAAAAATACTTAGGGTGATATAAATAAAAATATTAAGTCTCATTGGATAGAAATAATATTTCTGAATAGACTCAGCGAATAAATATAAATTAAAATGCTAGAGAACATATAGTATATTGGAAATAAAAACGAATATGCTAAAAAATAATTATGTCTAAATAAATAAGTTTGTGAACAAGTTTCTAAAAAATAGACAAATTAATTCAATAAATCGATATTTTTTTGGTTAAAAAAACAAAGGCAAAATTCTCTATACTTCTAAAATACCAATATCTAATTTTTTTTTTCCTTCGAAAAACATTAGGTAGTAATAATTGCTTTGTAAAGACGTCATTACCATCTTTATATGTGTGGAAACATATTATGATGTGAATTTGCACTTTGAATCAAAAGGAAATTTGATTAATTAGGAACTTTAAACTTAACTAATTCGGACATTCTTAATTTGAATTTTTTATTGGTTAATTGGATTTCCAATAAACATAATATTAAAACATCGTATTCAATCGAACTTATCTTGGTTAATACGAAGTCAAATAGGAAAATGGATTCTATTTTTGAATTTTTTCTTTTAGTTTGAAAAAATTCGTACATTGATATAGCTGTTACGGTCATTGTGAATAATCAGTTAGTATTAATAATTATTCGCATTGATTGTAACATAATCACAAGTGAATAACTTTTCAAAGTCCTTTAATCAGTTGAGGAAATTACTTTTGCACAATGTATTCAATAAAAAATATAAATATTTCTTTTAAAAAACAATTAGCCCATTCGTTGTAAATGGCTATTTAAAAGTTTTAAAATACAATTACTGTATTCAAATGTCTGTATATACTGTTTATCATTAAACGATTTACTATTTAGTTTTTAATTATATATCACTTATTCAAAATATCTCGTGCAAAAAATGAACTTTTTTACGTATCCTTGCTGTATTCATTTTTCGACTTTTTCTCTGCAGACAGGAAATCATTTACGAAAATAAAATAAGCATTCCTTAGCTTTTATTCTAAAAATCCTTTTTCTAACCAATAGCAAGATTTTTATTTTAAATTCAGTTTAGTTATAACTTTCTTATAGTGACTACGATTCCTAAATAAATATATATACATATAATGAAAAAAATTCTTTTTTAAAAAAATGAGGAAGTCTGGTTAAGTGAAGAATGTAGAAAACAGGAAAAAGAATGTAGGGGGAAAAAAGCTTTTAAAGAAAAAGAAAGAATATTTATGCATCAAAAATTTTGAAAATTAATTAATTTATATCTTTAAATAATTTTTTTAACAGTTTAATGCCTTTAAGTTTTTTTTAATCTTTGAAAAAAAAAAAGAACTACAAATAATTACTTTTAAAAAGCAAATGACGAAAGGTTTTCGAAACGTAAATCGAAAATTCCATAAATCGATTTCTTTTCGCATGCATCTTCAGTTTGATACCTAAAACTGAAGAGGCTTCCCCCCCCCCCCCCCCCAAAAAAAAAAATGAAACGGGTCTGAAAAAAAAAAAAAAAAAAATCGTTTGTCTAAGAAGTAATATGCCTTCGTTATTTTATTGTCCAAATTGTAGAAAATATTTGCAACACTCAAATAATATTATATATATATATATATATATATATATTAAAATCAAGTGTAAAGATTAATTACTTTTTTATCATGTTATTTTTTACAAACCATCATCAACTTTAAATTCCCAAGTTTTAAAATAAAAACTTATTGATTCTTTTGAGAAACGGAAATTGTATCATTAATACTGAACCTTTGTTCCTTATTTCAAAAATGAATAAATACCATACAACTTTGCATTGTAAAACACTATATAATATGAAATTTTAATTTGATTAAAAATCACTGTCTTAAAGATATAAATGGTGCAAAGAGTTCAAAAATATAAATATTATTTTGACACAATTTAAAATAGAATTCTTATGTAGAACAAAAGAAAAGCGATAACACATAAGTGTTGAAGTTTTCAGGTAAAATTTACACACAAATGCAAAATGGGATGACAAAGAAATTTCAGAGATTCAATAACGTTAAAATTACAAAAAGTAGGAAAAAAAAAATCAGTATTAAAAATAATTTTTGTTGATATATAAAATTTATCACTACACTACTAGGGTGCTTTGAAATTATCCCGTCGGTTTATCAACGCTCGTGGAAATGCTTTATTCTATTGAAAAGTAATTTGCGGTTATTCGCGCAAAGTTTCATTTTGGCGGTAATATCGGGTTTGGCGAAAATGGTTGACGGGATAATCCCAAAATATTACTGTTAGAATTATTAAATTCTTTTTCATTTCCATAAATAGTAACGTTATGCATGAAATATCACAACACTGCAGTATTAAATATGAAATTCGATCCATTAAAATTTTTTATGGAATAATAACATTGATTTATATACGCTTAACTTCTGATATTTTGTAACTTATAATTACATTTCTAATTTTAATAATGGCAGGAAAAAGTGAAAATATTCTGTTATCATTTAAAAATTAATAACTTTTCATCAAGATTTCATTAAATTGAATATATGAAATAAAAGTATATGTAAGAAAATTTTTAATTTAATAAATGCTTGATATTATTTTATGAAGAATTGAATTTTGAATTTTATGCAGAAATTAGTAATTTTACTTTGTTTAGTTGGATACAAAAATGAATTCGGGAAATAGCTTCACAACAATATGGAAACAAGATTCTAAAGTTTTTATCCTAATCAATTATTAATAGTCAACATAATAGATTTCAGTTGTTTCAATTTCATTTGGCAAACTATATGCATTTCAATATATATATCACTTAAGAATCTGTAATCCATAAAATTGTAATTGGTTCTCTAGAAACCTAGTTCAACATCATGGTTTAAAGGTAAATTGATAATTATGTTTGTTTTTCCTCTAAAACTCTTTTTAGGCTATGATTTTTTATTCTTGAAGAAAAATTAAAAATAAAATAACCAAGTTTATTTTTATAATCTTTTAATACTTCTGATTACACATTCTGAGCAAAAATTCTGGAAATAACTTATTGCATGTAAGTGCCTCCCCTCCCCCCATTTTTAACAATAAAAAATATTTTGAAATATTCATTCCAGAAAAACTGGCTCAAAATACATGTTGAGATCAAATTATTGCAAATTTAATACTACATATTAAACTAATGTAATTGAAATTTGAGAAGAAAAAATACTTTTATTATATGATATAAATAAAACAAGGATTAAAAACAGTTTTTTTCTGCCATATTTAAAAGCTTAAAAAAGCAATCATTACAAAAAGTGGTGGGAGTAGATAAAGTTTTAATTTTGTTAATGTGTATAAAATTACAAATAAATATAGTGATAATTGAAAATACCTGAAAGAAATTTTGTTCTGATCAAATTAATAAGTTTTGATCTTTCAAATTCAAAACTATTTTCTTGATTCTCAAAATCTAATGAGTATTAATGATCAATATCAGAAAAAGACTATGATCTTCATTCAGTAAATAGACTGTTAAACAGTGTAAGCAACTATAAGTGGAATAATTATGTATTTCCTTTTCTTAGTTTTCTTATATTACCATCTTACTTGGAGGAAACATCAAGGCTAATTTAGGATGGACCTTCTGAATGATGAGAAGAATAGCATATGAACCAGCATACCTTCTTTAAACTTCTAAATACACTAGTAGAAGGTCTTTTGATCATAGGCATCATATTAAACATGCACTATGTACATAACTGATTTTTGGTAGAAAATGAGTTCTGATGTTGGAACCTCTTAGTACTGATAAAGAGACCATATTAACATACAGCAGCCTCCCAAATTCAAAGTTATGAGGATAATATCTTGTACAAACAAATAAGTCTAAATTTTTTAGTAAAAAGTGAAAATTCAAAACCTTAGAGGAAAAAAATTTCATAATTTATTTGAATGAAACTTATAATTATAGGAAATTTCATTATGGAATGCTAAATGTTTATGGGAAAGAATTATTTTTGATGCAATAGGATCCATAATTTCTGAAAGGAATTTATTTTGACATCTTTGGTACCTTTGAATAATAAATTTGTTTTATTTCAAAATTATCCAAAAGTTTCTAAAAATGGAATTCAGTATCTGGATAGCTTCTAAATATTTGTCAATGTGCTTAAAATGTTCTCATTTTGAATCCCAATAATAAAAGTAAAACAATCAACATAACTGTTCAAATTACTAAAAACTTCAAATTGTTTTTAGTTAAAATAAAAGCTATTTAAATAAGATTTCCCATTTCAATTATAATATTGTTTTCTTTCTCTTCTCTGACAGATAGAAAAATTAGTTTAATAGACAATTTATGATTACAATTTCTCTCTATAACTTCAGTTGAATTCTCAGTATAAATCAATTGAGTTCCAATTTTTTTTTTAATGTATGAAAATGATAAATTACTCATTTATATTTTATTGAAATTAGAAGTAATAATATAAGGTTGAAAACTTTACAAAAAGTTAATCTAACTTGAAATATAATTAAAATGAAACTCAAAACCTATAAATATAATGCAGAAAGAGGATTTAGAAATGAAGCGTTATTTAAAAGATACTTCATTTCTAAATCCTTAATTAAGATTTCTTAACTTATTACTAGAAAATAGAAACCATTACTTATGAGTAGTTCTAACAATATTTTTTAAGAAGTTACAAAGAATTGCAAGTGTGCATTCAAATTCTACAAAATATAATTAATAATTTACATTTTTATTTAAAGTATTACTCTAATCATTTTTTGTTTAAGATAACATACTGAATATTTTGTAAATATGCAAGGAAGCAATGTATTTTTTATGTTTTTGTTCACATGGCAGATTTCACTACTTTCATATGTGTAAAAATTAAAATGTTCAATTATTCCTTGATTTGATAGAATTTCGAAATTTTATATACTACTGCATTTCCACTGATAATGTATTTTCAGAGTATAAACATCAATAAATAGCTTAATATTACATTACTTTGTTTCAACATGAGAGGGACATTTGATAGCAAAGTTAAGGAACATTGATGATACGATTCTGTTATAAATCAATGAAATAAGACAGAAAATTCAATAAGTGAAAATTATTATTTTTTAGAAAGCATGCTTTATCAATAGGCTAATATGCTGAATATATAGCCTATTAATCATCTTGATGTCTAAGTAAAAATCAATAAAATAAAGAATGAAAACAAAATATAATTGTTGTCTTCTACACAAACTTCATATACTTATCTGGCTATAAATGGTTGGTCTGCTTTCAATAAAATACAAATGAACTACTAATCAAAATGTTTTCTAACATACATATGAATATACTGTATATTATTCTTGTGCCAATTGAAAGGAAAATTACATGAGGTATCACCAAATGAAACAGCTCCTTCTTATCAATGGGGGGGGGACAAATAAAATATAATTATTCAAATAAAATCTAGTGAAAGTGAAGATCATCTATTTCAAATAAAACAATGATAAAAAGAAAAGTTTTTAAAACATACTTCCTTTAGTACACCAATGATAAGAAATATATATATATATTTTCAAGAATGAATTTTTTTAAAAATCATAAAAAAGTAAAGAGTATATAGAAATACTTTTAAGAGAACCAGAATTTTATTATTATTTTTAATTAGTATACAGTAATATTCTTTCTTATTATACACATTATGGTTTAAATTTTTTTACATTATTTACAATTTCTCTTGCTTTTGTAATTTTGTTCTAATGACTAAATTCTTTTATAAATTTATATACTTTTACTCTAACAAAATCAAGCATTAAGAATTATATTTATATTTTTACTTTTTAATCTTAAATTAGAATTCATTATTATAAATATCATTAACTCATTTCTCAAATTCACTAAGAGATACAGCCAAATTCACACAAACAGAATTTAATTAACTATAAAATAAATTTTAATTAAGTATTTTAAATATTAAAAATATTCTTATCTGTAATACATAAACCAACAAAATTGTAGAAATGCAGACATGAGGTAAAAATTGAATACAATATTCTATCTTTCAGAACAAAATTTGAAAAACAAAGCGATGAGAAAATACACTGACCCAAAAAATTGTACTTACTTAAAAAAAATCTTGATTGATCTTGGGTTTCTGAATAATTTTTCAATTATGGTCTAATTGTTCATAACATATTATAATTTAGTCTTTAAATGTTTTATGTGTTTACCTTACATTAACGACTGTCAAAATATTGTTAAATAATGTGTTTATTCTATCATAGGATTTCATGTTAAAATAATCAAAGTACCTTTATAACTGATTTATATGTGTCTTACCTCTAAATCAGTAATAAGTATTTAGCCTTGAGCCATGAGCCTTTAGCCTTGACTGCCATGTTTTGTTCCTTACATTATGTTTATATAGAGCAAATTTGCTCTATATAAAAGAAAAAGCTCATTTATGAGTTTTTTTCTTTCTCCTTTCAGTAAAGAACAAAGATACTGAAAATGATGCTTTAACTTTTTGGTATTTTAATATTGAAACTACTTTCTACACACTTTAGTAAAAAAAAAAAAAAAGATTTTTTTTTTTCCTTCAAAGGCAGGTAATGTAATTACTGAGCTTCATAAGATAACAACCATTACAAAATTAAATAACTGTTGCTAGTGATTGCAGTAGTTTACTTGATAATTTCAATTGTTGAAACCATATAGCAGATCTAATTTATATTTAAAATAATTAGCTTCGTATTAAAAAGTTATGAATAAAGAAAATATAATTTAATACTAAATAAACAAAGAATATATAATACAATTTAAAATATAATACTCATTTTCAAATTTCTACATCTAGTATATGTTAATTAAATAACTGAAATTGTAAATTGAAAAATTAACCATGCATCTGAAATGTGAAATTAACACACACACACAATCTATTCTTGAAGATGTAATAAAATGGAAATAAATTGTCAAAAAAAAAAAAAAAAAAGAAGCAAATATTATTAAAAAATAAAATTTTGAGAGTACTTATGTTGTATTTTATTTATTTTATATAATTCTTGAAATGACACAAAAACAAATTTTTTTAATATTTGAAATCGATTTTACTTTTGGTTATTTTAAAAATAACAATAAAAGTATAACGCCAATAAAAAGCTTTAATGAAGTATTATAGTTTATAAGTTATTATAAAAATTTTATTTAAAATAGCTATATTAATTATATAATAAATATTCTCATGTTTACAGGCAAATATTATCATAAAAGGATAAAAATATGACCCCCCACTCCCCAAATAAACATCATATTAATTAATTATCAGCTGAAATAAAAACAACTGAAAGATAATAAAAACAGATATGTGAATGAGTCTATATTCCTTCAAAAAGAGATGCAGCTCCTTTTGGTATGAATATATTTTCTTTATTTAGAAAAGAAATTTTTTGACAAAATTTATTTAAAATGTATTTCAATCATTTTTAAATGAGGAACATTTAAAAATAATGGCCTTGAAAAAGTTAACTTGCATACATTGAATGTTTTTGAGCGCAAGGAAATTTGTAATTAAAATTTTCTGCTTTTCTTTACAAAAAAATTACTGAATTATTTTCAGTAATCTTTTCTAATATTTTATTCTGGCATAATTAGCGATTAAGGATGCTTACTTTGTATCATAAAAGTGTTGTCTTTATTAAAATGATGAGATAGTCAAAACAATGCAAGTCGGTGTTGCCCATTCATGACGTACAGTCAGTCCTATAGACTGATTTGCGTTTTTTGTAGACAATGCATGTTGAAATTAGAATAATATTATGTATGTCTATTTAATAAGATTGACAAAAACTAAACATTAATAATAAAAAACGAAGAAATCAGAAAATTCTATAAAATAATTTTCCGGCTTTCGTCCTCGTTTTTCTGGGAGATTCTGTTAAGGAGATAATAATCCTACTAATACAAATATATCGGAAATAATTGAAGAAATAATTATTTCTTAGTTTATATTCATTATTATAACACATAGATCAAGGGCACATTACCTTAATTTTCCATTTTATAAACTAATCTCAAGTTTTTGGACGAGTTTTAAGATATAACCTGGAATTAAAACAACAACCTTTATTATCAATCTAAGTATTTACAAACTGCGCGAAAGAAAAACGAGCTTGAGACCACGTGTCTCCGTGAGTACATCCAACAGGAATTAAATGCTCGGCATGTTCTTAGTGGCAGTTAGGACAGGCATTCGGTTCAGAACGAACGAGATTTGCATGAACCAAACGATAATATCTCACAAAAACCTCGATCGACAACGAAAAACTATCATTACTAATTGCTCTTTTGCCGCTTTTTAAATTTATATTTTTGTCTCAAATATTACCTATTCTAGCCAGATGATTTAAGATCTTTACTATTATATGAATAAAAAAGTTTATAAATAAAAATCGGTGTTACTGGGAGAAATAAAAGGATCGTCCTTGTTCGTGGCCTCCGAGAGATCTCTCGGAGGCCATGTCTTGCTTCAGCTTGGCTTTTCATAATGTTTTTTATAAAAGATGCAAGCAGTTTTTTTTTTAAATTTAGTTTCAGTTATAAGTCAAAAGATAAACAAACATATGTAAAGTTTGTTTAAAAATATTAAACATATGGTAAACAAAAATGAAATATAATCACTGACATAGGAAATGGAGTCCCAGTTTCACAGGATCGATACCAGCAACGGATCCATTTATTAAGCCTGTTTTTCGATGGTTATGATATTATACGTATTTTTTAAGAGGATGGTTTAGATAATCAGTGCATTTATCTCATTTTTCTAAGTCAAACGAAGAATAGAGGTGAAGAAATCAAAGCATAATCTATTTACATGTAGGCGTTGTAACCTCATGTACACGAAGACAAATAAGTTAAAAAGTTATTTTGTATTCCTCTCCCTCTTCCCTGCTGAGGGAAAAAAAAGAGTTACCCTAATGGGAACAAAGGATATTGATAGAAAGAAAAGAAATGCTGCCGTGTTTCCATAACTAGTAACAGACATACTATCATCTGAAAAAATACAGTTGACAAAAAGTATTGGAACAGATTGGAATTTGCAATTTTCTAAATAAAATAAAATAAACGGCATAAATAATTTTTATCAAGCAACACCTCTACACAGCATAAGTAATCAGGCAAAAAAAATATTTAGAATAAATAGAATTTTTTTAAAATAATAAAAACGAAATTTGCATTGCAAAAAAAGTGTTAGAACAACAGTCTTGAACGTTCAATTAATTTTTGAAAAATTCTTGTAGTAAGCACCATAAATCAAATGTCAAATTAATATTTTGTAGTCAGCCCTTTAGCTGCAATTACTGCATCCAAACGTCTATGCATAGATTCCACTAAATCTTTACAGACTTGTGAGTCATTTGTATTCCATGTATCCTGCAAAACTTGCTTCAGGCTTGATTTACTTGTTATATGGCATTGCCGCATGTTTTCGTACAGAAAATGTCATAATTGCTCTATTAGATTAAGGTCTGGTGACTGTGGTGGAGTTACTAGCCTTCTTGGAACATAGAACAAAAGCCCCTCTTTGGTTTTATTAGCGGTATGTTTGGTCCTGTTGAAAGATGAATGCCTTCTCAAGCCCCAATTTACTTGCACTGTCTTTCAAGTTATTGTGTAACACATCAATATATGATCAAGCTGTCATCTTCCCATCAATAAACTGGGGATTTCCAACTCCATCGTAGCTCATACAGCTCCATATCATGATGTTCCCTCCTCCGTGCTTAACTGCCTTTAGTACGTTTTGATGTTCTAAAGCAGCGCCTTTTTTCCTCCAAATTGTAAGAATATGCTTAGGTTTGAAAATTTTAAACATACTTCCGTCGGAAAAAATTACACTTTTCCAAAAGTCTAATGTTTTACCTTTATAATTTTTGGCAAACTTTAGGCGTTTTTTTCTGTTGGTTTCTGAAATAAACGGCTTTTTCCTTGGCCGTCTTCCTTTTATTCCAGCATAATGCAGAACATTTCTTACAGTTTGAGGTGTTATAACCTTTCCTGAAATTGATTCAACGTCTGCGGATAACTTCTTTGCACATTCTGTTGGACTTTTCAAAGCATCTTTAACCACTTGCCTTTTTTTTTTTCTCACTTTATTAACAACAACTCTTGTTTCCTTTTTCTTTTTCAAAATGTTATGTATTGCACACAAAGATACTTTCAATTTATTTGAAATTTCACGAAATGTTTTACTATTATGATGCAAATGAACGACTTCTCTCTTTGCAAGTGGAATTTTATTTGTTCTTGGTGCCATGACACGACAGTTACGTGTAACCGATTAGAATGAACTGTCAGCAAATAAAACAAACGCATTTTTATAAAGCAGTGTCAGAATAATCTTGAACGTTTAATGGCGTCGACATTTGAAATATTTTGCTGTTCTAATACTTTTTTTTGCAATGCAAATTTCGGTTTTATTATTTAAAAAAATTTCTATTTATTCTAAATATTTTTTGTTACCTAATTACATATGTTGTGTAGAGGTGCTGCTTGATAAATATTATTTATGTCATTTATTTTATTTTATTACTTAGAAAACTACAATTTTCAATCTATTTTAATATTTTTTTTGTCAACTGTACATATTATTAGCCTCTTTTTCTATTACCCAGGATCAACAATGCTAGTTTTTGTCATAAAACAGCATTGTTGATCTTATATATCTTATCATCCTCTTATACTCTTTTCTTATACTCTTTTCCAGCTAAAAGAAAGATTGTGTCTCACACAAAAGAGGTAAAACTTAGCTGGAAAAGAGTATAAGAGGTTAGAATTTCCTTATTTTTGTGGGCATTGAAAATTAACTTTAACTATAGAGGATCTTCTCACTGAAATACATAACAGCACATTTAAAAAGGTCTGAAATAATTTCTTGTTACTGCATTTGTGAATTTCGTAATATATAGATATACATTAAATTCAAGATTTTCTCACTTAAAAAAGTTGCAAAAATACTTTGAAGTTCTAATGCTGTAATGCATTCGACTTTAAAATGACGCAAGGATTCCTTACTTTAATAAAAGGAAAGCTAATCGCCTGATTTGGCTCTCCATTGAACAGACCAACAGACTGCTTTAGCTAGGAATTAGAACTTCTAATTTGGAACGTGTATACATTTTGAATGCCAAAGCTATATATCTTAAATAATTTTTAGTCAGATTATTAATACATTTTTATTTATTAGTTGAATACAACTTTAAGTTCATTTTTTAACAGCGTTTAAACAGTAACTTTTGGAAAATTTATGGAATAATAAATTTTACAGTTGTGAAGTACAATAGCACCACATTTCATATTCTTGAATGAAGAAAAAAGGCAACAAGAACATAAAAACTAGTTTCCTCTTAGGGCTGGTTATACACACACATCGGATTTTTCCGGCGTCGTAAATTTACCATCGCCGCCATATCAGCAGTCGTACATTGAAGAAAATTAAAGGTTACACATTAGGCGAAAAGATTTACCGTTGGTGGATGCTGTGCAGGCGTCGGTTGCCACTGGAGCCAACGGTATCTCTACCATCACTGTCCAAGTACTGGCGCACATAATCAAATATAAGCTTACACATACGATGTTTTTCAACCTCTAGAGTTTAGTTTTCGTGTTAAGTTTTACCTCTTTTGTGTGAGACACAATCTTTCTTTTAATATCAATAGGTTTTCATCTATTATGGACATGCGTGAGTTAGATATATATAATGTTATTTCAATTGCTTCAAACCAAGAAAGGCCTATTTTATGCTTTTTTTTAAACACAAAAATGTATTGGTTTATATGAAATGTGCAAAGACTTAGATTTATTGGAAGAAAAAGAGAGAAAGGATTTATGGGAAATCCATACTTTCTCATTCGTATTTATAAGTAAGAAAAATTGTCATAAAAAATTTGGGAATCTAGAAATGATAGTAAGTTCACTCTCTTTTCAAGAAAATGTTCTTTTCATTGCACTATTATTTCTGGATTGAATTATCATTTCTTTTTTTATTTCTCAGCTGGCTATTATTGACAGCCTTTTTTTGTTTGTAAAAATCTAAACATTATAGGAAAATTAATATAAATATACGTTTTTTTTTTTTTTTTGTTTTAAGTTTTAGTTTTTAACTTGTTCTTAATAAATCAAAAATATTTTACAAGCAAATAAAAATAATGCAAAAAATGGTGCCTTTAATATTTTGCAATATTTGTTTCAAATAAAAAAAGCATCATATTTTACTGTTACCTATCACTAATATCATGGCGATTAGAATACTTTTATATAGTAGATGCATGCCAACAATTCCTACATTTAAAACAAAATATCTACATTGAATGTTTCTCATACTGTTTGCTTCGAAGCCAACTCTTGTAATATTCTCACCTTGAATATCACTCACTCTTATAAGTGACATTGTATTCTCAATCATGTATCTATCTTTTTCCCTAACATAATTATGAAGGAATACAGGTTTTAATAATATTATGTTGAAGTTCTGATAGAAGATCAAAAGAACGATGGAATATCTTCTATTTATTATCAAAAGTGCATTATTATTAATTTCAGAAGCCCATTCTATGTATCTTCCTGTTTGATAAATCGATAATTGAAGATTTTCTTTTCGATTGACCGATCATAGCAGTAATTAGATAGCATTAATTATTTTCATTTTTTAAGAACCATTTAATTTAAAATTGATTTTTATTTTATAGACATGATATTCAACTCAACCTTTTTTAAAATGATCCAAAATTATTTTTTTGTTATTTAAAATTGGCAAAAATTACCACCATATACAACATATTCCTTATCTGCATTAAGATTCAAACCGTTTTCAACGTTTCATTAAATATTTAATCTCGCAATTTCCTTTTATTATTGAAAGTTTAAGAAACATTCAGATCATTGTCTATGCAATTTATTCGTGGGGAAAAAATACCCTAAGAGGCAAAACTATGAAAGACGTCGTATTGTTAAAAACTTGATTATCCAGACGGTTAATTAGTATTGTGAGATTTAACTCTATGTTCATTAATCAATTCAACGGAATAAGTGCAGATCTGTTATTGCAAGAGAACAATAATAAAAATCTAAAATTAATCCCAATTTGATATTCTAAGAAATTTGAAAAGCCGACGTCCTAGCATAGGGTTAGTGCGTCTTCCATGTGATCCGAGCTTTTCAGGTTCGAATCCCAGTTCGGGCATGATTGTTCTTCTGTATTCTGTTTGTGAGGAGTGTGAATTTAACTTTACAGGTCAGAGTATCTGATTTAGAACTACCAAATTTAACTCAAATATATTTTGGACAGTAGAAATGTCAATCTAGGAGCAATTATTTGAAATTTTAATAAATTAAAATTTAAGCAAGATTTTGATTTTTCTGCGATAATTTGCAAAAATAAGTCTTAAAAGAAGGGTTTCAACACCATTTTAAAATTGAAAAAATAACAGTATCAATTTTTATATTGTAGTTTCATTTTTCTATATTTTGATAATTTTTAAAAAAAATTTTAATATGATTTTTAAGAGTAATTTTCACAGATCTAAAATTGAAACCTTCCTCACTGTGCCATTGTGGTGATGTCTTAGTAAGACAGATAACATCTACGGGAGATGAGCATGCTTTTGTCCTGTGGTATGTTACTGGCTTACAAACCCAAAGGTCCCAGGTTCTATTCTGAGCCCAACATCAAATTCCCACACCATCAAATATTTCATCGCTTGATTTTTTATCCTTGTAAGCATTTTAAAAACCAAAGAAAAAGATTCTGCTTTTTATTGACCTGATCTATATGAGAAATCAGAAAATGAAATTAAACATCTTGTATGAAGGGAGATTACCAGAATAGTTAAATTTATAATCATATTATGATGGCATGGAACTCGACTGAAAATGATAGATGTACAAAATAAATAGAACAGGTACAAGTATATTAAAATAATGTAGGTTTCATATCTACTATAAATTCATACTTAAAAATATGTTGTGGAAGGAATCGTAAAATATAAAAGAAATTCAGTTGAAGTGAAATACACTGAATATTTTCGTCCAACAAGTTGGAGTCAAAAATGGCTTGCAATTATTAAAAAAATTAGATGAATTAGTTAGTTAACAATATTAGTTAACTTAAACGATTAAGTTACACTGGAGGGAGGGGCCTCCCGAAATCACCTTGATAAAACACCGCCCGTTGATTGACACATGTTCTTTGTGTGACTATTGCGTGAAATAACTAAAAACTGTATAAAATACTGATATCAAAAGTTTCATAACTTTGGTCAGATTCAGTTGTAGAAAAATGGACCCCCTTTTACTTATTAATGAAGCATGCAAAAGAAAGCACCGTAACAGACATTATATTTTAGGCCTGCTTGCGATAGAAAAACACTTATGTGGAATTATATTGGTCTACGAAAACGATAGCTCAAACGCTATTTGAACCAGGCGGATGAAATTTGATATATGATTTATATTTCAAATTTGAAGATTTCTTTCAAATTTCGAATGAAATCCATTCACAGGAAGTTTATTTTGTGCGGCTAATCGAATTTAAGTTCACACGATAACTACCAAACGGAGAAAGTAATTTTTGAAACGATGAAAGCAAAGCGAAATTTTCTGCACTGATTTAACACCTAAAGTGTAGATATGTATATCAAAATCAGAACCAAATCTTTCAAGGAGTTGACCGTCTGCTGTTGTGGCAAAAACGGAATGCCTTAATATACGAAACTTTTATGGAATTTTAAAAACGTATGTATGTAATCTTTTGACTATAAGAGCAGTTTTCAGTCGAATTTCTATCTGTTGCAAAAAAAAAAAAAAAAAAAAAAAAACATGTGTTCAAATTATATATTTGAAGTTCTAGTGCTTATGTATTAACCACATCCTAACAATTAATTGATAAAGATCGCATTCTATCAGACTCTTTTGATATTATTTTTTGCGAATAGAAACGATTAATAAGTCAGCACTTTTATTAAAAGTAATTTTGTTACAGAATATGTAATAAAATTTCACGGAGATTCTTCAGTCTAATTTTTGTTTGTTTAAAAAGCTAGTTTGTGAAGAATATTTTATTAAATATGATCAAAAGAACTAAAAACTGTACAAAATTTTAAAAAAAGTTACGTAATTTTTAACACTATATTTGTTACTTTAAATAATATAAAAGATAACTTTTTGCATCAACCAGAGTATTTTAACAATTTTTAAGTGTTAATACATATCTAGTGATTTAAAAATAAATCAACAATTCGCATTTATAGTGACATTAAAACAGGACACATTTTTAGCCGTTCTTTACGTATACCGAATTTGAAATTAAAAATGACTAAACTGAAAATTTATCTGAAATCTTTAATAATAACTAGGATGTTAAATTTTTTTTATGTACGTGAATATAAAAACTGTACACACACACACACACACACACACACACACACACACACACACACACA
>JAPMOQ010002992.1:0-21233 GCA_026543055.1 Argiope trifasciata
GACTTTGTTTAAGCCGAGGTATGTTTTTAAATAAAATTTAATTAAAGAAATATCTTTTAGAAGCAACCCTTGCAAAATAATAAATAAAAACAAAATAAGCAGAAACATTACCTTAATAAAATAGAGTGGTCTTGGATTAAAAATTATAAGCTTAGTAGCAAACTGATATTGAAGAAGATCAATATTTATTAATTTTCCACTTTCGCCTGCTTAGAAGAAAAGAAATTCTTTTCTTCTTTTCAATTTTTTTTTAAATTAAGAAATTGGGGTTGTTGGTAAATGACTCAATTTCTTAAGAAATGAAAGAAATCTTTTATTATTTTTTTTCCTTTCTGTAACTTTACAAAAAAATATTTCCTACTTCTTTCTTACATGACTTAATTTAATTGAACTTCCAGAATCCTTGTATCTCAAATTCGTAAAGACAAAATTTTTATCTATAGAATATTCCTTTATTTCTTGTTTTGCTAGAAATTTTCAAGAAATTCTCTAAATTTTCTAGAAATTTTCTAGTTAAGCAGGGATGTACTCATCAAAAACAACGCAATATTTTAAAATATAAACTTAATTTCAATTTTTATTAGCAGAGCGCGCTGCCATCTAATAATGAATCTAAAAAATGGAAATTATTACAAACTTCTATATTATTTTACTAAATGTATTATGTAAATGATTAAAAAGTAAAAATAATTAAATATCCTACTGGGTAAAAATCACCAAATTTGATAAACCTAACGAAAAAAAATTAATGGATAATAGTTAATCCTGTTCTTTTAGCTTTCCAAATCTGTCTTATTTTTTCTTCTATTTTCATCATAAATAAAGTTATGCCCGTTTTAAATAGCTTAGTCTGACTAAAGTCAAACTGGAAATAGCATTACAAAAACGGAAGTTGAGGTATTAGGTTGGTGCGTATGAAATGTCGGATTCTTAAGTGATTGTATAAAACTGCATATCTTTCTTCAAAAGCTGTTTATTCAATCAAAGTATGCTCCATTCGCTTCAATACACTTCTCCCAACGAGATTTTAAAGCGTAGATGCCTGTCTTAAAAAAATTTTGGTCTTTAGAATTAATAAACTCTGATATCGAGTTTTTTAGACTGTCTTCATTTTCATAGTGTTTGCCCCTTAAAAACAGCTCTAAATGCTTGAAAAAATGAAAATCGGTCGGCGAGAGATCGGGCGAATATGGTGGATGCTGCAAAACTTCATATTCCAGTTCGTTCCAGCTTATTTCGCTCTGTCAGTGCGTGCGGTACCCACTTGTCCATCTTCTTAACCTTGCCAATCTCAGAAAGATGTCTCAATATCGTTGAATGGTCAACTTTCATCCTGATAGCAAGTTCCCTCGTGGATACGGCTGGATCCGCTTCCACTAGAGCCTTCAGGTCATCATTCTTCACAGACGTTTTGGGTCTTCCGCGCGGCTCATTTTGCAGTGAAAAATCGCCAGTCCGAAATTTTTCGAACCAACGCTGCACTTTCCGATCGTTAACCGTATTCTCCCCAAACGCTGGTTTATGTTGCGTGCAGCTTTTGCAGCACTATTACCAAGTTTGTACTCATATAAGAAAATGACGCGAATGTCGGCAGAATTCATATCGGCAATAAACTCAAAAGAAATAACAAAAGGGAAGACCGAGAAAACCTATTTTGCTGAAATGAGTCTCTGGCAATGGACAATACGACTATGAATGAGGTTATGCCAAAGACAAAAGTATAACGAAAACAGGGAGACAAACGTCCGCATGTAAAGAGAATCCGACATTTCATACGCACCAACCTAATAAATATCATCATCTGTTAAAGAATTTCGATGTTAAAAATTACAGGATACACTGGTTTATTGACAGTTTCTGAAAAATTAGGAGTACCAGAACAAGTGAAAGGTTTCATCAACATTGATGATAAAAGAGTAGCCGATTGAATATGACATTCTTGAGCGCCTGTAAAACTATCCTGAAGAAAAAAAAGAGCAGCTAGAAAGTGTAAATCTGTAATGGATGATATAAAGGAAGGTCCAACTTATAAATCAGGAGAGTTTTAGACTTATTGAAAGATAATAATTTTACTCCCTTTCAAAATAAAAACTTTAAAAGTATTTTCTGAAGAATTCAGTTTTTGCACTTTCTGCATTACCGTAAAAACAATATCTCAATATGTTCTGAATATATTGTTATGAAATTTTGTAGAATTGTTTTATACAATATTTTCAATGCTCTGAACTAAAAACTAAAATATAAATGCAGTTTTAGGCATTTTACAGGTATTCATAGACAAATTGAGCACATTTTTTTTTTCAAAAAATTCATGTTTATATCATTGTTTTAGCCATATCTTAGTATAAATTCCACATATTCAAAAGATTTTAGTTCAAAGCATGCATATTGGTTATTACAATGTTCTCCTTAAATATTTTTAATATCTGCTTGTAATTTTTTTCTGTCTGACTGTTGGTGTAACAGTTAATGTTTCTGATTTTTTCACTACGATTTTCCCATTTTTTCAAAATGTTATAAAAATGTTTTTTTTAATATTTTTTATTATTCTGATACACATTCAAACTAAACCTAGAATAATAACAAGCATTTGACTCCTATTTAGAAAAAAAGGCTCCGAATTCAGTCGGATTCCTTAAAATTAATCGTCGATCTCAAATTTGAACTTATCATGTGACAGCATTATTATTCTAACAGCCAAACAAAATTTTGGAGCTCACCCAATTTTGCGATGAAAAAAAAAATAGTTTTCTTAATATCGAAGCAGGCGTAATTTGATATTCTCGTGATTTTTTCCAACAGGTTTTAATTGTTCAATGGCTTAAATTAATTAAGTAATTCCGTCAGAATTCAGAGAATGAATCATTGGAAAATGAAGTTGTAATTTTAGTTGGCGATAATTCACCCAATGTGGCAAACTTCTGCATTATTTTCTAATAACCCTAAAAGCGAAAAATCAATTAATTCAAAATGAAAAATTGACAATTTGTCATCAAATTTCTATCGAATATCACATTTTATATTTATCTCATCTGATACAATCACCTGCTGAAAATTACATTTTTCTAGATTTGATTTGCAGTAGTAATTTACTTATTTTTTAATCAGAACTTTCGTAAATGTGATGGTAACAAGTTAATAAATACTAATTTTTTGCGAGGCTGTTGCAGATTAAATTTTATTTTTATTTTGTGCGAAATTAATTGCTGTAAAATATAATTTAACTATATTTTTAGAAATTCATTAAAAATGAAATTACTTTCCGAACAACCTAATAGATCAAAACTTTAATATCATTGAAACGATTATTTGCTGAACTTCAGTATGATGGGAAAATCAATTTTGTGATGTAATATTTTCATCAATAAATAAATTGCCAATTTGTTGCCTATGCCTTTTGAGGCTTCATAAACCTCAAGCAAAAACAACATCATGTTCTCTCATGATAATAACATGGTGAAGGAGAGTAGAATACAAGAGTCAAATATGGCGATGTAGAGCCAGTTATAATTGCTAAAATTATAACTGGAAAATAACTACTAAAATTATAACAGCAAATATATTATTTCAAAATAATATATTAACAAATATAATATTTAAACATTTCTGAAGGCAAAAAATTGCAATATATTATTTCAGATACAATTCTAAATACTTTAAAGGTCTTTGAAGTGGATTGTAAAAAAATGATGAAATAAAATTAAGGAATGGAAATTCATAACAAGACTAACAAAAATAAAATATAAACATTCAAAAATAAAAAATGAAACTATAAACATTGAATTCCTTACTTAGTGTTTATAAGAGAAGAAAATACAATAAATTTCATAAAGCAATTAAAACAAGCACAAATTCATTTCGATTATATTATGCACTGCATAAAATTTCGATGAAAAAATATTAATAGAAATTATCAAATCATAACTTTAAACAAAGGAATTTTAGTAAAACAACTTTAGATTAATATAAATAAAAAACTTCACGTGATGGTTTCTGAAGTTATCGACGAAAAATATCAAAAATGAACTACATTTTTTTAAAAAAATCAAATTGTAATCACAATTTTTAAAAACCCACCCCAACTGGATTGATATAGAAGTTTTTTTAAGTGATATTATTGAAAGTCATCGTTGAAAAGGCCAAAATTTTAACTATGCAAAATTTCGCCTCTGCAAAGTTCTATTATTACGCAAAAAAATAAATATTCAAAATTTCGCCTTTGCAAAGTTTTATTATAATGCAAAAAAATAAATATTCAAAATTTCGCCTTTGCAAAGTTCTATTATTACGCAAAAGAATAACTATGCCAAGTTCGCCTAATTTTAACTATGCAAAATTGTAATTAAAATTACAAAAAAAAATCACTTTGATATACATACTTTCATCTTTCAGACTGATTCCGGCCATTTTAATTTAAATAGGCAATTTATAAAGTATTGCCAAATGCTCTCACTTTATAGATATTTTATTGAAAGAGCTTGAGGTAACTAATACAATTTAAAGAATCTGATGGTAATATATGAAATATAATTTCAATCTAATAAAAATAATTTCATTTAGCTCTAAAAAAATTTTAAATTTTCCTCAAGAGAATATTATTATAGAATATAATTGGAAAATGTACAAGTAAAGAGAACTTATGTATTTCTGCCTGGTTCAAATTCATAATCACAACGTAGGAAAGAAAACATATTATTTCAAAAAATTCTAATTAGATTAAGGGATCCGACTACGTTCGAAGGAAATTTTTTTTAATTGTATTTTTAAAGAACTATTTAAAACCAGGGTCTTCCGATATATTGTCAATTATAATACAAAGTACTATAAATACAACAAAATTACTTGAAAATATATTATATTTTGAGAAATAGGAAAATGTGTAGTAAATTTTAATGACATTTAACAAGAACGGTTAACACGATAGACAAAATTGTAATGCAGCAAACCTATTTTTCTTTTTACACAAGTTATAGAATCTAATGATGAATGAAATCAACAAAAAGCTAAGAGAAATCTTAATATGCAAAGAAGTTATGGGTAAAAATATGCATTAATATGTATTTTTGCCATCAATTCGCAAGTTAAGTTTTCTAAAAACATGTCTAATGAAAAAGTATTTCCCCAAAATTAAAACTTTTGGTTAGTTTCATTACCCATATTATTTAAAATACTCTCTAAAATTTTCACATAATTACCTGCATTAGATATTGATATATAATGTTAACAAAGGAGAATTTTTATGAAAATTAGTTTTGCGAAAATTGAAGTGAAAGGCAAATTTTAGCCGAAAAAAATATGTGATTTTGGATGATAGACCAGACTTTCCTTTACCTAGAAAAAATAATCTGTTTTGGAAAGATGAAAGTCTAAACCACAAGAAATAAAAATTTGAAAAACTTTGCCAGTGTGGTCGGTAACCAGCGTTTTCAACGTAGTCGGATACCTTAAATAACAAAAATCAATTCTCCAAACTTTTTGCCTTCTAATCAATTATAAACTCTTAATACTCTCTGTATTTTCGACGGATATTTACCATCAAAAAAATTTAACTGACATTTCTATCAGCAATTTAAAATTCTATTAATTAAAATTGGGTTGTCCGACTAAAATTTGTTTTGAAGCTGAATAATGAATAATAAATTTGCTGAAAGTATTACCGAGTGTAATATTTAAAATTTGTAAATCTCTGACAGGAATGTTTTTTAAACTTCTTTCTTCTTAAAAAAATCACTTCGTTGAATTCTTAAGAAGATTTTGGGGGCTGGACTACTTATCAGTGATTTTCATGTCATCACATGTCCATGTTATCTTGTTAAACGAGACAAATAGAGTTAGGTATTTTTTTGCAGGATAAGGACAAAAACCGTTGCTGTCAGGATAAAAATTAGAACGAGAAGAATTCGAAATGTAAAACTCTCCATAGACTTGTTACATAACATAACGCCATCTTGCGCCCCCGCTGCCTATAACATTAAGTTATCTAACCTGTTAGAAAGGCACAAATTGTAAGGAAAAAAAAGAAAAAAAAGATAAGAAATAAAGAAAGATAGAGACGACAAACCATCCAGGTATCTCCAGAGAGAATCCCATTGGTGTCGAATCTTACACGACTACATTCAGTTTTTTGATGAGGTAATAATTACATGGAGGTAACAAAAATAAATTACACTTTTGAAGTTATATTTTCAGCTGACTGTGATTGGCAATTCGGTCTCAGCTATTGTATAACCCTGAAGAGGTCTTGGTATTTAGGGATATTGTTTATTATGGAGTGGATATTGCTGCGTGAATGGGTATTCGATGCAACTCGCCTGTACCATTCTTCCTCAAATCGTGGCTCTGGCTTTCTCATGTGCCATGAGAGAGCCAGTAAGCATTCTGTGGCATAGTGAATTGGGGATCATATTTCCTCACAGCTACAGCAAGGTGAGATGGCCAGATGGAATCTGTGCAGGTATGTTGCAAATGGACCGTGTCCAGTGAAGAACAACATCCGCTCTGTTCCAGTTGGTCGTCTAGAGAGACACTTTCGGTATTATATTGAATGTGGAACGGCCTGTTTCGCCTTCTTCACACTCCTTTTGCCATCTTGAAATCATCTCGGTTTGGAGGATGTTCTTCAGATGACATTTAGACTTTTTACAGAAGAACAATCCAACTTATGAGGAAAAATAATCATTAGAGACGCAGTTTTATTTGAGAAGTGCTTGCATTAGGTAAATTAAGGTATCCGATTACATTAAAAACAGGGGCTCTCTACCACAATGGCGTATTTTTTTAATTGTTATTTCTTGTAGCTCAGACTTTCCTCTTTCCAAAACAGCTTATCTTTTGTAGGAAAAGGAAGGTCTCATCTATTATCCAAGGGAATTTGAAGCAAAACATATTTTTCAGCTCAAATGTGTCTTTGACTTCAATTTTCTCAAAACTTTAATTTTCATAAAAATTCTCCACCGTTAACAGGATATCTCAGAAACTAATAGAGGTATTTATGTAAAATTTTCAGCGTGTATTTTAAATAATCTGGGCAATGAAATGAACCAAAAGTTTTATTGTGGGTGAAATACTTTTTCATTTATAGGTGTTTTTAGAAAAATTTTGTGAATTGGTGGAAAAAAGGCACATATACGTGTATTTTCCTCCATAACTTCTTTGCGTCTCAAGATGCTTCTGAGATTTAGGTTGATTTCATTCATCATTATATTCTGTAACTTGTGAGAAAAGAGAAATAGAATTGTTGCAATACAATTTTGTGTAGAATGTTGACCGTTTTGGTTCAATTTCATTCAAATTTACTGCAAATTTTCCTATTTCTCAAAATGTATTATATTTTCAAATAATGATTTTGCATTCATAGTGTTTATAATTAACAGTGCATCTAAAAACCATAAATTTTTTTCAATCCAATTTTTCAAAAAATTTCCTACGAACGTAGTCGGATACCTTAATTTTCACAACAAACAGATAATATCCGGGTTTATCTAGTGAATTAGAAGTGATAGTAATATATTCAAATTTTAAATCAGAAATTTATTTGGATGAATGTATGAGCAATTTATTGCTTTCCAAATTCGGATAGGATTTGTTGAAATTTCCGTAATTAAAACGAAGTGGTTCAAAGAATACATTTGTAAAAGACGAACACTAATTGCTATTTACATTAAAAATTGCTTGAGGAAGGAAACTTTAATATTCTAACTTTTGATTTTTCTCGTATGAAGTATTGTATTCGTTAAAAATTCGATCTTAAGATTTTGACAAGAATTTTCAAGTTTTAGATATCCCTTTGTACAAACAACAAACTTTTGGAAAATATTCGTCTGATTGTAGCAAAAATAACCCAAAAAATGTTCTGAGCCAGACAGATGGAATTAGAAGACGCTATTTAATTCAAATTTATAGGTTTTCACTCAAGTTTTGTACAAAATCCGCCCGGAAGAAGTTTTTGTCCGGCTGTCCAAATGCCCATTGCTATACGGTAACTAAAAATGAAGAATGCTGGATAAAATAAAATTCACCGCACAAGTTTAACATTTATAATGTAGACACCTACCAAATACGACACGTCTATCGGTCTGTACTTCCAGAAACATATAAAAGCGATAACTTAAAAACCGCAATGACTTATGTATATCAAATCTGAAATGGGATTTTCTGATTACATTACGGTATCCGATAACTTTCAAAGGAAAAATTTTGAAAAATTGGATTTTTCAAAACTATTTTTGGTTTTTAGATGCATTGTCAATTATAAATACTATAAATACAAAAAAAAAATATTTGAAAATAAAATATATTTTGAGAAAAAGGAAAATTTATAGTAAATTTCAATGAAATTTAACCAAAATAGATAAAGCTCTATCAAAATTGCAATGCAGCAATACTATTTTTCTTTGTAGGCAAATTATAGTTTATTGTGATGATGATGTCGTGTCCGTGTTTCCCCGGAAAGGGGGTGCAGTAGCTTCTGAGTGTAAATACCCCTGAGCACCCAGAGGGCAGAAGTCTGACTTGTAGCTCAAATGAAGGTGACACACACATTCGCTTGCACAACCCCTTTTTACAAGGGGGCACATTCACACGCCTCATAGACAGAACACAGAGTAACAACCATGCCCGAACCGGGACACCCAGATCACGGGGAAGACGCTCTACCCCTGTGACATAACGCCGGCATAGATTTTTATGATGAATGGAATAAACCAAAATCTAAGAAAAATCTTGAGAAGCATTATGGGTAAAAATATATGCATACATGCACTTTTTCCATTAAATCACAACTTCATTTTTCTAAAAACACCCATAAATGGAAAAGTATTTCACCAACAATAAAACTTTTGGTTCATTTCATTGCCCATATTATTTAAAACGCACACTAAACTTGGTATGTAAATACCTTTATTCGTTTTTCAAATATCATGTTAACGATGGAGAATTTTTATGAAAATTAAAGTTTTGAGAAAAGTGAATTCAAAACCAAATTTTTCTTGTAGAATATGTGACCCTGGATGATAAGCCAAGCCTTCCTTTTCTTAGAAAAGATAAATTATTTTGGAAAGGAGAAAGTCTGAACTACAAGAAATAACAATAATAAAAACATCACAATTGTGTTCGATAACCAGTGTCGGGTACCTTAATACTTTTGCTCGAATTTTGTTTTCAATTGTTGGGGAAGATGCTCCTAAAATCAATTTTTACAATAATAATTCAGTAATAGAAAAATTAAATTCACATTTTAATTATATTTCCTCACATTCTTCTGCCTTCCTCGTTTTTGACTTTCTTCTTGTCAACGGATTTTTGGTCTGACTTAGTAAGGGAATGAAGATTAGCAATAACAACAATTAAAATTAGTGAATAAATTGAAATAAAATTCCAAACAATGGATCTTGAAGTGATGAAATATATTAGCATGTCAGTTTCAAGAACCTCCAATAAAAGAAATTTTAATCTTAATCGAAAGTGAGTCAAAAGTTGTAATGAATGCACAGAAAATGAGCCATGCAAAATACTATTATACTTTTAGTGAAAAAAATGAGCATAAGGAAAATAATCACAAAAAAGGAACTATTCAAAATAACGTTGTATTTTAGAGATAAAAAAGCGAAGAAAAGAAGGAATTGAATACAGTATGAAATTCACAGAACAGGATTCTTTGTTATTCAATATCACAACTCCATGTGCTTACTGTATGCCACCTGTGTTTGTGTTACATTTCACAGCGTGCATTATATTTTTACTTTTTTGTATACGTAATGTGCAAAAAGAAAGATTGTACTCGAGATTTTCATGAATCTCCAAGTTCAAGAATCCCCTGAGTCTAAAAAAGACATTTTTAGAGTTATGCCTCTCTTTCTGTGAGCATGATAATTCAAACAATAGAGCGTAATTATTCAGACAGTAACTTGTAAATTTATATCAAATTTCGAAAGAAATCCCTTCACAGGAAGTTTGTATGTAAGGTTATAAGAATATATGTTTGCACGATAACTGCAAAATGAAGACAGATGGATTTCACATCTTGCTTGATTATCCCGAGTTATCTCGGGTACATTGGAATTAATTATTATCCCGAGTTATCTCGGGTTCATATACATTGGAGTTAAGTATTATCCCGAGTTATCTCGGGTTCGAATACATTGGAATCAATTATAATCCCGAAAAAACTCGGGCCTAGTAGAATTTGTCGCTAAGATTTGTTTCATCACAGTTTTACTCGGCCTGGAGGAAATGAAAGGAAATATTCAACTTTGATTGGCTGTATGCCAAGTTTTGTTGGTTTCGTGGTTCATTTGGTGGGTATGGTCATGTGTTTTCTCTGTTGTTAAGTATCCGTCTATAGTAATGTATATAGACGGATAGTGGCTTTGAAAAAAAAATAATGCCGATGATGCAAGATAGCGAATGCGATGGTATTTCCTGCTACTGAAAAGAAAATCCCAACAAAACAGCTTATTCTGTGCTCCCGTAAAAGAGATTAAAAAGGTAAACCAGTAAGAAAAGAGACTACATACCAGTGTACAGAATGTCAAGTATCACTTTGTGTTGTCCCTTGTTTCAAAAACTATCATACAAAGACTAATATTTAACTTTTTTCATTCGCCCGTGATAGCTCAGGATAGTAAACTAATATTAAAACTAAATTCTTTTACACCCATAAAAAATTAAATATTCAACTTAAAACCTACATATTTTATTTTATTTCCTTGTATGTAATAATAAAATAATTAAAAAAATCTGATAATTTTTTGCAATTTTTTTTTTCAAAAAAAATTGTAAGGGTAGAAGTTAAAAAAATTCATACACAGATTTAAAACCTATATTTTGTAGATATATATCAAGTTCGGAATCCAATTTTTCATATGGTTTATTTTTTGTCTGGCTATATGTACACAAGAGCGCGTACTCGATAACTAAAAAAAAACTCAATTATTGAAATGAATGAAACTTGGCATTTAATACATGATGATTGATATATTTGAAATTCTGTATACAAAATACATTATTTTTATGATTTTGCTATTATAATTATAATTTTGTGTCATATTTTGATTTTAATCGGTTGGAATGAGAAAAAGTTAAGACTGGAATACAGGTGTCGAAAACATGCATTCAGTTTTCAAGCAATTTGTATCCGAGAGAAAATTCGCCAAAAATATTCATCAATGTACTAACTGTTTCAGGCTTCTCTATAACCTGTTTACCACTGACAAAAAGTTAATAATACACAAATACATTTTCGTGCGGAGTATAATGAAAAGCTTGAGGGTGATTATTCATATTATGATTTTTTTTCCCTGAATGTAGCATTTCATTCTTTATTCATTTAAACAAATGCTATTTTATTATTTAAAACTTTCCGAGTAATTGAATTTTTTAAGCTCCTGGAATCTATAGACAAAAAAATATTTTATAAAAAATGCTAAGTACTCTATAATTCTACTAAAGTAGTTTATTTCACGCATTTTGTTGCTTCTTAAGGGTAAATTTTTTATAGCTTGATTTTTCTCATTAAAGGGTTTAAATTTTTCTACGAAAAAAATATTTAATTAAGAGAGATATTTTAAGCGTATGAAATGAAGATTTATCTTTCAAACCAAATCTCTGTAGGAAATGAAAAAATAAAAGTAATATATTTTTATATAGCAACATATCTTCAATTAAACATTGCACCTAAAACAATTCAAGTAATATTTAAAGAACTTCAATATTTATTAATTAACTATCAATGTTTATTAAATATTCATTCCATTTCTATGTGCTTAACTGAACGCAAATTATCTATTTCTTGATACAGAAAAGAAAAAAGTTTAAACCACGTGGCAAAAAAATAATAAATAAATCTAGTAACTTACGAAAAGTGCTATATTTTTGGTAACACTACAAAAATTGAATAGATTTTCTTTATTGGAAGGAAAAAAATGTTTAGAAATACTTCTGTATTTTTCAAGTGCATACTAAATTAATAAAATAAATATAAAAGAGGAAAATAAGATTTAAGCTGTTTAAATTCGTGTTACGAAGATGTAATGTTACTTCCCATTATAATAAAAGTAGATTTACGATCAACTTTATTATATGCTAATCGAAGACAGGATCATTGACCCCAAGTTTGGCGACTTGGTGACGGAATGGTTGTTATTAGAATTTTAAGAATTTTGGCGATAATTCCAATAGGAGCCCTATGTCCTGCTCTAGAAGCTGTAAAAGGCCAGCTATCAGTCATATAGTGAATTAACAACAAATTAGCTGGATCAATCCAGCGAAGCACAAGCACTAAATGGCATTCAAGCAAATAGTGGACTGAGAACAGTGGTACATTGCGCTGAAATTTGGAAACAAGTATCGAAATAGCATTGTGTGTGGAGTAGCCAGTCATACACTAAAGTGACAAAAGTCATGGGATGACTGTTAATATCGTGACGGTCCTCCTTTTGCCCGGCGAAGTTCAACAATTCGACGTGTCATGGAGTCCACAAGTCGTTGGAAGTCCTCTGCAGGATTATTGAGCCATGCTGTCTGTATAGACGTCCATAATTGTGAAAGTGTGGATGGTGCAGGAGTTTGGGCACGAACGGACCTTTCGATGATGTCCCATAAATGCTTGATAGGATTCATATCGGGTGATCTAGGTGGCCAGATCATGCGCTGGAATTGTCCGGAATGTTCTTCAAACCAATCGCGAACAGTTCTGGCCCGGTGACATGGCGCATTGTCATCCATAAAAATTCCATCGTTGTGTGGGTACGTGAAGTCCATGAATGACTGCAAGTGATCTGCAAGCAGCTGAACATAACCATTTCCAATCAATGATCGGTTCAGTTATACCAGAGGACCGATTCCATGCCATGTAAAAACAGCCCACACCATTATGCAGCCACCACCAGCTTGAACAGTGCCTTGCTGACAGTTTGGGTCCATGGCTTCGTGGGGTCTGCGCCACACTCGAACTTTACCATCAGCTCGTAAAAACTGATATCGTGACTCATCTGACCACGCCACGGTTTTCCACTGGTCTAGGGACCAGGCGATATGCTCGCGAGCCCAGGAGAGTCGCTGCAGGCGATGTCGTGCTGTCAGTAAAGGCACTCGAGTCGGTCTTCTGCTGTCATAGCCCAAGGAAGACAAATTTCACAGCACAGTCCTATCGGACACGTCCCTCGTACGTCCCACATTGATTCCTGCAGTTATTTGACGAAGTGTTGCGTGTCTATTAACATTGACCATTCTACACAGACGTCGGCGGTCTCGATCATTAAGTGCAGGTGGTCGCCCACTGCGCTGTCCATGATGGGATTTGATGCCTGAAATTTCCTACTCTCGGCACACTCTTGATACTGTGGATCTCGGAATGTTGAATTCACTAATGATATCCGCAATGGAATGACCCATGCGTCTAGCTGCAACTAACATTCCACTTTCAAAGTCTGTTAATTCTCGTCATGCCGCCATAAATCATGAAAAACCTGTTCACATGAATAACTTGAACACAAATGAAAGTTCTGGAAAACGAACTGCACATTTATACTTTTTCGCTGCGATACTACTGCCATCTGTATATTTGCATATTGCTATCCCATGACTTTTGTCACTTCAGTGTATAATATCAGCACAACTAAAGCTTGGTGACATTGAAGCATACAAGCATTTGGAGAGATCTTCGTGACCATTACATAGATACCCTCCTTCTTCTGAATTTTGTCTGGCCTCTTTATGTGCTGTGTTTTTCGTTGACTTTTGATTACTATTTGATGGCTATTGTTTGTTCTGTGTGCTACTTTGAATTGCTGCATTGCTTGTATACATCTTGGCTCTGTTTTGTCGTCTATGAATTCGTGTTAATAAAATTTGCTGTTGAAAGCTGCTGACTGTGTGTTATACTATACACCTATTACACAGGGCATGGACACCTATTACACTGGGCATGGACACCTATTACACTGGGCATGGACACCTAATACACAGGGCATGGATACCTATAACACAGGGAATGGACATACGGGGCAGTTGCTCCGAGTCCGTAAATTAGAGAATGACCTAGATCAAATAATACCATAGACAAGTTCTATGCATGGTTCTTCATTACTAAAGTAGTGAAACAGAGGGGGCCCCCAAAGAAGTGCTTGCCCCGGATCTCAATCAGGCTAAGTCAGGCCCTGCTACTACAAGTAAAGGACTTAGAAGCATACATAGGATAAGGACTTAGAAGAAGAATTGAACTTAATAATATATTTGTAGAACAAAGGATTGGTTAAAAAAAAGAATGAAAACATTGACATTTTATATTTATAAAAAGTAAGCTGGCATTTCATAAAAAAATCAATAACTGATAAGCTGGTTAGGAATTACTTCCTCAATTTCAAAGCGTTTTTACGCTTCGCTTAATTTTTTAATAAATGTTGTTTCACAAATGCAATGTTATTTTTCTTTCTGCTCCTTTTTTATATTTTCTACTTCAAATATTCCAATCGAAAAGTGTCAAAATAAATTTAAGGAGGAGCAAACCAATTATTGTAAAAAATATTTTCATAATTTTTTTCAGCAGAGTAATGTATTTACCTTTCACACTTTGCATGAAAGACATTAATTTTCTATGCAGGGGTACTCAAAATACAGTAAAAACATTTTTGGAAAGTTGAAAGCATGAAATCCCAAATAAAATAAAAGAAATTTCATACATTTTTTTAGTGTTTACATACATTTTTTAGTGTTTTTTTAGTGTTTTTGTAATGGATTTTTAGTGTAGGCGGATACCTTAATCCTGCAAAGTAGCTTTTGAAGTATTAAGATTGATTACATTAAACTTTTAAATTCCTTCTGAATTTTTTAATGTTCTAAAGGCTCCGTGTTTACAACTTTATAATCATAAAATTTACAGATTCCTTGCATATACATTTTAATTTTTCAAATATATATTTTAAAACTATTTGTGATTTTGAGTGCAGCTTGTGTAGGCATAAATGAGATTTTCTTTTAGTGTTTCACTCTCAGTAGAAATATTTTATATTAAAGGTATTTTCATTTTCAAAAATTGAATTTTCGAAAGGATTTTCTACTAACTAATATACTAATATATATATTGATACTAATATATATATACACTAATTCTCGTTGATATGCTAATCTAGTAATCTACTATAATCTAATATAATCTAATTAGTTAATATACTAAATCTTAAATTTTATCATCCTTTATTCTCAATGATAATACACCAAATTTATATTTTTAGATTTTACTTATACTTAATTGCTTAATTTAAATTTTTATTCCCTAAATGTGGCACCATCTATTGCTGAACTTGAGATAAAATTTGAATAAAAATTCCATAATATTAAATTACAAAGTAAAAATTACAGTTAAACAGATTAATAAATATAAAATATTTTATGCGTTTTAAGACAGGAAAAAGAAGTCATGAAAACTTAAACCAACAGCAACCCAAATGAATTAACATTTTGCATTAGATAAACTGAAAACAAGTTTCAGAAGATTCCTATCCTAGGGGTAACGCATATTTCTCTTGATCTAAGCGTCTCGGGTTCGAGTCCTAGTTCAGGCATGGATGTTCTTTATCCTTTATTTTATCTATGAGGTATGTGAAAAGGGCCCTGTAAAATGGGACTGAGCAAGCGAATGTCATCTTCACATGAGCTAGAAGTCAGATGCTCTGAGGAATTTACCTTCTGAAACCACTTCATGTATATTTCTGTTGTAACGTGGATACACAAACTTATTTTGATACAACATCAAAATAAGTTTCAAAACTATTAAAATTTAATTTGTCATTAATCGTAATGTATTTTCTAATATTTCATCTTGGCAATTCTTTCTACTCCAACCACCACCCACCCACTCACAATCTAGTTAAGGTATCTGACTACTTTCGAAGGAAACATTTCGAAAAATTTGATTTTTTAGAAACTATTTAAAACTACGATTTTTAGATGTGTTGCCAATTATAATAAAAAAAATACTATAAATACAACAAAATTATTAGAAAATATAATATATTTTGAGAAATAGGAAAACTTGGGGTAATTTTTAATGAAAATGAACCAAAACGGTTAACATTCTACACAAAATTCCAATGCAACAATCCTATTTTTCTTTGTACACAAGTTATAGAATGTAATGAACCAAAATCTAAGTAACGTTTTGAGATGCGAAGAAGTTATGAGTCAAAATATATGCATATATGCGTTTCTTTTTATAAATTCACTACTTATTTTTTCTAAAAACACACATAAATGAAAACGTATTTCAACCAGAATGAAAATTTTGGTTCAATACATTGCCTATATTATTTAAAACATGTGCTAAAATTTTTATGTGAATAGCTCTTTTAGTGTTGGAGGTATCATGTTAACGGTGGTGAATGTTTATGAAAATTAAAGTTTTGAGAAAATTAAAGTTAAAGACAAATTTTAGTTTTTAAAAAAATGTGACCCCGTATGATAGGCCAGGCCTTCCTTTTCCTAGAAAAGACGAACCGTTTTGTGAAGAGGAAAGTCTGAGCTACAAGAAATAACAATGCAAAAAAATCGCCAATGTGATGGTCAATAACTAGTGTTTTTAACGTAGTCGGATACTTTAATCTTGCATTTAATCCTTTTGTTTCCGTATATCGATTGATGTTATTTGTTTAAATTGTTATTAATTCACTTTTAAAATAATTATAAATGCAGCGAAGATTGCATTATAGGGAATCCTTTGGGAATACAACAGATCAAATTATATTTTCCCTTTTATATGTCATTTACTTTAAAGCCTTGCTTCATCCCAATTCCGATTTATTCAGATCAATTTTAATGATAGAGTTCGTAATTTATGAAATGATAAGAATTTATACAACTCACATTCGCGTGATTTGCCATTCTTATTTGGTTATGCTCGAGAAATTAACCAATTTTCTGCTCTCCTTATTATTATTTCATCCTTATTATCTCCTTATTATTTATTCATCCCTTTTCAAGGTCAGATGGGATATACAATTTTGGAATTATTTATAATTGATAAATTAAAGACCGATGTGGGGACTCAAGAATAATTTACGATTAATGAATTAACGAGAGCAGATATCAAAAGTTAGGAATTATTTACAATTTATAAATCATAGAAGTAGAGTTAATTTCTGGTGCTAATTTAAATAATATGAAGAATTTATTTTGCATCTTTTTTAAAGACAATTTTTTACAATTTATAATTACAATTATAATTTATTATTATTTTTTAAAATTTTAATTTTTTACAATTTATAAATCATGGAAGTAGAGTTTTTTAAACAATATGTAATTTAATTTAAACAATAGGAAGAATTTATTTTGTATCTTTTTGAAGAAAATTTTTTTACAATTTATACTTATAATTACAATTTATTATTTTTTACAATTTAAAATTTATAAATCTTGGAAGTAGAGTTAATTTCTGGTGCTAATTTAAATAATGTGAAGAATTTATTTTGCATCTTTTTTGAAAACGCAGTGAATTCTTTTTAAAAAATCTATAACTTATTTTCATAGTTCAAAGCTATTGAAAAATATTCAATAAAAACTTAATTCAATTAGTAATACTCTATTATACTAAAATTACATAGCTCTCTAATTTACATTTCATTCACAGATTGCAGATTTCTGTTATATTGACTGCATGTTCATTAATAATGCCTTAATATAAATATTATATATTTCTTATCATACTTTAATTCTCTTAATTTATATTATAACTTCTTAGTATAAATATCATATATTTCTTATCATACTTTTATTCCCTTAATTTATATTATAATTTCTTAGTATAAATCAATTTCTTATATATTTTTTTAATTTTAATGTCTAAAGATTAATTAATTTCTGAAGAATTTCTTGATATTTTCCTTTATTTTAATTTCTTAATATAAATCAATCCCTTATAAATTTCTTAATTTATATTAAACCTACTTGTTTTAATTTCTTAATATATATTAATGAAATGAAAGTATATTCACAAAATAATGGAAAACATACTTAGAGTTAAATATAGAAATATAATTTTATAAAAAAATATTATATGATAAATAATATAAATACTATTATGAAATTTTTTAGCTTCAAAAATGTAGCTTATGTATTCAATGATATCACAATATGATAAAATCTTTTTGAAAACCTCCAAACTGTGTCTTTAAAAAACATTTACATTAGCATTCAATTTGTAATAATAAAAATTAGCAAAATTATGATTATTAAATAAATTTATATTAGCATTGAATTTATAATAATTCAAATTATTGAATGAAATTTATTCTATATTCATATAACGTATGCATTTTTTATACATACATCTTGCATCAGTTCTTTGAAACAAGCAGAAACGTAATTTACTGGATATCCTCCTGAAAAAAAGAAAATTTGAATAAAAACGAATAAAGAATAGCATAATTTCCTTATATATATAAAAAAAATAATCATGTTCCAAACTTTGAGAAAAGTCTGGAGTTGTATTCAAAAAATCCATGCATTATCAGAAGAAACTTCTCCATAAATATAAAGAAGAATTCTAGAGTATTTCTTGGAAATTCTCAGGAAATCGCTAGTGGATAAATAAGTAAAAAAAAGATTGCACTTGAAAGTCTGCATCCAAGCGATAAAGAAGCTGGATTTAATTTGACTCTAAAGATGTTTATTCCCTTTATTAGAAAGTTTCAATTGCAGATGCATTTTTCTGTTAAATAAAAATAGATTCTCAAGAATTATTAATATAAAAAATGGACTATTTAGTAGAATAATTTCTTATTTATTCCTAGTTCTTAGTAAAAGGAGAATACGGTATACAAATAATATATAAAATAAATAATGGACATTATTAAATTCTGCTGAAAGTAAAGATCAAATACGAATAAAACAAGTTGATATATTTATTTTTAAATAATTATATGCTTGCCTGGGATACCCAGAAAAATTTTTCTCAACGACATGCATTAAATTTAGTATAACGCCAGAAGTAATGACCTCTCAATGTATCTTTATGTTAAAATTTTAATGTATAATGTGAAAGAATTTTTATTTGACAATTTGTGTATTTTTTAAGTATTTTCGCACATAGTATTAATTAAGGATTAGTATAGTATTATTAGTAGATAGGATTAGTATAGTAGTAAGGTATAGTAGTTAAAGATTTTTCGCATTATTCGCTAATAGGATTATTTTTTATTACTGTAGAAAAAATTACTTTACACAACAGAAAAAAGCAAATAATCAAAATATTTTTTTAACTTTTTTTGTATCGTTGACATAATTTACATCAGTTTAAAAGATTTAATATAAATAGGAAATTAAAGAATTCTAATAATTTATATTTTTTCTTATTGAATACTCTGATATAAGTTTCTTAATTTTGAAATATTTAATCTAGAAAATGAGAAAATTATAATAATATTTTTTTTTCTTATTGTATACATCTTATATAATTTATTTCAATTTGAGAGTTTTTAATGGAAATAGAAAATGAAGGAATTCTAATAATCTTTTTTACTGAATACATTTGGCATAATTTTGAAATTTTTAATGAAAATAAAAAATGGAAGAATTCTAAAAAAGATATGTTTTATTTATTGAGTACCTCCAATAGAATTTACTTAATTTTGAGAGATTTTAATGGAAATATAAAACGAAAGATATCTAATAAACTTTTATTTTTATTTTTGAATACATCTGTTATAATTCAGTTAATTTTGAGAGTTTTTAATGGAAACAGAAAACGAAAGAAATCCAATAATCTTTATTTTTCTTATTTAATACCTTCTCAACAACTTTGAGAGTTTTTAACGGAAATAGAAAATGAAAAAATTCTAATAATCTTTCTTATTGAATGCATCTGACATAATTTTGAAAAATTTTTAATGAAAATAAAAAAATGGACGAATTTTAATAAGATTTATTTTATTTATTGAATACCTCCAATATAATTTACTTAATTTTGAGAGATTTTAATGGAAATATAAAACGAAAGATATCTAGTAACTTTTTATTTTTCTTATTGAATATACATCTGTTATAATTCACTTAATTTTGAGAGTTTTTAATGGAAATCGAAAATGAAAGAATTTTAATAATCTTTTTTATTCAATATTAAAAGAGGTACTTATTTAGAAATCCTATGTGTATGGGAAATATTTTTTTCTTCGACTTCCTTATGGCGTGTTTTCCAATTGGATTAATTAGAACAGAGATTCAGTAATAAATTTTGGACTTCCTCCTGAATAGCGATTGAATGATACATATCTGCATACTATCTTCCCCGTGATCTGGACGTCCTGGGTTCGAGTTCCGGTTCGGGCATGGTTCTTCTTCCTCTCTTCTATCTGTGAGATGCATGAATGTACCCTCCAGTAAAAAAGGGTTGTGCAAGCGAATGGGCGATGCGTGTGTGACAAAGTCGCAATCTTGGCCTCAGTTGGCACAACTAAAAACAAAAGATGCGTCCTAGTGGCTTAAATCGCTGTCTTAGTTACAGCGGCCATGGCCATGGTAAGTGCCATAAGAAAAAACAACAACATATTTGCATTCTTGGTTTTAAGACATAATACAAAATTTCATTTGTGACTTTTATTCGACTTTTGAATTATTTTATTTACACTTATGCAGGCACATGAAATAAATGAATAAATTAATTCAGCGTAAATTAGAACTGTTCAAAAATCATTGAAAATCATAAAAATCATGATGAAATTCACTTCGATGGCTCGCTCAGTTTTTAAATTCCGGTTATCACTTGCAAATAGAGAAAGAAAACTGTAGGATTCTGTCCACAAATAATGTTACTGTAATTTACAGTTTGGTCTTAAAGATTGCATCTTAAATTTCTTCGGTATAATTTCTCACACTTTTAAGTAACGGTGTCTTGGCGAGACAGAAAGATTTAACTTTAACCTTCCAGCGGGCGCGCGTATGTGAGAGATACACAAAAGATGAATTTCTTTTTATATCTTTAGATCTGGTAATGCTGGAGACACCTGTCCTTGGCTATTTGTCCCCCTCCATTTGACTACTTTCAGTTGTCGTCGAAAGTTTGTGGTGTTAATAGGTCTCTGATGGTCAGATATTTGTATTTTAGAGATACGCGCGATCGTTCATGTAAGTTTTTGTTACATCTAATTTTGTATGATTTTACAAATAAATCTATATTGTTTTAGATTGGTGACAGCTGGCAAATGCACTTATGAAATAAAATGTTAAAAAAAAGCACCCACGTCTCT
>JAPMOQ010003005.1:0-10802 GCA_026543055.1 Argiope trifasciata
AAAAATGTTTTGATGAAGTAGCTATTAAAAGACAAGTCACATAAAGTATTCAATCGGCAATGATGTAACATTAAGTATTTCGCTGATAATTTTAAACACAGTAAGATTGGCGAAGCAACTGGTCACCAAAGTAGGATAGTATAAAATAAAATGTAAATTACCTTAAAAGTCAATTACTTTTTAAAAAGAATACGAAATATTAGTACGCTTACAGAAATTATTGCCTTTCTGGAACCTCAGTATTTTTTTCGAATATTCTCAACGTTTCTAGAAAATATCTGATGTTACTTTAAAAAAATGATAAAGTAGTACCTTGCGTCTTCTTATTTAAATTCAATTTCGTCAAGTCAATAAAGTTTATAAATTTTTTTGTTAAATTAAAAAAAGGAAAAAGTTTAAATTTTATAATTAACAAAATAATATGATTGAGTATTTTAATATTTGAAATATTGGCATTTACTTCTAACAAAAGAAAATCCAGAATACGTGTGAGGAATTCCTATTTTTCGAGAGATGCTGTAATTTTTAATTAATATAAATTATTATGTAATTATTTAAAGTATCCGACTACGTTCAAAAAATATTTTGAAAAATTGGATTTTTCAAAAACTAACAAAAATTATGGTTTCAGATGTACTGTCAATTATAATATAAAATATTATAAATGCAACAAAGTTATTTGAAAATAGCATATATTTTGAGAAATAGGAAAACTTGTAAATTTTAATGAAATTTACCCAAAACGATTAACATTGTATACAAAATGGGACTTCAGTGACCCTATTCTTCTTTGTACACAAGTTATAGAATACAATGAGGATTGAAATGAACCAAAGGCTAAGAAAAATATTGGGATGCAAAGAAGTGATGGGTAAAAATTTGAGTATATATGCCTTTTGTTTCCATCCATTCACAATTTATTTCTTCTAACAACACATGTAAATGTAAAAGTATTTTACCAACAATAAAGCCTTTTGTTCATTTCATTGCCCAAATCATTTAAAAAAACACGCTGAACTTTTAAAGTAAATACCTCTCTTAGTTTTTTAGATATCACGTTAAAGGTGGAGAATTTTCATGAAAAGTAAAAGTTTTGAGAAAATTGGAATTAAAAGACAAACTTTAGCTGAAAAATGTGTGACCCTGGATGACAGGTCAGAAAAGATAAATTGTTTTGGAAAGGGGAAAGCCTGAACTAGAAGAAATAATAATAATAAAATAATTAGCCAATGGGGTCGATAACCAGTGTTTTTAACGTAGTCGGATACCTTAACAAAATGATATGGTTGTATATGTATGATGAATGAGTATGCATGAGGAATACAATTCAAATTGTTCAAGTGATGATGTAATTATTAACTAATATGAATCTTTATGTTATTATTTAAGACTTATTCTATAATGCTCTGAGCAAGAATGACTTTTCTTGATTTGATGCTTTTAACACTGAGAATATCAAAGAGTATATCGGTCCTAATGAGGTATGTGAAATATACTTCTACATCAACCACACATTATTATAAAAATTGAGACGAGCCGTATAAGCTCGTTTATTCTCAGAGTACAGAAATAGATGGCACGTGGTTTGGATGACTTACCAAGAAACTGACTGCTGACTATCTATAACAGGGTTAGACAACGCGGCGCCCGCGGGCGCCATGGCTCACCCGATCGATTTTTAATGCGCCCGCGCTGGACTAATGTAAATGTATGATAGCCAGAGCGATTTACTTACTCTTGTCAAACGCCGATATACAGCAAGAAGTCAGTTGAGTTTAGGATTGTGCATAGATTAGCAGCTTGCTAACCTTGAGTGTATCTAATAACGCGCACGTATTTTTGTTAGTGTGTGATCGTATTTGGAATAGACCACGCGTAGATAGTACATTTAAAACTACCAAGTAATCCGAAGTGATTCTTTTCTTTCAAAACCCTTCATGGATACATGTAAAAAAAAGAGCATATTATTTTAACGATGAATGGGAACATCTATATTGTTTCGTTGATTACAAAGGGAAGTGTATTTGTTTGTTGTGTAATAATAGTGTTGCGATTCCCAAGAAAAGTGATATTGAACGACATTTTAAGACCGTTCATACCAATTTTGATAGTGACTATCCAATGAACTCTGAAATTAGAAGAAAAAAATCATTTCTTTAAAATCTTCAATAACTAACCAGTAAAGTTTTTTTGCTAAACCACTGCAACAACATAAAGCAGCAACGATCGCGTCATATAAAATATCGCATTTGCTAGCTAAGAATAAAAAACCCTTTACAGATGGAGAATTAGTGAAAGTAGCCATGTTAGAAGCTGCTGATTCACTTTTTGAAGAATTTAAAAATAAACAGGAAATAGTTTCAGCTATAAACACGTTGCAATTATCGGTACGAACTGTTACCAGAAGAATTGAAGTAATTGAGGGGAATTTGGAGGCAGAATTAGTAAATGATATGGAAAATTGTATTTTCTTTTCGCTACAGATGGATGAATCGACAGACGTGAGAAATATATCACAATTAGCAATTTGTGTGAAGATGGTATTTTCTGATTTTACAACAAAAAAAGAATTCCTTAAAGTTCTGCCATTAAAGGGAAGCACCAGAGCTGAAGATATCTTTTCTACTTTTAAAAAGTATATAACAGATGTAAAATTACCTGTACAAAAGTTATCGTCAATTACAACAGACGGGGCACCAGCGATGACTGGTAAGAAAAAAGGATTTATTGCCTTATGTAGACAGGATTCCTTATTCCCAAAATTTATTTCATATCATTGCCTCATACATCAGGAAATGTTATGCGCAAAAACAATCGGTTTTCAACACGTATTTACGATAGAAACAAAAATTATTAATTCCATAAGATCGGGAGCTATGCAACACAGATTGTTTAAATTACTTTTAGAAGATGAGGACGTTCAGTTCACAGATCTTCTTTTACATACTGAAGTGAGGTGGTGGAGTAGAGGTAAAATACTTGAGCGGTTTATCATGCTTTTGCCACAAATAAAGGAATTTATTGCATCAAGAGGCAAATTTTACGATCAATTAGAAAATAAGGATTGGTTAAACAATCTCGGATTTCTGACAGATATAATGGCAAAATTGAATGAATTAAATTTAAAAATACAAGGGAAAAATCAGCATATCGCTGACATAATTAGTGCAGCAAATGCATTCAAATGCAAGTTGAAATGTTGTTGAAATCCCATCTATTGAAAAAATCATTATCACATTTCCCAAATATAAAATATGCTGTTGAGAGTTTAAATTTGAATAATGAAAATTTTACTGCTGCATCATATTTAGAAATTATAGATAAGCTAATAGAAGAGTTTTCTTCTTGATTTGAAGATTTTGCAGAATTAGAACCCGTTCTAAGATTTTTCAAAAATCCATTCAATGTTACTGAAGATGATGTCCTTGAAATAGTTTCAGTGTATTTCGAGCTTCATAATATCGAAGACCTAGAATTAGAAATAATAAACTTGCAAAGTGATATTATTTTAAAAGCGCATAGTATTGATAAAAAGTATTGGAATTTAGTCGATGAAAATCAGTATCCTATTTTAAGGAAATGTGCGCTAAAATTTATTCATATTGTGCAACAACATTCAATTGCAACTTTGTTCTCAAATATGGAATATTTGAAATCAAAATACCGAACAAAGCTTAATGACTCACATTTAGATAATTGTTTAAGGACCGAGAACTCTAAATATATCTCCAATTATAAGAAATTAGCTGAAAATATGGACACCCAAGTTTAACACTAAATTATACGTATCATTATGTATGACACCAACAAAATAAAGTTATAAAAAATCTTTTTTTTTAATTCCTATTTATACCTGCTGATTATCTGTAAAATATGCGCCCTCGGTGATTTTCAAATTTAGTATTGCGCCCTTAAGGACACACAGGTTGGCGACCCCTGATCTATTCTAATATTATAAATGTGAAAGTTTGGATGGATGGATGTTTGTTGCTCTATCACGTCAGAGCGGCTGAACGGAATTGGATGAAATTGACCACAGAGATAGATTAGAGTCAAGAATAGAGCATAGGCGGCTACCTTTTATTCGGTTCATGGAGAGGTTCTTTTTTATTCATCAAAAACTAACTTTCCCGCCAAAAAGCTGAGGCCAAATCCCACCAAAGAGGGGTAAGGCTCCCGGTTTATTTTCCCAATAGAAATGAGGTTAAGCTTAGCAGAATTTCGACAGATTATTTCAAACTATTCTGTTTATTTTCTTAGCGTTTGATGCATTTAAAATCAAATGTTGTTTATGAATCGATCTTTAGCATGCATTCTGCAGTACTTTTAAATTAATATTAAACAGGATAAAGGAAATAAAACATTTTCTAATATGCATAGGCTTAGGAAAGTCAGAAATGAGCATTACCCCAACTGGCATTGAAAGCTCACGCGGGATTGTTGGCAACTGTGTTGTTATTTAAATTAATTTTTAAAAATGATGCGTATAATACTGTTGTACCACTCTCCATCTCGATCCATAAATAAAATGGATTTGATCACACTAGATTTGTTGTTTTGTTTTATTTTGTGTATGCAATGTGAATAAATTGTTTTTACGTCAGTTGTATGTGTTTGTTATTAGATTGTATTTATGTCATATATTTTTCGTACATGCCTATACTTTGAAATGTTTCGTTTTTAGGTGAGGTTTCATTTCTTTTGATTTGTGATTATTTGATAGTTTTTCGTACACATGCATCAAAATGTTCACGTCGCGGTGAACAGAGTCGCGGGGAATAGCTAGCGATTTATAAATACTTCAGATAAAGCTGCCATTCAACGCTTCCTGTTACATGAAATATATTCTTTTCTTACACTCTTGTCAATGAAGGCCATGAATGTTTCATATCAGCTTTCGTTGTTCCACTTCGCCATTGATCAAGCATTTATTCTCATCTTACGAGATCTATTACCTTTTTCTTCTACCAAAAATGCTTACAAGCATCTTAAATTTATTCAGGTTCTGATGATTCTTAGAAAACATAATTTAGCTGATTGACGCAAAATAATAATTCTTACAAAGCTCATATAATTAAAGTGCTACTTGTAATAGTATACGGAATTCTTTTAATTTCTGTTTACAAAAAGGGATTTCTACAATAATCTATAGAAATAAAAATGAATGTTTCTCTGGATCTGTCTTATGCTCTGCAGTACAGCTCATCCTAATGCGATGAAACTTTGACTACTTAATACTTGCAATTACGGGATGGTTATAGGCATAGTAAAATTATGTAATCTATATAAATAAAAATGAATGTTTGTCTGAACGTCTCTTACGCGCTGCCGTGAGTAATCAGATCATAAATTATATATATCAACCTCCCCTTTTAAAATAAACACTCACTTGAATTAATTTTTATATATTCTTGTAGTAACAATGTCGATATATAGTCCAAAAGAGGGAATATCTTTTTAAAAATTTATATTTGAAATTAAGAATTCATATTCATATAATTTTTTTAAAAATTCGTCCTGTTTTTTTCATTTAGTGCTCATGTCTTAGAGCTAATTAAAATCATCTTATGTCATTATTAACTGATATTATGACCTTTTATAGGTTATTTTCAACTTGTATCATTAGCTTTTATTTGTCTATTTTCAACTTATGAACTTTCATGTGTTTATTTTCAACTTGTATCATGAGCTTTTATATGTTTATTTTCAACTTATATCATGAGCTTTTATATGTTTATTTTCAATTAATATCGGGAGTTTTTATATACCTTGGGCAACAGTATGATGAATAGACAATGAGTGAATGATGAATAGACATTTTTTTTATTTGAGTTAACTCACATTAAGACTCAGTATAAAACTTGCACGTTCTGCATGTTGTATATATTGTATATGTTCTGTATCTGATATGTTAAAAGTAGATCACAAGAAAAAAATTTTTTTTTCTGAAAAATCTTAATTTAAATAAAAGAAATCATACTTTATTGTTTACCCATTTTTTCATTTCTTTTTTATGACTTAGTCAGCTTGCTTCCTCTCATAGGGTCTTCGCAGTGATTTCGGAGCCCTAAGTTCGAGTCCTGGTTCGGGCAGGGTTGTTCTTCTTCTACTCTATCTGTGTAACGCTGAATGTGCCCTCCCTGCAAAAAGAGGTTGGGCAAGCGAATGTGATTTATGACTAACTAAATCGTACAATTTGCCCTAGGTGGCGCTACTAAAAAACAAGAGGTGTTACAACTTTGGTTTAAGTTCGATAACTTAGCTTCTGGCTTGTCTATGACAAGTGCCCTCAGAAACAACATCAACAGATGACTTAGTCATAAGTTTTACGATTTCATTCGCTTATTACTTAGTTAATATATCATTTGAAAATGTTACCATTACTTCGGACAGATGGTATCCAATGATTTCCCACATTCTACATGCAGTCAACATTTTAATCTCTGAACAAATTCGTTTAAAATGTGGCATTCCGTATGTTCAATACTAATCGATTGTTGCATTTATAAGTTACATTCGGTAAAACTTCTTCAGGATAAAAAGTTATTGATACTGAATGTATTAAAACTCATAAATACTTATATAAACATATTTATTTCGTATCTTTGGTGTAATAACTATCTTGTAACAATAAGCTATACAAGATAATATTACACTAGGAGATAAAAACTACTTTTATTAACCTTCCAGCGGGCGCGGCCGTCATACCAACATGAAAGGTCACGCGTATTTCCCACATACGCCATAGTAAATTGTAAATTTTCAAAGACGTAACTATTAAAATTGTATTGTAAGTAGCTTAGGATTAATAACTACAGTCACTTTAAACATTTTTTACTTAAAAAGAAGCAGAAACAATATAAACATAGATTGCAACAACAATATATAATGACCACAGGTGAACTGAATTGGCAAAAAAAAGTCGGCAGTGAATACATTCATTGAGAATAGTGAATACATTCATCAGAGAAGGACTCACATTGCATGTACGTACAATAGCTCAGAAATAGGAACGTCCAGCTTGAAATGAGCATCTTCACTCCATCTGTTGTGTCTCCTCGAGAGTGATTCGGTGGTTAATGGATGCGGCAAACAGATCTAGAAATATTTTTACATATTAGATGATTGTATTATGCCTATCCCCATCCCGCAAGTGCCAGTCATAAGTAGTCCAAGTTTTGTCGGAATCGGATGAGCAGTATGGCAGCGCTTGAGAGACATACAGACAAACATTCATTTTTATTCATATAGAAGATTAACAAAATCATTAGTTTCTTTTTTTTCTTTCGAAAAACTATAATAAAAATTTATTTTCTTTTAATATTTAACTTAAAATCAAAACTAAATTTTGAAATTTGTAAATACGTTTTTGGAAAATTTAATTAAATGGAAGCAAATTCAAACCGTCGTGATCTGTAAGCTATATTCAATGAATAATATTCGAAGTCATATAAATGACTCTCCTAACCACCCGAAGGTGGAGGAAAAAATGATTGCAGCAACAATAACACGGGTGGGAACTGTGGTTGTGTCCTAAAGGCCATCACCGGCTACGTTACAACTCTCCCCGTAGGAAGTACGTCCCGTCATCGCCCAGATCCCCCTTTTTTATATACACATGGAGTTGGCGAGATCCAACCCCCATGCCAGAAGTATATTGTAACGTCTCGATCTGGTCGTCTGATCAAATAAAGGGTGGCGTTTTAATCAAATTACTTTATTGACAGCTTTAATTTACAGAAAAAATTCTCTTTGTCATCAAGGTTAAATGAAAAGCTCATGTGGAACACCACAAGAATAGTTCCTCGAGATATTTCGGAGAAACTCACGAGAGCAACTAATCGGCCGTCAAAGTCTCGCCCTGGTACTGGGGTTAGCTCTAGGGATCCACAGAATTCCTCGGATGAAATCTTCTCTCGAACGCTCGGCTTTTACCGATCTCTCCTCTGGACCTCTTCACCAAAAAAACTCCTCGCCTCTTCTCTCCTTTTTCTCGCCTTTTCTCTCTTCCTTGGACTCCGCATCTCTTCCACATTAGAGCATTTGGGCTGCCAATTCTCCAATCATCGTTCAGCAAAAACTTCACTGGTCTACAGTTGAACGGGTCACTACGGGAAACAAAGCAGGCTGCACATCTGTGTCGCAGACACGATGAGTGCACGGGTGGTCCTTTATCTCGTCTCCCTCTAAAAGGCTAGATGTCCGTTCTTAGAAGGAGGGTCCTCCACCTGTCCATCTGAAAGCAATGACATCGCCATAAAACGTAGAAATTGAGGAGACCAGTCTGGAATTGGCAATTATGGAGCAATTATGACAATTATGACCTACCATGGTCAGGCCGGGAAGAAGCTGAATCGTTACAATATCATCCTCATTTACGAGGTGACTCTCCAGGATTTGAATAATTGACAAAAATCATTTTGTCCTATGAACGAACATTATCCTTTGTCCTCTTAACGCTATCCTTTAAGGTATCCGACTACATTTGAAGGAATATTTTTGAAACATTGGCTTTTTTAAGAACTGTTGAAAACTTCGGTTTTTTTATACCTTTTTTTCTTTGTACACAAGTTAGAGAGTATGAAGATGAATGAAATGAACCAAGATCTAAGAAAGCATTTTGAGATGCGAAGAAGTGACGGGTAAAAAAATGCGTATATATGAATTTTTGCCATAAATTTACATCTTAATTTTTCTAAAAACACCTACAAATGAAAAAGTATTTCGCCCACAATCAAACTTTGGATCCATTTAATTGCCCATATAATTTAAAACACAAGCTGAAATTTTTATATAAATGCCTCAATTAGTTTTTGAGATTTTATGTTAACGATGGAGAATTTTTATTTGAATTGAAGTTTTGAGGAAATTTAAGTGAAAGACAAATTTCAGTTGAAAAAATTCTGTGTCCCTGGGTGATAGGCCATTCCTTCCTTTTCCCAGAAAAGATAACTTGTTTTGAAAAGAGGAAAGTCTGAACTACAAGAAATAACAATAAAAATATTCGCCAATGTGGTTGATAACTATTCTTTTAAATGTAGTCGGATACCTTAAAAGAGGAAATTGATTTTCCTTGAAGAAGTAGGATCTTAAAACGCACCGTGAATAAGCAAAAACAAAGGATTTCTCAAAATATGAGAAGTGAAATACAAGTTTCCAAGAAAATAGAAGTAACGCGTTTTATACTATTCCGAAAAGTTCACTTTTTCTTAGCTTGAAGAATTCCCGTGTTATTATAGCAATGCTCGCTTCTAAGAATGCTTTTACTTCCCAAAAAATTGGATTCTGAGAACCAGAGATAGGGCGTTTAAAAGATTATTATTTAGAAAGCCTCCTAGAAATTCTGAAATGAACAATATTTCCACGAATCGAATTGATATGAAGAAAATCTGATAATTTGTTTCGTTTTTAAATACTTCGAAGACACTTTATTCCATTTTGTATTATGTATTCTTAGAGATATTTAGAAATTTACCCAGATGATATTGATAAAAAAGCGATTAATAAACATTATTTATTTATTTATTTTATCAATCCTTTTAAGAGAGATTGAAGTGACAGTTTGGTTTATAATGCAGTATGTTTTTTTGAAATCCCACTTTCAAAAAAGGATTTATTATGATTAAACTATTTATTAAGTCTCTAGATTCGTTTCATATTTATTAAGAATTTGAAAATTTAATGATAAAAAAGTGATTAAAACATCTTGATTAAAAATAGAAAGTGTATTTATACCATAAAATCTTTAATATAATTGAAGAGACAATTTTTTGAAAATTAAGATGGTGCAAAATTACTTGTACTGCAATACTCTTTGGTGGTTACAGCAAAAAAAAAAAAAAAAAAAAAAAAAAAAACGCTAAAATTTTATTAAATATTTGGTTAAAATTTCAAACCTATAGGATAGGTTCCCCTAAAACTTTCTCACACACTCTCTAATAAAACTATTACATCATCGAAATGCATTCACGTACAATAGATATGAAATATTAATGTATAGTTTGAATTTACTGAATCCATTGTGTTTCCTAGGCGAATTATTTGGTGGTCAACAGATGCGGCAAATATATCTGAAAACCTTTTTTTTTTATTTTTTTTTACTTCGATTGTACTATACCCATAACATTCCCGCAAGTGCAAGAAATAAACATTCGAAGTTTTATCGGAATCGGACGATCGGTACGGCAGCGCATAGGAGACGAACAGACAAACATATTTCTATAGATTACATGAATGCACTGTACCCGTAACCATCCCGCAAGTGCAAGTAATAAACATTCGAAGTTTTAACGGAATCGGACGATCGGTACGGCAGCGCATAGGAGACGAACAGACAAACATATCTCTATAGATTACATGATTGCACTGTACCCATAACCAACCCCCAAGAGCAAGAAATAAACATCCGAAGTTTTATCGGAATCGGACGATCTTGACGGCAGGGCATAGGAGACGAGCAGACAAACATATCTCTATAGATTACATGATTGCACTGTACCCGTAACCATCCCGAAAGTGCAAGAAATAAACATTCGAAGTTTTATCGGAATCGGACGATCTTCACGGCAGGGCATAGGAGACGAACGGACAAACATATCTCTATAGATTACATGATTGCACTGTACCTGTAATCATCCCGCAAGTGCAAGAAATAAACATTCGAAGTTTCATCGGAAACGGACGATCTTGACGGCAGGGCATAGGAGACGAGCAGACAAAAATATCTCTATAGATTACATGATTGCACTTTACCCGTAACCATCCCGCAAGTGCAAGAAATAAACATTCGATGTTTTATCGGA
>JAPMOQ010003006.1:0-10000 GCA_026543055.1 Argiope trifasciata
TGTCCATGAACATAGGAAGACTCATATTTGAAATGTTCATGAACATCTGAAGTGCTCATGGTTGAAATGGTCATCAACATCCGAAGGGCACGTAGTTGAAATGTTCATGAGCATCCGAATCGTTTATGATTGAAACGTTGAATTGTCCATAATTGAAATGTTCCCAATCTCAGAAAAGTATTATTGGTGCCCTGATAACACGACATAGCCATCAACATCGTGGAATTATCTACATGATACGTTTAATTCCGACATTCAAAATATCCATCATTTAAATATCATGATATACTAATACTAATATATATTAATTATATCCTAATAAATTAGGAAGAAAAGTGACATGATAAATATAACTAGCTATATAAACGTGCAATTTTAAAATAAAACGGAAAGCATAAATATATACACATTAGCAACATTGGGACCGTCGGTGCCCTGGCATAGATGTAGCACATCTTCCTCGAGGGTCGCGGGTTCAAGTCCCGGTTCCGGCATTTTTTTGTTCTTCTTTTGATCTATTTGAGAGATGTGTGAATGTGACCAGCTGTAAAATGGGGATATGCTAGCGAATAGCTAAGTCATGCTCTTGAATCCATTTGGCATTACTGAAAAAAAGTTTAGACGCTTACTCAGCTTAAATATATCGTTAATATTTATCTGTCAGTGGATCAGTGAACTAAAACATTTATCTGTCTCTAAAGTGAAAAGTATAAATAAAAACACAACAATTAAAGCGAATGTGACTTTTTAAAATAAGGGGGGAAACATAAAGATAAACATAATTACAACATAAGACCAATGTTTGAGTAAAAATAATATATGAATGGGGAATGAGTATTATGAGGAAAATATATAACGAATGGAGTATCCTCGGCAGTGAATTTATTTGTAATAATGAATAAAACACATTCAATTACGGAGCTTTTAATGTTTAGAATCCTTAACAAACGAATGTTTTTTCAAAGACGGATGTGTTTCGTTTCATAGAAAAAATAAAGTAACCATAAATAGAATTATTCGATCGCATAAATAACCACTTCCAAATTTAGCATAATTTATTTCAGCACTTGAGTAAAATATATTTCGAGACCGCATTAATTGATTATTTTCCACGGACTAATTCATTGTTATTTATTTCCTTACCTCCTAATCTAAACAGACAATTTCCGGGAGCACTATGAAAGAGGAAAAAAAAAAAAAAGGAAAGGATAGCACACCGTTAACACCCAATCCGATTCCGCCAGAACAGGATAGCTGACGCAAATTCCCATCGTTACATCTTTCTGGAAAAAAAAAGAACAAACACGGCCTCCGCTACCTCAAAAGCTTCAACGAGTGTGTCTCCTGTCCACCCCATGGAAATAATCGCTTCTTAAATTGATCCGGATTGACTCTGATCGTATGTCCAATAAGTCTTACTTTCAAGGCATCAGGGCATGAGGAAAGGCAATTTATTTGAGACGGTTTGTGCAAGAAAGGAGAAAAGCTAAATCAAGAGTGATTTCTTTTTCGGCGAATAGAAGGTTCTTTTATCTTCGGGGAGGGTAAATTAGTAGATGTGAAAGAATTAAGGGACTTCTTTGGAACAACTAATTTTGCCGCTGTTACTTCCGAGGAAAATCAATGGAATAAAAGTATTCTGTCTTCAGCTGGATTTGTTGTTAAACGGACGCCAGGTTTTGTTGATGGACTGTGTGTGAGGGATTAATGCTGGGATTGAAAAATACGTGGGTTTTAGAGCTTACTCGGCTATTTATAACACGGATTCTTTTTTTTCTTTAAGTTTTTGGAAAACTAAGCAATCGAACATTTTTAAAGAATTGTGCCTTTACCAAAAAATTAAGTTGCTCAAGTGAAAACTAATATCTTTATAGCGGATATAGACATTAAACTAGGTTAAAAAGAGACCTATTTTTGTCAATGTGAAATAGAAACTGTTTCAAATATCACTGAAAGATTTCATTTACCACCACTTGAAGGCAGGTCCTGAGCGAGATAGGAAATATTAAGGGTTGAATATCTTCCACGTGATATTGAAGTCCAGGATTCGAGTCCTGGTTTGGGCTAGTTGTTCTCTATCCTGTGTTATACCTCTGAGGTGTGTGAAAGAGTCTTGCCCTTTCTCTCATAAAAAGGGGCTGAGCAAATGAATGCGTGAGTGGCATTCGCATTTGATTCAGAAGTCAGTTTTACACTCTCGGGCACTCAGGGGTCTTAAACCTTCCTGTCTGAAGCTACTGCACATCCTTTCCGTTGCAATGCGGATACGACATCATCATTATCACCACATGAATAAATCTAGCAAATTAAAAGCTTTACTAGCATCAATTTAATTTTTGGTCATCAGCCTAATTGTTCAGCCTTTGCCGTCCTCTTAATATTTATATCGACCAGCTAGCAATGTTATATGTCCTCAATAACACAAAATACTTGAGAATATTATATTTTTCATGAGAGAAAAATGCCACTGGCACTGAATTAAGCTACAACGAGCTCGATTTTTGATCTTGGGAATTGCAAAAAGTCATAAGTTCTCCTACACTGAAAATGAAGATCTCCACATGAAGAGAACCAATAAACTGAAAGGTTCGCTAACATCTGTTTTATTTTTGAGTCGTAAGCATAATGGAGCCACACCATTGCCATCCATTTGATGTTTATATCCACTAGCCAGACACGTAATATGTCCTTAATAACACAAAATACTTGACAATATTGTCTTTTTTATAAGCAAAAATTGATGACTTTCCAATGGTTATTGGCACTGATTAAGGCTACAGAGGGATGAGTTTTCAATGTTGGGAAGTACAAACAGTTGGAAATTCCCCTATAAGGAAGATGGATATGTCCGATATCTCCACATGAGGAAATATATTAGGGTGAAAGGCTTGCTAGCATCTGCCTTGCTTTCGGTTCATTCGCATAATGGATTAGCCATCGCAGTCATCTTAAAGTTTATATCTGCTATTTAGAACCGTAATATAGCCTATATAGCAAAAAATACATGAAAATTTTGTTATAATATTCTTCTATGTTCAAAACAAGAGATGATCATTCTATTTAAATAGCTGACAGATATCTGTCAGAGGGCGTGTAAAGTAGCATCAGTCACAACATACAGCAATAAGATTATAATAACATTTCTTCACTTTCAATTGAAAAAAGAATAATAAAATTTAATAAATTTTCAATTCGTCAAAATTTCGAATTTCAATTTTTAGAAGATTATTACAGTTTTAGAAAATATCAGTGTCCGTCCATCTGTCTATAATATAGATAACTCAAAAAATTTTGTGTAAATGATTCAAATTTGGCATACAGTCTTTAAACCTAATCTGTAGATTTCAAATTTTGAATAAAATCTATTTAGAGGAAGTTCACCTGTAAGGTTGTTCAATTAAAAGTTAACACTATAATTGCAGAACAAATGGAGGTAGATAGATAGTTTGCATAGTTTTCACATAATTCAGTTTTCACATATTTCAGTTGCACATAATTCTGTTTGCACATTTTACATCTATAATGTAGATACCTAACAGATTGTTAATCAAAAGGTCTGTCAGTCTATATTTTCGGAAATAAATGAACGAGATAATAAAAAAACATAATGACTTACATATATATCAAATTTAGTATGAGAATTTGTTGCAAGTGCAGTTTTGTGTCAAATTTTTGCTTCAATAAAATGGAAAGAATCTATCGAAATTTGAGGTTTCGATACTATGAAGGCATTCCATGGATTAACTGCCGAATAATTCGCAAATCATGAAACGACAGATTCTGTCCAAATGCTAAATTTACACCAAAAAATTATTATTTTCGAGTTATTTCTCATTAGTGCCATATAAGTTGTCCTTTGGTATTTGGAGTTTATTAGAGAATATGTGATAAAGGTTCGGCAAAATCTCTTCGGTATTGCTTCTTTGGTTGTGTATCAAGTGAGATAAACATAATGAACAGTTTTGAGTAGAAATACAGCGACAACATTTATTTGAGAGAAGATAGGACAGCACAAAAACAAAAAATGTTTACTACACAAAGACGATAATTATTTACAGCCGAGACGAGCACACAACAACGACAGTAGCGTAAATAATAACGTCCGGAGCACACAAAGCGGTAAAACAGGATTCATCAGAAGAGGGGATACTAGGAGCCTTGCTCTACGGTTTTTCCAGACGGCTGAAACACTTTCCACTGTCCCTCACTTAGCTGTATTACTACCACAAGACTGGCTACAGTACTCGACTCTGCTTCCTCAATAGACAAGGCATACAGCCCAGTCCTCACAGCGTAGCTTGACTCCACCGCTGTTTCGCTATCCTCTATCAGTTTAATTATCTATCCTCACTCTCGACTAGTCGTGCTGAGTCGTCCTTTTATAGTTCCCTGGTGACGGAACTGGAATCTTCTAGACCAATCAGGCGTATCCGGCTCCTAATGGATACATCGATAAGATTTTTAAAGTTTCAATTATTACCCATTTTGTCGCCAAGGCAACAAATGAGTCGCCGAATTCACTACCAAGTCGCCAAATGGTTGCCAAGCTCTAGGATCATTAATGCGTCATCCTGAAACATCCAATCCAAAGTACTGTAAATCCCTCTTTGCGATGATAGAACCAACAATGCTTGAAATCAACATCGCAGATTCATAACAATATGTTTGAAAGATACTACATATGGGAAGTATCCGAATACACCAAATATTTTTTATAGACTGAAATAATAGACTCGAATGTGTTTTGCCATAATTAGACAAAATTGATTTTTTTGGAGAGGCAACTCAATAACTAGCTCTGTTTCTTGTCTGATAAAAATAAAGGAAAAAGTGGCTCTGGTTATTGTCTTTGGAGCATGTTATAGCAATTTCTAGGAACGAAAAAAACTTTTTTAATAACAGGAATTGCTATATTACTTTTATGGTTGAACGGAAGAAAATACTTTACTTAATCTTGTACTAGTACTTTACTTACTTCTTACTTTATGTTTTTACTTAATCGAAATATAAATTCATCATATACATACACAATGCAATGAAGATATTAGTTATATCCTTTCGAGAGCATACCAATGTTATTAATTTCAAGAATATATTTATTTTCTACCTTTTTACATCCGCTTAATACAAACTTTAAAATAAAAAGATAATTTTACTGAATACTAACAATTGTTTTTTATCATTTTAAAACTATCCCTTCTTGAAGCTTCACTAATATTTAAATTTAGATTAAAAAATAAAATGTGTTCTAATATTTTATATATGACGCCAGATTTGAGAGAATAATAGGCAATTATTTAATTTAGAACATTTTGAAAAGCATGATTTTTAAATATATTCTTTCCTTTTTTTCTGTATTTCACTCTAAAATTAATAATTATTTCTAATTTCTTGAAGTTTTAATTGTCAAAGTGTCTACCTGATCTTCAATAAAATAAACGCAAAAACAGAAAGTTTATAACAGTGGGAAAAATTAATTTGAGTCTGTATTCTGATGAATTCCATGTATCCAAAACGAATTATGCTGAAGAAGCTATTTTTGAAATTATATTCGGTCTACTTGTCTGTGAATATTATAGCTTTAAAAAAACGGAAAAAAATGATTTCAATGCAATATACAACATTGCATTGAAATCTAAACATTAGACTTCTGCCATATTTCGGGTGGTAAACTGAAGGTGACCTAATGAGTACTAGAAACTGAGTTGTGATGTTGTGTATGAAATGAAAAATGTAGCCAGGAAATTCATTACTGTATACATCTGCATACATTTGAACACAGTAATGCAGATGAGGAGCTAATTGAAATAACATTTGCATGCAGCCATTACCTCGAAATTGAATAAAATCAGGGAATCATCTAAAAACCAGATTTTAAACAGGATTTATCAGGCTTTGAAAGAAACTTATCATATGCTACGCTATACTGAGGAAACACAACAGAAAGTCAAGTGGAATTTCTTCTTCTATTTCCATAAAACATTTTCTATTATTACTACTATATTATATTAGGACTAAATTTTATAATTTTTTCTGTATACCAGTTATTAAAATCCTTATTTTATCCAACTGACGAACCTACATTCCATATTCTTATTTTAAATCTATAGGCTAGGTGAGTTAAAAACTACCTAATATATTTCAGGCATGGTGAGATATATTTTAATCCATCTCGAGAGGACTGAATTACTCATATTTTAATATTTAATTTTAATTTTTTTATTCAGTTGATAATGTTCAATTGCAAATTGGTAAATAAATGAGAAAAATAACATTTATACAAATCAAACCGTATCAGAAAGTTGCATGTGCTGCTGTAATTAAGATTAACCCATTGTATTATACAATGAATCACAGCGGTATAGTCATATCAATGACCTTTCAACCCACCCTAAGGCATGCACATAAAAATTAATTTTAAAATAATTATTTATTTTTAAAGTAATTATGGCATATGGCTTAAATATAATATAGTTCATAACTGCCATAACTTCATATAATTCCAGTAATATAATTCCAAAATTTGTTTTTTAAAAATGTCTTACTACAAAGCATTGAACTGTGTTTTTCTTGTTAGGGATTCAAATAATGGACAAAACTACGATAAAAAGGCTAAATGTGAAAAAATATTAGTTTTCTTTTTCTTTTTTGCTGCCTTAGTGTATTAAAAAAGAATGACCTACAATCAATTGTATGAAAAAAAATGAAATTACTGTGAAAATATTTTATCATCAGTATGATTCAATTACATTTTCATCTTCTATAAAACTGAATAGATATGATGAGATATTAAAATAAAAAAGAATGATTGCAATTTTTTTAAATGAACTTTATTGAAGCTATGAGGCTACAGATTTTACATTTTGTCACATTTCTTAAAGATCCAATCACAATTTTATTTGATTCTTTTGTAGAAAAACAATCGCATCTTAAATGGTTGCCGAAAGTCCGCGAAAAATTCAATAGAAACAAATTCAATTGTGTCCCGTTTCTGAAAGAATAACTATGTTTTCTTAGAGAAGATGACAATATTTCTAGAATCCTTGAATTCTTTCTTAAATACAATTCAGCTGCGACATAATTTATGTTGACCCTTTGAGTAGCAATAAATTAGGTAACAGATGTCTCTCATTGTTGTCAAATCGTTTCTTGTTGTATAATGGCAGGTTATAAAGATTTAAGTCATTTTGATCGTGAGAATAAAGTCGTCGCACAAGAAATATAACATTTTTGACATCATTTTCTAGAATGAGATGAAAATTTGGTTTTCAAAGATAACAATTATGCAAGTGTACCAAGAATATCAGGTTTCTGGTACGATATCAAATTGTTGGCATCAGTGGGATTGAAAAAATAAGACCTTAAAAATATGAACTAATATAGTCTAACGAGAATCCTTAAAGGAGAAGGACATTCAACACATCCTCAAACTACACCAAATTTTATTGTAAGAGCATCAACAAATTAGTGTATGAAATGTTCAACAGAAAATAATGCACTATTTATCATTGGGCTACTGATGACTGAAACATGCTGTATAGTCTGAGGAGTCTTTTTTATACTTGCATATAACAATTGAATTGATGAGAGTAAGTTCATTGAACACTTTATGAGTTCGGGGATCCTATTTGCCCACAGGGAGCACCACTCTGTTTGCCATCTGTTAGAAATTCTGTATAGTTTCTTTCATACAGTATTCTTGATATGTCTGGAAACAACTCTCACAGTGAGCAGGTATATAAGCATTTACTCTCATATAGATCCATTCATGTCCGTTGTGCATTTTCCCTGATTCCATTCCAGCACACATGACTTGCTACTGGGTTATCCGGGAATATCCTTCTAACTTCCATTGGTCACCTGAATAATCACATATGAAGTGATGCATGATGGCTTACAATATGTGATTCTGAAGGCGTCTTCATCACTTCGCATTAACATAGGTTTGTGAGCTATTCTGATGATTCCATTGACTGAAATGTCCTTATGATGTCTTTAGATATTAGTTCAGTCAATGGCCCGTCGTGTTCAGACTTTTTTGAATGCTCTTGGATTCCCTGCATGATGTTGGATTGGCTGTACCATTATTTCTGTACTTTCAATAAATTGATTCCAACTCTGATGAATAAATACCATGGTGATTGAAAAATAGCAGCAGTTTAGTTTTTTTTTGAACAATAACAATTTGAAACTAGTAATTAAATTAATCATTAATCAAATTATAGTTTTGTCTTGCAGTACAGCTGCATTTTCCCTGAAGATAATTCGTTTTCGTTTTTCATTGGTGCCAGTTTGACATCGAGTCCAAAGTACTCGGTGTAAAATTGTAATAAGTTTGGAGAGCAAGATAGTTAATATCCAAAAGATTTCTTGCTCTCTTCTCGAAGTTTGCTTTTCGATTGTGATTTTGCAGTCTTCTTAATGGCACGAGATCATTTTAGATAGGAGAGTTTAAAAATTAAAATCAATGCGAAGGAATATGTGACACTTCCAGCTGTAAATTTTGGATCATTATTCTGTTCATTTTTGGCTGAAAATATTTTCATTTACTAAGTTTTTTTTATGCCATTCATTCTATAATTCCTTATTTGCGTTATATAAAAATTAATGTATATGATAGATAAAAATCAAATCGGTGATAATCTCGTCGACGGTACAAGTTTCACAACTGGTATATAATGACAATAATGTAGATCATCTAGGTTCAGTGATATGAGTTTTGACAGATTCGTTTCCGTAACTGGCTTTAAGATGAATGCGATTTATCATTGATTCCAAATCTGATGGGATTTCATTCTTCAATTACAAATTTGGTAGGTTCGCCTTGGTATGCTTTGATCACCCAGAACTTTATTGCGAATACGTGGTAAAAATAATCTTTGCTTGGTTGCTCTAAATCTGCTTATTGCGATGGTGAAGCCAGTTTGAAGTAGACAAGTCTAAGTTTTTAAGCATATTTCATCGGTTGCAGAGGAATCACTTTAATCATTCAATATAACTTTTAATTAGGTTGATAATTTGTATTTTGATGATTTTTCCATGATTCTCAATTCAATCGCGTGAGATCTTTAAGGAAAATTAGATGAAGGACTGTAATGAGCCCGAATAAAATAGTGAAGCTTTACTATATTATTTTCTCAAACTTGATTTCATTAATGTAGCCTTTTTCTTCAAAAGAATCAATATAGATGGTTACTGTAAATGTACTTATTGCTTTGATGGAGGCAATTTACAATTTCATAGTCATAATTTTTAAGTATATTGATTCAGTTTCTGATTAACTTCTTTCAACCTTCACTATAACTTTTAGTTTGGTTGTTCTAGGTGGAATTTCAATAATTTTTCTGTGATTCTCAATTCAGTCGTGTCAGATCCTTCAGGAAGAAGAGGTCAAGCAGTGTAATCAACCCGAATAAAATCGTGAAGCTTCCAATAATCAGTTTCTCATCAAAATCATTTTCGTTGGCACTAGGAATCATTGAAGAGGTAATGTCAAGGCGAAGAACATCCTTTTGTTTAAGAATAGAATCATTTTTAGTCAACAGTTGCATATCGGGTTCCTCAGTTTTAAAAATATTTCTCACATATCCAGTCATCGTAGAAACAGATGGCAAGTCACCGTTAAAGGCTTTATAAACTTTCACAGCAGTGTAACTCAGGTGGAAGACACCCACCGATACAAAAAATACATCCTTCGCCATGTTTTATAGCGTTAAATAAAGTTTTCAAATAAATCACAAAAATCGCAAAGTAAATATCAAACGCACTTTTGCAAATCTCAATTAATAATGAAACTTTAATAATATTTGTGTGTTTATGATTATTATTGGAAAACACTGTAAGAAATAAATTGTTTAGTAACACATCTTGATAAGCATTTTTGTAATGCATTGTTATAAATTTATTGTTTCATAATATACGAATTCAAACATTATTATTGTAAAAGAATGAAGTTGTATAATGAGAAGTTTGCTTAATTCTCAAAACAATCTTATAAAAC
>JAPMOQ010003023.1:0-15649 GCA_026543055.1 Argiope trifasciata
AAACTGGACAAAGAAATCGAGTAAAAAATGTGACACGTAAGACACACATTGGACAAATAGTTTCTTTATATCTAGTTAATTTTAAAGTCAGGAGAGTCTTTACAAAATGCTGGAGCAGATGTTTTAAACCGGACGGAAAAAAACACTTCACTTTAATTGTCTTTCAATTTGAATTACGGATGTTTTAATAAGAAAAACAAACTTCGAGTTTTGTGACCGGGTCTATTGATAAAACGTGACACGTCTCACAGGATTTGGGGAAAGATTTTTAGTCAGCGTTCTTTGGAGTGCACGAAACTTTATTAAAAGGATAGAACTGTTTTAATGTTAATTTTTTCCTTGTTTTCAGAAAAAATATCTTTTGCAGAGAAAATATACACTTTTGTAGAAAAATATCCTATAATATATGCAGGGGGTTTTAAGATTAAAAGAATTTTTAAGAGATAATTTTGATTTAAAACGTAAAAAAGACATTATCCTTTATTTTACTTATTTTCAGAAATAGGTATATAATGTGACTACAATGAATTGGATAGTAAATAATTAATTTAGTTTAATGGGAATATAATAATATGTTTGCCACATTCTGATATTTTAAATATATTAAATATATCCTTATCAATTTATTTATATTAACACTCTGAATTTATATCGAGGTCTTTTGTATCATGAATGCATTGAGATTGAACCGAAGTAATGAAATATTCGAATAAACAATACCATATTGATATAAACAACATTCAACAACACGGTTTTATTGTGAAGTAGACCAAAGTAAATACCATGGTAGAATCATCAAATAATTTTTGCTTATGCGAAGAATAATTTATTTTGTACACAATTTTTACTCCAGATTCATAAGTTGGACTACATTTTCGAGTATTCTAAACGTAATATGCCTAGACCTGATATAAGTCTATCAGGCCCCATATAGATTATAGACTTAAGTCTATAAGTCTATAGGGGATCTATATGTCTATATATAGGCTTGCATATTTATGTCTTATAGACTATTAATTCGATAGACATTGTCTCTATGTCTAGACATAGAGACTTAATTATATCAGGCTCCATATAGACTAATATGCATGGTACTGACATAATTCTATCATGACAATGGTTAATAGTCTATATTATTCATGTCAAGGGGCCACGATAGCACGGTTGTAAGGTCTTGGATTTGGAACCGGAGGTTTTCAGTTTCGAGACTTGATTCCATGGAAGAACCGTCTTGTAAGGGGTCTCTTGCAATTAGCTCTGTCAGGCGAAACGTCCTCCCTCTAGTTGGTGTGGTGTGGAGAGGGGAGTACCAGCTTAGGTGTCCTCCTCTTCATCATACCACAGTTCAAAATGACGATGTCCGTCTCAAAATATTGCCTTAGTCTTGTTTTTCAACTGGACTTTAAAATAACTAAACTAAACTAATCATGTTAATGTGTAATATAGACTATTATGCATGGACCTGCAGCACCATTGTCTTCAAAGATTTTAGTATCACGTTGCAAATTTGCAATGGATCTCTGATTATCGAAATCTTAAAATAACAGATGGGGAAGGATACTTGAGTGAGCACTCCCTCAGAACATATCAGGTCTCTCCAGTGGAGCGATGCTTACTCTACGAATTAATGTGATCAGAAACGTCGATAGAATCCGTGAGAAAACTCACTAACATTTGATTCTGGAATCACTCTGCCAATATCCAATTAATTAGTTACTTGTGAACTTAATAACTAATGGCATATTCAAAAATACTTATATAAAGTGTATATATATATATATATATATGCGTGTGTGTGTATACTTTTAATCTATTAATAAGAATTTAGATCAACATTTCATTATAAGTATTAAAATTTCAGTCAGTTAATACATTGATATATTTTAAGAATCCAAATTTTCTGAGATCTCCCTGGCATGTAGTAGTAACATAAATTTCAGTATAAGAAAAAAATCAAAAAATTACGATACAAACTATGAACTGAAAATTTTTAAACATTATTTTATCAAGATTCCATGCAGCTAATATTTAAGGAAAAATTAAAAAAACATTTTCTTAATTCAGGGTAAAAGTAGGTTGTATAAAAATATTTAAAAAACTAATTAATACGTGAATTAGAGATATGGCAAAAAATTTGCATTCCGAATTTTATACTTCCACAAAAGTCAAAGCTTTCATTCTTAAAAGTGAATAATAAATGACATTTTTTGGTGCCAAACGACCTTCCGTTGGTGTGTTGTGGAAGTTTGGAGAAGAGAGTGCCAGTTCAGATGTCTTATTCGTCATATGACCATGATTCACAACTACGAATTCCAATAAAAAATAGACCTAGTTTTCTTCAAAAACAGGACGTTAATGTAACTAAACTAAAAACCAATTGTTTTATATTCCCAAATATTTTAATTACATTATAATTGTTTCAAAATGATAATAATTATTATACTCGTTTTAACTTAATGTCAAAAAAAAGTACCAAAACCTTCAAAATAGTAATATATTCATTTCGTAGCAGAATACCTGCTTTTATTTCAAAAATAAGTTTTAAGATTCTAAGAATTTTGTATAATCTTAGTAGAAACCACCAATCATTTGATTGATTTCAGAAACAACACATAAAAAAGGAAGAAACAATAATCACTCCAGAGGGTACTCTAAGACAATGAAACAATTTTCCATCTTTCTGCTCGCCATTGAAGGTGAATGATAAATGATATTTTTCTAAGCTTAAGATTAGCAACAATGTAATAAACCAGAGTCTCTCGAGACGGGAGCAGGTGTAAGACACATCAGAGAATTTCGGTCGAAGCGCCGAAGAATTAGCATTATTTTGAGCTTCAACTCGGGAGAATATGTTCCGAGAGAACTGAATACGTGTAAAATTGGATGCTAATTCGTGACCAGAATGCGTCGAAGAGAAGTAAGTTTCGTTTCAACATTTGGAAGTTGTCGAGATTTGTTTTATTTAATTCCGGATGTTTAGTTTAGTTTAGTTATATTAACGTCCCGTTTTAAAGCAACACGAGGGCTATTTTGGGACGGACCTCGTAATTTTGAACCATGGTCAGATGACGAGGACGACACCTGAACTGTCACCTCCCTCTCCACACCACGCCACACCAGAGGGAGGACATTTGGTCTGACAGATTTAACGTGCAACAGACCCCCTCACACGGTGGTTCTTCGGTGGAATCGAGTCTCTAACCCGAAACCCTCCGGTTCCGAAGCCGAGACTTTATTTAATTCCGGAATGCATTTTCTCAGATACCGGTGCAAGGATTTGGAAAATGACGTATTTTTCGATGTGTTTCTCCTTTGTTTGGTTTGTTTAATAAATTTCGTAAAATAATTTTTCAATATTTGATTCCAGTTGCTCTAATTTTTTTTTTCTTAAAAATAAACTTCAGAATGGTGTGAACAATATGGAAAGTTGAAAATCGTGTTAAGTGACGTGCTGTAAATTTTATCATATTTTAAGATTTTTTCTTGCCACAATACGAGTTTTGTTGATTTAACAATAAGGAGATGTAAGGAAGAGAATAGAAAAATATGTTTCTCAAATATCAGGAAATTAAATTAGAGTGTAAATAAATTTTGAAATACTGATACATTGATACTGAAATACTGATTGAAATACGGATCATATAAATTTTGTATTTCTTTTTTGAGAGGAATATTTGCATATAAATATAAATATCTCTAAAACAATTGCTTTTGCTTTCATTTGTTATTTTTTATCATATCATGAAATTGTTACTCTTTCTTAAAATATCATTCAGCAGATTACAAAATAAAAATAATTTCCATTTTTTGACATTCAGTGCTTCATGTGTTATTGTAATACGGAATCAATAAGGAATGTTGATCATCGTGTTAGTTAACATGCTGTGATATTTGTTCATATTTTAAATTTTTTCCTTGAAACAATACGTGTTTTGTTTATTTAACAGTAAGGAGATACAAAGTCGAGAACAGACAAATATATTTCTGAAACCCCAGAAAATTAAATTTGATAATAAATAAATTTTACATTTATATTGCATTCAAAGTTTGCATGTCATACATTTTCCCTTGCAATATATTCTGAAAAAAATATAGCTGTTCTGTTAAGTAGAGTAAATACATAGTTTATTTGCAGAGTTGCAGCATTTTTTCGTTACCAAATTTCTATTTTCTATTTGAGAGGAATATTTGCATATAAATATAAATATCCTTACAAATATTGCTTTTGCTTTCTTTTGTTTATTTTTCTATCATATCTTGAAATTGCGAATGATAAATTGATTAAACTTTATGTATTTGAAACTAAATTTAACTACATCAAATTTATATCTATGAAACACTTTCTAAATAAAGCATTAGTGAATGAAAACAACCTGCTTATATTGCTGTAAAAAGCTTATTTTCTAGAAATTTTATATAATTAAATTTAGTTTCAAACATATAAAATTTAATAAACCCGATATCATTTGTAATATATGTGGATTATTGAGCATATGCATATGTATCGTGTCAGAATGAGTAATACATTTTCTGGTTATTTTATACACAGTTCACGCATTGCTCACTGAGATGAAGAGTAAGTGCCGAAAAGTCGATTACATTTTATTATAAAACGGCACTTAGTATATCTTTATGTTATCATCGAAACTTCAAAGAACTTGGCACCATGATACTCTTCAAACAATTACATACAGTCGGCTTAAACGTCTGCTGGGAGCCGCAAAAATTATAAAGACTGATTATCATCAAAGAATCACCGGAGGCGAAACTTTTTATGGCAGTCTAAGCTTGTTGTTTTCATTCACTAATGCTTAATTTTGTTTGTCACTAAGCACGCCCTGAGCGCTGATTAATCCTGAAAACAAAAGCTTCACTTTTGCTGCAAATTAAGTAATGGAAAAGCTATGTATGCTGTTTTTGATGTTCACAGAAAGCCAAAAGGAGCGATAGAGATTGATGAAAAAAAATTTCCAGGATTAAAAGATCTTTTTAAAGCATATGGTGAGTTTTTATAGAAGTTTTAAAGAATGTAATTTAACTTTAGAGGAAAGAAGTAATTATTTTTAATGTGATCAAAGCGTCACAATTTGTTTACGAAAATTTGCTTCGCGAAAATGACCGAAGCATTAAGATTCTTGATATGTGTTTTTGTATATTTTTTTAAAAATTTCGAATAATTGCATATAAATACTTAAGAAAATGTGATGATTTGTGATGTTAAAAAATTTTGTTTAAATTGTTAGGCGTGTATTTCTTTTGCTTTGATTATATTAAAGCCACTTTGGGAACATTGTTATTGTTGCGGTTTCGATTATTACAATTGCTTTGCGTAGGCTTAAGTTATTCGACTGCGTAAAAAACGCTGGTTATTGACCACATTGGCGAGTTTTATTTTTTTTTTTTATTTTTTTTTTTTTTCATTTTATTTCCTGCAGTACAGATTTTTCTCTTTTCAAAATATTTTATTTTTTCTAGGAAAAAGAATCTCTGGCTGATCATCCAGGGTAATTTTAAGAAAAAAAATTAAAGCCAATATTTGTATTTAACTTTAATTTCAATTTTCATAAAAATTCTTCAGTGTCAACATGATACCTCAAAAAATTATAGAGGTATTTACATAAAAAGTTCAGTGTGTGTTTTAAATAATGTGGGTAATGGTATGAACTTAAAGCTTGCCGATACTTTTTGATTTATAGGAATAAGAAAAAATAAGTTGTGAATTAAGGAAAAAATGAAAATTTACGGATATTTTTAGCCGTAGCTACTTTGCATCTCAAAATGTTTCTCAGATTTGGTTCGTTTCATTCATCATTGTATTCTATAATTTATGTACAAAGAATAATAAGACTGCTGAAATACCATTTTTGTACAGTGGTAACCTTTTCGGTTCAATTTTGGCTCAATTTCAATTTATTAACAAATTTCCTATTTCCCAAAATATATTGTATTTTCAAATAATTTTTGTATTCATAGTATTTTGTATTAAAATCTACAATACATTTAAAAACCATAGTTGTAAATATTTTTTTAAAAAGCCAATTTTTCTAGATTTTCCTTCGGTCGTAGTCGATTACCTTAACTGTATTATTAGAGTTGAGTTAAAGCTATTTTTTATCATTTTTACTTTTTATTTTATAAGTTTTCATAAATATAAATGCGGAACACTTCATATTGACATTATAGATCCGAATTTAAACATGTAAGATTCTATTAAATATTCATTAAGAAAAATTAAAAATATATATATCTATATAAAGGAATTCTAATCTAACTTATTTTTGCAGATGCAACAAAGGCCAAAATTCAGTTACTGCAAAAATAAAAAATTAATTTCCTCTGATCGGTGTCATCTTGAAAATTAGCTGAAATAGAAGACATAATTAACAGTTATATTCTAGATACAAGCAGAGCTTTCTGAAATAGTTTTCAGAGGCAACTGGTTCACATTTGTGTTTTCTTTCAAAGGAAAATCATAAGTCTTAAGAAACTATTTTCTTTTGCTGTAAGAAATTATTTTTTAAAGTACAAATCAAATTACTAGTTATTCCATAGCCTTCACTAAGAGTATAGTATAATAATGAACATTATATTAATTCTAATTTAAATGATTCTTTATTGTCATGAAGGGAAAAGAAGACACATTAAATTATAGTTTATATACACTAATAGAAGCTTAGAAATTCAACCAACATATAATATTTTCCCTTAACTTTACATCAATTGAATTTATTTTATTGCCTTGAACTTTTGATTATTAAATGCACTTTTGAACAGAACATATTTTTTCTGTATGGGAAATTTTGAGAAGTTTACCCTTTTTCAATTTTAAAAAGTAATTTTGAAGATATTTAACGATAATTTTTTAAATATATTTAAAACTCAATGTATTAGCAACAGTCGAATCTCATTGTATAATTCTCATTGTATATGTGCAAGCATTGATTTACAAAGTAAGACGCAATTGTCAAAATAAATGAAAGTCAGATGACTGTATTAGTTCTGCCAATAAATTTTACTTATTATTTTTATTTTTTTCCTACTTAAAAACAACTCTTGTAATATTAGTTAATAGTGAAAGAACATAGAATATTAAAAAATCAAGGCATTGTTGCGTTAAAAACAAGAGAATTTGGTTGTGCTGGTACTTAAAATAAGACGAAAAGTTTGAAATGTATTTATAATAATATATATAAATAAACACTATAATAAATATTGAAATTAAAATCAGTTTGTACTAGAATATTTTCATACAAATTCTGAGGTAGTAGATAACACGTCATAAGCCATTTCGACCGTGCAATAAAGCGCAGCAAACTGCACTTGCAGCTAATGAAGTTTCAAGAGATGAAAACTGCTTACAACATTTGCGTATTCTTACACTTTTATGACAATTTATCATCATTAATTGATACTGTGACATTGCTTTCTAACTCGAAATAATAAATTTCGTGTTATGTTCATTTTATAATTACATTTGTAGTACCTAAAAAATACCGAAACGATTTTCTTTCTACTTTTGGAAGAAATAAGAAATGGGAAGAGATAAGAATCAATAAAAGCAACAATAGGCATTTTCAGAATGACCATATTTACGTTTCTTGTAAAAAAATCAGTGAAAGCAACAATATAGATATTGAGAATGTACACATTTATGTTTCTTATTAAAAAATAAAGAAATGCTTCAGTACATAATTTTTGTTATAAAAAGTAAACCTATTTTGGTGTAGTAGTAAAGATTGGAAAATTTGGTATTAATTCACGAGTCATTATTATCCTTTTCATATTGCTCCGCTTTGCAAATTTTGTGTAGACGAAAAGCAGCATAAAAGCAATAAAAGCAGCAATATATATGTTAAGAATGGCCACCTTTACGTTTTTTAATAAAAAAAATTAAATCAGTGAAAGCAACAATATAGAATGTACACATTAATGCTTCTTATTAAAAAATAAAGAAATTCGTCAGTACCGAAATTTTATGATAAGAAGTAAACACATTTTGGTGCAGTATTAAAGACCTGGAAATTTTTATCAATTCATGAGTCATCATTATCCTTTTATTATTTCTCCGCTTTGCAAATTTCGAATAGATTGAAATTATATTTAAAGCGATTTCCTCTTCGAAACTTTATCTTCTTAACATTATGTTTTCTTATATAATTTGCGAATGCCATTTTATATTTTTTTTAACTATAAGCCTCTTGATCCGTATTACCAATTACATTTTTTCAGATACGCATCAAAAATTGAAGCTAAGTACGTCCTTTATAGTAGGGATATGTCTGGAGAACATCTGCCATTAGATTTCGAGTAATGTATACGCTGCATATCAGCATTTCTAATACAGTTTAAATTTGTAGCTTTATGTGGTTTTAATATTTATTTAAAACATATAATTTCATGTTATATTCGAAAGACATCAAATAAAGCATTTTGTTTTTGTTGCAACAATATCATGTTTGTCATCTTTAAACGCTTTCATTCCTTATTTAAAATTTGTATTAAAAAGAGTATAATGTAAATGTATATTGTCTGTTTTGTATATCATTTTATTTTTGGAAAAGCTTTAAGAATGAATGCCTTAAATTATATGGAAATATAAAATTTGGAATACAAATTTTCTGTTATATCTCTAATTAACGTATTAATTATTTTAAAGTATAAGCACTTTCATACATTTTTATTATGAGAAGTAAATGTTTTTACTCTGACTTAAGAAATAATTGTTTAATTCTTCATTATATATTAACTACATGGAATCTTTATCAAATAATCTTTTAAAAGATTAAATTCATAGTTCCTATAGTAATTCTCTGATTGATTCCAAATTAGGAAATTTATATTACTACTATATGCTAATTGAATTTTTCAAAATTTGGATTCTTAGAATATTTAAAAGTATTAAATGATTAAACTGTTAATACTTATAACCAGATGCTGATATAAATTTTTACTAATAGAAGATGAGTAGAATAAAATAACTGTTGGGCAAATAATTAATACCTATAATGAGTTTTAAAGATATTTCTTAATAACAGACATCAAAATGTTCTTTCATCCATTCTTTTCTTTCATATTTAATTTATGCATGTAATATTTCAATTCAACATTATTCACACAGTGCACCTTAAATGAAGGGTCTGCGTTCTCCGTGTTTTCAGAAAGATAATGTGTTGTGACATAAATCTACGTTGTTTAAAGTATAGTAGAACAGTACTGTGAACAGTAGAGCAAAATAGTGATATAGTAGAAAAATGCAGTGAACAGTAGAGCAATATAGTGATATAGTAGAACAATACAATGGACAATAGAGCAATAAGGTGAGCAGTAGAATAATACAGGGAACAGTAGAGCAGTATAGTGATAAAGTAGAAAAATGCAGTGAACAGTACACAATATAGTGATATAGTAGAACAAAACAATGAACAGTAGAATAATACAGTGAATGGTAGAGAAATATAGTGATATAGTAGAACAATACAATGAACAGTAGAGGAATACAGCGAACAACAGATCAATACATTATAAAGTAGAGCAACGCAGTGAACAGTAGAGCAATATAGTGATATAGTAGAACAATTCAGTGAACAGTACAGCAAAATAGTGATATAGTAGAAAAATGCAGTGAACAGTAGAAAAGAACAGTGTGGTTGATTTTTTTTTTAAAGCTACACTGGAGAAAGTTCTTTGAAGTACTTTTGCAGTGCAATATCTAACGTTTTAGTCTCTTCCAACAAGAGTTTTAAAAATGCCTTTAAGTAGCATAAGCATGAAAAAATATTTCTGTTATTTATTGTAAACAGTAACGCCTTCCGTAGTGGAATCTTTTGTGGTTTCAAATTTTTGAGTTCTTTTTTTCTTTTTCATATTGAGAAATCCAATAAGAAAAGATAAGTGATAAATTTTGATTGTTCGAAAAATCTCATTTAAAAACGTTTTACTTCAATCGAGAAATATTCACTGAACATGGTTTTTCATTTCTTTAGAATAAAAAAGATTTGAGACTGTTGTCGTTTTTAATTTAAAAAATATCTTTTTTGTAACATATTTGAACAAAATTTGTGTGATGTTTTTCGAATGAATAGAATAATACCCTTTTTTAAAAAATAAATATGATTTTTTATTATTATTTACAATTTTTACTCATTATTTAATACAAGTTGGATAAAGAATACATTATAGTATATTTATAAGTGAAGTTCTCTAGAAAGGGAAGGAAAAACGCTAAAAAAACAAATAATCATTGCTTTGATATTTCATGTATTATTCTTGTGTTATTGTATTCGGATTTGAAAATATATTTAACCTGAACAACGGCGGATATTAATACGTCTTAGAAAAGAAAACCTTAAACTGTGGAATACTCCATTCAGTATTAGGCTGAAATTCTTGATTCTTAACTTTAATTTTGTATCAGATTTCAAATAAAAATTAAACTATTTTCCTGATAAATAGCTCAAATTAATATAACTCATAGATAACTGAGATAGCCTGATTGGTACGGGGCTGAATTCACATCCCTAGGAATGCGAGCTCGAACCAAGTTGGCGGAAGTCCATCGTGTGTATAGTGACTAGCACAGGCATGAATCTGTAGAGGGGGCAAATTCCCCAATGTTGAGAGTTATACTACTGGGAGTACTATTTCAGAGGTGATTGCTCTCTGATTCAGGCCTGAATTACAATCTGTGGTTAAGTGAATGAAATGTATGAATGAAATCAATCCCGTAGAAAGGATTGCAACCCAAGAGTATCTAAGTCTTACTCTTGACCCTGGATCGCGCTATTTGAAAAAAAAAGAGACGTAAATACTTTATATATTATTATTATAGATACATAATTATTTTCAAACTAACAATTATTCGTCAATATCAAAAATATGTACTAACATTAATTATTCGCAGAAATGTTATTTAATAAAAAATGTAGCTTATTTTAATTAAATATTAAATATCATTAAGATAGACTGCAATAAAAAGTCGAATTTTTCAGAAATAATCGTTTACTTTTATTCAACGTTCTTAATTTATAAGTAGGCTTTGATAGATAATTTTTTTTTAATCTCAACCATTGTGTATTCTCGTTTATTTTTAATTTTCCAAATTTATATTTTAAGAAAATTTTAGACTTTTCAAAAAGTCTTCCAAATCAAAATGTAGGTATATTTTTCATATTTATTTAGCATTATAATTTCTCAATATACACTGAAGCACCATAATTAGAGAATTAAAAAAATACACAATTAAAAAACTTTCAAGTTATTTTGATGTTGTACAATAAAAAAATATATATTGGTAAACCATATATATTAACCATAAATATTAACTGAAAATTTCCGCTAGATTTGAATAACAAACTTTATGAATTCGGGTGGAGAAACATCAGTTTTGACATAAAAAACCGGATTTAATGCTCATAAAGTTGAAATGTCAGGAATAACACTCTTGATCTTAAGACACGCTAAAAGTAACACGCAATTTCTCTTTAAATTTCGAAGTAAAAAACATCGATAAACAGAGAAGAACAATTATTTATTATCCTGTTACCCTGCCACCGCCTTCCAAACTATGTTCGTTACAACTGCAAAGAGTTTTTTCAATCCTTGTAAAGACGCGAGTCAATCCGTGTATTTATCATTTATGTTCCGAGCCGTCGCAATCCGGAACCCTACTGCAAGATTTTGCCAGAAGTAAATAACAAACTTTATGAATTCGGACAGCGGAACAATAGTTTCCGAAGAATGGCAACGGCCCTATCGACTTTCAATTGGAGACAACACTCGTCTTGTATTCACGACTCATACGCGATACTTATGTTGGGGGAACCTTTTCAAAATGGATATTCCTCACTGTTTCGCCTCTAAAGTCCCGGGGCCCTGTTGATGGAAAATATGTTTCGGACCTCCGACGGGACCTGAATGCGGAATGTCGTATTTGGCATTCATATCGACAATCTCTCAATAGGATTGTTTGTCAAGCCATTTTAGTTTTCTTTTCACTAAAGTGACAAAGGAAATAAAAGAAAATATTAAAGCAAAATAAAGAATCTTCGGAGTCTCAACGGCTTATTTGCAAGTCGGAGCAACAGTATGCTTTCATACGAAAACGACGTGAGGAGCATGGATTCTTTGGAAATGGAAAACAAAATATGATCCTATTTTTCCTGTTTGGGAAAAAAGTCAGCAATGTTTATTGTGTAAATGTGTTTGCTGTCTTATGCTAGGGGGATTTTGTTTTTAATTGTAATATATATATTTTAACATAGAAAATGAATTTACCCTTTTTTGACTGATGATAAGAATTTACATCCTAACACTTAACAAAAAAGAAATTGTGTTCAACAAGATGCACTGTAAATTGAGTTTGGCTCTCAACTTTTTTCATGAACATAGCTTTAAAGAAATCCAGTGACATCATGCTTATTGTGATTATTAAAAAGGTGTGATTTCTTGAATATTTTTTGATATTTTGAATATCTTTCATTATTATGAATATTTTATTGCTCTCTTATAATAGAGGAATTTTGTTTTTAATTGTATGTATATGATAACAAAAAAATAGCTTACCCTTTTTTGAATGATAGAAATTTCCTTCGTAACATTTATAGAACAAAAAGAAATTGTACTCAAAATATACGTACTATAAATAGATTGTGGCTTTGAAATTTTTCTGGAACGTAACTATCAAAAAGAAATCAAATGACAGAATGCTTGTTGTGTTTGGAAGAAAAGTGTGATTTCTTCAACATTTTTATTTTCCTATTTTCCAACATTTTTATTTTTATTGCTCTCTTATGATAGGTTAATTTTGTTTATAATTATATGTAAATGATAACAGAGAAAAAGAATTTGCCTTTTTTGAATGGTCATTGACATATCCATCATAACATTTAGCGAAAAAAATTATTATACTGAAAACAGATCGACTATAAATTGATTGTGGATGACAACTCTTTTCTCGAACCTAGTTGTCAAAAAAAAATCAAAAGGCACAATGCTTGTTTTGATTTCTTGCATAATTTCTTTGCGTTTGTAATTTTCTTGCATTGATAATTAGCATTGATAACATGCATTGATAATTAGGGGATGTAAAGGAATTCATTCTAAATCATTTGTCCCCGCATAGGTTTATGAAGTAGAAAAAACCATCCCAATATTTTCATATTCTGAAACAACATTTCAAGTCATTTCATTTGGGGATCAGAAGAAAAAAAAACTTGGATGAAAATTTGTAAGAATAAATGATAAACTTTTGTATGAATCAAACTGGAGAAACATTGAAAAAAATGTTTAGTAAAAGAATTTTTAAATCAAATTTATTATTACATAACAAAAAAGTAAGATTTTGTTTTCTCTATTTTTTCCTTAATTTCAGTCTTTTATTTATGATTCAATAGTTAAATTTTTAGTAATTCTAAATTTATTGATCTTCAGTAAGTGATTAGACAGAACAAACCCATAGAAGAAAAATGTATTACATTTTAATATTTATTATTAATTATTACTATATTGTAAGAGTGTTTTTTTATTTTGATTAATACATTAATGAAAATAATCATATAGTTTTAAATGGGCAGAAAAGAGGTAAAAAATATTGATTGAATTTTTTTTATCATTACAAAAAAGAAAGAGATTATCGATGAAAAGAGTATCATGTGAGAATGCAATTAAATAATGATTTGACTGTCTTAACTCAGTAATTGCAGCTAATTTTTTTGGAAAATAGCCTCATCCCCTGATATATAAGTAGACAAAATTTTATCAGGTTTAAACATCATTTAATAAAAATTTAATTTTTTTAAATCTAAAATCAAGCAATTTGAAACTACATTTTGCATAAAAAAATTATTAGAAATTTTAGAAAAGGACTAGCTTTGTGCTGTAGCAGGTGCTGTTGACTAATAATCAAGATGAAAATAAATTAATGCATATTATTTTGCTATATTAAAAATGCATAGATAAGAATGCTTGTCTCAATTATCAAAGCAAATAGTTAATGCAGTATATTAATAGAAAAAAAATGAGTTAAACAATGCTAGTTCCATTTGTAACAAAATAAAGAATTTAATAAGGTTAAATTTATATATTATTATATATATATTAATATTTCTTATATTATTTATAAAGATAATTTAATACTTAAAAGCTTTAAAATGAAAATTCCAATTCATTATTTCTTTTTGAAAACAAAATTTACTAGTTAATAAATATATAAGAAAAGAAAGCAAAAGCTTGAGTCTGTTCTCTATGTTATATACAGCAAATGTGATTTTTCAAATCAATCAGCGAAAGAACAAAACGGTTATAATGAAAAAATCATAAAGTTTCGTTTTCGTAATATACAAAAATCTAAGAAAATATTTTAATACAATAATGTATATCCTTTAACAGGTGTAAACATCTTTAAATTAAATTAAAGAATAAATGTAAGGTAAATTTTAAAAATGTCGAATCTCATCTTTGTTTTTCATTAACATTAAGAATTGAATGTATAATTATTTAACAAGAATTATCATTGCAATATAGTTTTGATCAAGTTATGTATATGATAGAAAAACTATATGCTTACTTGCTGAATTATTTATTAGTTCTTTATTATAATATCAAAGTCTGATATAAAAAAGTTTAAAAAAATGTATTAGTAATTCAAGCATTTGACTCTATATAGTGTAGGATTAATAATTCCCAATAAATAGCATTTGAAATTACGATTATATTTCCTAAATTTAATTAAATAGATATAACGTTGAATAATTACTAGTCGTCTTTTTTTAATTTTATTAAAATCATGCAATATTAATAGTATCGAATTAGGTTTGATTATTCTACATTTTTAATTATCGTAATCAATAAGATATTAAAATATAAAGCAGCAATTATTAGCTATCGATTACAGAATAAAGAGACTTAACTTTAGATCATCGATAAAGAAATTCACCGTAAAGTTGTATTCACCCACCAGCTTTATCCACAGCAGAAATAAAAAAAATCATTTCTGTAGAAACATGGGGCTTCATGCTATTAAAAAACGCTCACATCTTAATAGGAAAGCGAAGAATTATTTATGCACCTTTCATAAACCAATGGCATATTTAAAGGAGAAACGATAACTGAAGTTCTTTTTCTTCAAATAGAAATTCCACTGTGGTAATAAATACCGAATTATTTAAAACGGCTTCCACTATTAAATTGGTACAAGTACTGAAGGGGCACCAGTTTATTCGAGGACAATAAAAGCTTTTTTATACAAAATAAATATCGAATCTCTTCTTCATTGTGAGGATAGAAATATATTTCCAGCATCGCTCCGAAAGACAAGTAGTAATTCCAAATAAATTGAACAATGGACAGTTCCTTGAACGTGACACTAGTTTTCAACAACAGAACTGCTGTAAAATCACTACGCTCCCGAACGTCGAGTAATTACACGGGCAATAAATCGCCGGCAACAATAACTAACTGCCGGAGGAATTGGAAGAAGCAGAGCTTTAAGAAAAATTGTTGCCAAACAGAATGACGCCAGGGAAAGAAAAGAAATCTTAAAAGTAACTTCGTAAATGGTTTTTATTTTAGAAGCAGAGAGTGGAGGGAAAAAATAATAACACACAAGACCCGGGTGACATTTGTGACAAACTGGACAAAGAAATCGAGTAAA
>JAPMOQ010003026.1:0-12341 GCA_026543055.1 Argiope trifasciata
TATGCTTTATAATCTCTTTGTAAAAAGTTTCTATATTCCATATTCATTCAATGTATTTCGAGATATAAATAGTTTCGTCAGAAGTTCTTTTTTCTACATAAAGTATCTCCGTTTCAAGAATCTATTGAAATTTCTTTCAATCTTAATTTAAAGATAAAATTTCAGAAATTCATGATACAGAAAGCAGAAACCAATTATTCATCTTAAAGTCGCATTTTAAAATGCAATTTTTTGAATTTAATTTTAATACGGAAAAATCTTTTATAATCATAATTCTTATTTTATGTTCATTTTACTTATTTTCACTGCTTATAGACATTAAAAGATACCGAAGAAGTTTGTCGTTTTATAGAATGGGCTGTTTGGCCTAGAATGACATAATTTGTAAAGATATATAGTAAAAGATGAGATGTATGCACATCAGAAAGTTTTTTTTTTGTCATTATAATAACTAAATGTTTGTGGGGTTTAAAGCTTATTTCACAAATGATTTCCAAAAATATAACATAATTTTTAAGCCATTTTAAAAAATTTTAATTTTTTTTTACTGTAATAATTTAGATGCTATCTATTCGACTTCACATCTTTTTGTCACTAAATGCTTCTAGATTAACATATGAATAATGCTTTTGCATAATAACAGAAACTAAAACATAAAATCAGCTTTCGGAACGACATTTCGTTTTCCAATACAAAGCCTATCCCTCTATTATATAAAAAATGTTACGTAAACAATGCTTTTTATTCGCTTTGTGATTGGTAATACCAAGTCACCTGACCTATGGCATTTGAGATTTGTTATACTAGTATAGCTTCAAATATTTGATGAAAATCATTATTACCACATAGTCAGTATTTATATAGCACCTGCTGGTGAAATAGTGACGAAAAACGGAAATCTTTAATAAATATCAAATAAGTTTAAAACAATATTATTTATTTATTCTCTTTTAGACTCACCGTTTGCGGCAACGCTTACGAATAGATTTCAGGTCTCTATATATATTTTTTCGAATAACGGAAATCTTTCGTTTCTTGGCGAGCGAATATCCTTTAAATCGTTTTTGAATATATATATTTTAATTTGGTTATATTTCAATATTTACTACTAACATTGCATACTTAACTGAATGTAGAAAATTATGATTAACGTAATTTTTTGTTTAGATTACTAGCATTTTTTCTGCTTTGAGTCGGCACAAGAAAAATACATATTTTATTTAGTTTTAATATTAACTAATAACCAATATTTATGCTTGATTCTAGCACAGAGTTCAAGTTATTTATGATAATACTCGCACTCGGATATATATATATATATATATATATATATATATACACAGAAGTGACAAAAGTCAGGGAATGACTGTTAATATCGTGTCGGTCCTCCTTTTGCCCGGCGAAGTGCAACAACTCGACGTGTCATGGAGTCCACAAGTCGTTGGAAGTCCTCTGCAGGAATATTGAGCCATGCTGTCTGTATAGTCTTATAATCTTGAACAGTGCCTTGCTGACAGTTTGGGTCCATAACTTCTTGGGGTCTGCGCCACACTCGAACTCTACAACTGAACTCGTAACAACTGAAATCGTGACTCATCTGACCACACCACGGTTTGCCACTGGTCTAGGGACCAGGCGATATGCTCACGAGCCCAGGAGAGTCACTGCAGGCGATGTCGTGCTGTCAGTAAAGGCACTCGAGTCGGTCTTCTGCTGTCATAGTCCAAGGAAGACAAATTTCGCCGCACAGTCCTATCGGACACGTCCCTCGTACGTCCCACATTGATTCCTGCAGTTATTTGACGAAGTGTTACGTGTCTATTAACATTGACCATTCTACTCAGACGTCGGTGGTCTCGGTCGTTAAGTGTAGGTGGTCGCCCACTGCGCTGTCCATGATGGGATGTGATGCCTGAAATTTCATACTCTCGGCACACTCTTGATACTGTGGATCACGGAATGTCGAATTCACTAACGATATCCGCGATGGAATGACCCATGCGTCTAGCTCCAACTAACATTCCATGTTTGAAGTCTGTTAATTCTCGTCTTGCCGCCATAAATCACGAAAAACTTGTTCACATGAATAACTTGAACACAAATGAAAGCTCTGGAAAACGAACTGCGCATTTATACTTTTTCGCTGTGATACTACTGCCATCTTTATATTTGCATATTGCTATCCTATGACTTTTGTCCCATGTATATATATATATATGTATGTATGTCTTATGTATGTATGTGTATATATATATATATATGTGTGTGTGTGTGTGTGTGTGTGTGTGTGTGTGTGCCTATGCCGATTTATCTGTTTCATAATGACCGTGTCAGTAATAAAAGCAGTATTTTTTTCTGTAGCATTATATTAAATTGAAATAAGACTTTTCTAGAGTGTTTCTGCTTTTATTTCAACGAGGCAACGAAATTTAAGGCTGTTTTGAAACTATTTCTATTCTTTTTTTCCCAAATACGATGCCATTGTTTTGATCATAGATTTGTTTTAAAACAATTTCTACAATGTCCTCTCCGGCCAAAAAAGTGGCTTTTGTGTTCGATAGATCTATGGAATATTCTCAAACGGAAATTTTCGATAAACTGAATTAAATACAAAAGAACAAAATGTTACTGAAAACGAATATTAGTTTTATATCTGAATTTGGCTATAAAAATGAATTTTTTTCAATCCCTACTATTACTTCATACTCTTTCTTATATATATTTATTTATATATCTTGTTCAAATTTTCAATCATTAATAAAATACTTTTTATTCATTCACTCAAGTTGAAAAATATTTTGAAAAATTGTAATGAATGGCACTTGGTGTTAATACAGTTTTTTCTTTTAAGTCATTAGTTAAATTAAATTAATGTTTAATGCCTTAAATAGAGTTTTAGCAGTTTGCAATGAAAACTGAGATCATCAGGTAGTAGCTCTATCGGTAAAATGAAAGGATTTTAGTATTTTTCACGTGAAGTTGAAGAATGCGAGTTCAATTCTTTCAAAAGTCAATAATTTTTCGATTAATCAAAATATTTTAGTTTTATATGGAAGAATTTTTTTCTCTTTTATATTAGATATTTACGAGGATAAAAATTTGGGAATAAATACACTCAGTGGGGAAGCATGTAAATCGCTGGAATTTTTTTTCTTTTGATGTCTTAGTGTTGTGATTCTATCATATGTATGTGCATGTTTAAATAAACTGTAATTATTTAATGCAGAGTAACCAAAATAAAAATTTGACCTTAAAAAATTATCTATATCTATGTATATATTACTATTATAATACTCATTGTTTGTCACAATTGAAAGTCTTTCGAATTAAAATTTCTGTTTTGGAATTTCAAATAGTCTCAAATAATAACATAGCGATTTTAAAATCACATTTTATATATTAATAATATTATATAATCTTTAGTTTATTAGATAATTGGATATCAATAATATTATATAATATTTAGTTTATTTTATATTTTATAATCTTTAGTTTAAATTTATGTGCAAATTAAATCGATATTCCTAACTAAACAACTAAAACAACTAAACAAATAAATAGATAAAAGTGTGAAATAAAAATTTTGAATATAATCTTAAAATAATTCTTTTTCATATATCTTTTGATAAATTCAATTCGTCCGTTCAATAGAAGTAAACGATATCACTAAATCTACCATATCGTCTGTTCACCTGCTATCAATAAACGGCAGACGATTTCAGTCGATCAACGGCTATTCTTCGGAAAAGCCTTCCAGATCGTTTGCGGATGATCGAGGGAACGGTCAGTTGAGCAAATCCCTCCTTACGTCGTTTTCGTAATCCGATTGTCCGAGGGGTAGGGGGAAAGCTTCCTCTGTAAGTAAGCAAGCCTCCAGGCTCGACGATTTCTTGCGTCTGGACTACGTGAATCAACAAGTGAGAACGAATAGATCAAACAAATGATCTGTGCAAGACAGTGAAATGAGAAATCCCTTATGGTCTTTTTTTCTCCTTCTTTTTTAAGAATTCGTTTAAGAAATATTTTATAAAAATTATGGAAAGAAATGTTTGCATAATAAAACTGGAAGTTAAGAATTTATCTTTAAAAAGTTTTTACTTTATGAAATTCATGATTGTCGTTTTGTGTTTGAAGAGTCAAATCTGTGCATTTTGCTTTGCTTTACACATTCTGACGTGATTTCTGTGTGCTAAAGAAATTATCTACTGTTTACTGTAGTTTATATATGCAGTTAAATATAAGATTTAATAGCTTTAAGAAATAATACATAATTCAATCTAAGCAATAGTATTTTGTTTTAATATTATATATTTGTATTAAATCTTCTTAATTGTTAAAGCGAAAAAGCCTTTCTCGCCTTTAAATGCGCCTAATAGCGCTTGGAAACCATCTGAACAATCATTTCAAGGTTAAATTACTTTCCCAATTGGGGATGTGGACATAAATTGCTGATTGTGAATGCTTTCATAACTGTTTGTAGTTTTAAGTTTGAATTCAAAACAATTAAAAAAATCACTTCGAATAAATGCTTTATTGAATTCGGCACAGAATTATCATAATTATTTCCCCAATATGATTATTTTGGTATGAAACTAAGAAAATTATCATTCATCTTTTTTCTTACATATTTTATCATTTTTTTCTACTTGAGTTATTGAGTGATTGATTTATTGAGAGCAAGTATTTTTAGATGTCGTAAAGTGTTGAAATTTAACACCAGAAATATTTACTAGATATCAAATTGTACCTATAGGCACTCTTTCAAGACTTTTTTGCGTATTATCATCCGATTTATAAAAAAAAATGCTCTTTTCAATATTCGTGAATTTGAGCAAAGGTTGTTTTTTAAATATTTGCTAATTAATTTTGGATTAAATTTTTAAAAAAATTTAAAAATTTCATTAATTGAGATTATTATATACTTGGTTTATGTTGTATGTTTGTGTTATTTTCTGGCGCAAGAGCCCTATTTGACTTATTATATACTCAGAAAGGGAAGATGTAGAAGTGTCTGTTTGTTACGTTGAAGGTTAATTTTATTTTCTTTACATTTCAAAATCAAAAGTTAGTTTTTTTTAAAAAAATATTTTCTTTCTAATCTTGCATAGCGACTTTTCTTGACATTATATGATTATTACAATAACCTTTGGTCTAACTAATCTTTTTAAAATTATTTAGAACTAGTTGCCTTTGGCGAACAACTGATTCGTCAAGAGTAATGCGTTATAAAATTTTCAATTAAATACTTGTGCCCTTTCCTGTCTTTATAACTTTTCAGTCAAATATACTTAAACTTCGATAGTCACGTAATTCCTACTATTATAGAAGCCTTACTGTATATCTCTCTGGTTAGCAATCAGCTGTCATCGAATTATGTGGAAAATATCACATTTTATATATGTTTCATAACATTACGCTTCTATTTGAACACGCGCTGAACATTACATTTTCCTCAGTTTAATTTGCAATAAGAGTTAATTTAATTATTTAATTTGAGTTTCTATGAAAGAGACGGCAGCCACTGGTACACTCTTAACGTGCTCTGCAGGTTGAATTATATTTTCATTTTGTGAGAAATTAATTGTTGGGAAATATGGTTATAATATTTTAAAAAAACACATTAAAGATAGAAACTGAATTTATAGGTTAAAAATGTCATTTTTAAGAAGATTTGAAAAATATTTTCGTTAGTACAGAAAATTTCCAAATGTTAACTTAATTTTTAATTAATTCAAGTTTTAAAAAAATTCTTCTTAGTATACTTTTTTATCCTCCAAATCAACCTTGAAGTAGTTTCGGGTATTAATTGGCCTGAAATTGATATTTTTTTAAGGTGGTGAACGAAAAAAAATCTAAAGAAGCACTTTTTAATAATAATATTTCTTTTTTAATATAAATTAGTCAGTTTAATTCAGATATAGAAGATTGATTGTTGTAAAATATGGCTCACAGAGTAAAGTATGAAAAAATCTAAAAGTTATTCATCTCTGCATTTTTTGACTCAATCTATATTAAATGTAATTATTGACTTCATTTAGACCAAGTCAACAGTACTAAACAATATGTATGCGTATTACTAATAATTAACAAATTAGCCATTTGGCCCGAATTTGAAAGTGTATCTTGTATAAATTCAGACATGTTTACCATAACGCAAAAAAAGTTGATTTATTAAATCAATGTTGATATTGCAAACTATCGTAGAAGAGTTTGTCTCGCATTTTATATTTTTTTAGAAAATATAACATTTTATGCTTATTTTATTTCATTTAATCAAGTGCTGAAAGTTATATTTTTAAGAATTTAATTTGCCGTTATATAAATTTTTTTTAAATTTGAACTTCCTTTAATATGATGGCAAAACTTTAATAAAAGCTATTTTTCCCATTTCTTGTTTATCATTTTTCGCTTGTAAAATTTTATTGTTTAGTCCGAAATATATTGGCGAAAAGAATGGTTAAAACATGTCTTTAAAAATTCGTTAAAGAGAGTAATTTAAGTTATATGTTAAAATACTGGCACCATTAGAAAGATAATTTTTTTTATCTTTAACTTTATGTAAAAATCATGTTTGTGCAATAATATTTTCCGAAGTTATAGTAGAAAAATTACAAAATTTTGCTTAATTTTTAATTCATTCAAATTTTAATAAGAAATTCGAAAAAATCGCTCCGAGATTACTATCCCTGACCCCAAAAGTATATATGTGCAAAATTTGGTAACTGCAGCTCCATTGGTCTGGCCTGTAGACCGCCAACACATACAACACACATTTTAAAAGTATAGATAATTTTCTAGAAAGTTCAGATTTCAAACGAATTTAGACAACATTGTTGTAGCGAAACTTAATTTTCCACATCAATTTAGACAACATTGTAGTAATATAATCAAATAAAAATCTGTTATAGAATTTTAAACATCTGTATATTGAAAAACATTTTCTTTTTGTTTTACTGCGAGCATTCCATTTTTATGCAAAAGCAGATGTTTTTTGAAATTATCGTCTGAAAATACTATCGTTTGTTTGAAACAAAAACACTAGAATAGACAGTGGATATAGTTTGCAATGTTTATGGGATATGAAATTCACGTCATTATTTGATTCATATAAGTAAGATTTTGGTGTATTAGATTATGATCCAAGATATTAAATGCTACTGTAAGTAAACACAACTGAAAAAAAAGTAGTAGAAAGATTTAATTATAGACATACAGTTTTTTTCACTAATTTTATTGCACCAAAATGCAGTTTTTCTGCCAAAAGAGAAGACGATGTTGTTTGTCTCCTTCTTTACACAAAAGATACCAGAGATTCTATTAATTTAGCGGGAGAATTAAGACGATTCCTTACCCTTCCGTAAACCCTCTTAATCCGATTGTGGGTGGAAGGAGGGTTGAGCAAGCTATTAGTTCCGGATTATTCGGATCCGAAAGATTTCCTACATGAGGGAGAAAATATTATACCTTTGGCACCCTCGTCATCCAGATTAGCGGTGGATTATTTTTATTGCAGATCAATTGTTCTTACCGTTTAAGTCTTTTATGGGTTTATGCCATAAAGGAAAAAAAAAAGGCATTTGCAAGATTTTACATTTTTTACGACACTATTTATTTTGATACACGTATTAACAACGTTGTTTTTGTTGTGGATCAATTGTCCTTATTCATTCAATATTTTTACAAATTTGTTTCAATCAAAACTTTAGAAAATTTGCAAAAATTCATTTTATAACTTCATTACTTATATCATTTTATTACTGATTGAATTTATAATTGCTTTGCTCCTTTAATTTTTTTTCAAAATTAGTTGATTATTAGTAACAAAACTAAAATTTTAATACAACAGTTGGATATAGATTTTTTTACCAAAATATGTAAGATATTCAGATTAGGAATTGAGAAGTAAGGTTTCAGTATAATATCAATGTTACAGGGTATATAAGGTATTTAAAGAATTTAGAAGTAAGGGTAATAATAAATATAGCGTATTTAGTTTAAGTATTCAAAAGTAAGTATTCATTGTGATAATACTTGATAATATGTATTCATAAAAATGATTATTTTTTTCCTATTGGAGACTAGTTATTTGAACAGATATAATTTTTCAACTAGTATGATTCAATGAAGATAAAATTTTCGACACTATTTGTAAGATTCCTTTTTATATCATTTTGACTTCTGTTCCCGGTACGATTGTTGAAAATAGTATTTATAAATCATATATGCTATTTATGTAATAGATTCAAAAGCGAAAATTAATGTTATAGTACTTTAATATTCCATGTTATCTATATATTATTATTATTATTGCCATTATTATTATCATTAAAGATAAACTATTTCATTCATACAAGATTGTTTGGGATTTTAAATTAGCAAAAATAAAGTAAATTTATATCTATAAAATTAAAAATCTGGTAAATTTATATTTATAACTATGTATGTCTCGAAGTACAAATTTTATACAACTTGCGTAAATGACAATTTATAAATATTTTCTGCTCTATTAATAAATTAAATTTTAGAAATAAAAAATAAATAAAGAATATAAGATAGAGCCCCATATTGAAAAATGCGATCTTTCAGTTTACATACAACAAAAACATTGATAGAATGACTCTTGGAAAAGGGTTTAAAAGAAAGATGATAAAGAAATTATCTAAATGCATTTTTTTTTCAGAGAAAATAAGTGAAAGAAACAAATTATGTGAGGGAAAACTAACGAATAGAAAATGCTTTTATTCAAGCTCATTATTTTGTAAACGACATTATTCTGAAGGAAGAAAAATAGTTAAAACATATGTTTAGAAAAGTCATTATTAAATAATTTTAATGTTTATTTTTAAAATGTTATTTTCTGATTTGAAATTTGAAATATTTTTATGAAAATAACATGAATTTTCTTAATTGAGGAGAGCATTTCCTCACTTAATAATTTTTACAATTTATTCAGACGATCTTTTCTACTTAATTCTGTATTAGAAAAAGGTAAGAATCTCAACATCCTATTTCACTTAGATAGCTTTATAAACATCATAATTACTCTATTTCATTTTACTTAGATTTATAAATATCATAAGACTCTTAATAAATGACACCATTTATCTTAATTTAAACGAATAGAAAGAAGTTTTTTTCGTAACAAATATGGAATGTTTATTTATTTTTGTTGCTGCTGCTATTATCGGCATGAATCTACAATCAAAAGTTCAAATTAAACTGAAAAACAGAAAAAAAATTAGTTATTAATTGAGAGAAATATATTTCTTCCATTTGTTATGTAAAAAAGATATAAAAAATGTTAGCTGTTATTTGACATATATTAAAAATAGGTATCTGTTATTTCAGAAATTATTATTTTGGTTTACGCAATTTAAGTGTTGTATTCTTTTTTCTGAATATCATCAGTAAAAAATCATCAGTAATATCCCAGAAAATGTATTGGCCTCGAAAAACAATAACGTTTTCATTTCAAGGAAATATTCTAAGCATTTTTTTTTTAAATTAGTGCGCTCATAGCAATTTATAGTGCTTTCATGTGATTAAATTTAATGATTTTCTAAGTAAATAAAAGAATGAATTTAAAAGTTATTAATGCTAAAATATTTATTTCACATAAAATTGCGATAAATGCCCTTTCTTTAGAAGACAGGATGTCATTAATATTTCCTCGGTTTTAGTATTTTTCTAAAAATATTGACTATATCTTTTCATTAAAATAACATTTGGAAATTTAAAGGATCATATCTGATAAGTTTTATGCATTTAATTTGACCATTTGAATATATCCCACAAATATGTATTTCAACACGCAATAGGTTATCAAATTATACAAATAATTATGAAAATTGGATTTTTTTCCATATAATCTAAAAAAAGAGTTTTTCCTATTAGTTGTATTCAAGTATTGTTGATTTCATCAATGTAATTTGTGTACTCCTTTAAAGCAAAAAACTATCGAATTTATATCATTAAAAAATTATTTACTGGTTGAATTGTTTATAAACCACTTACTTTTGAAATTATAAATTACTTGGGCGAAAGAAAATTTTGCAATGGTGTGTTTCAGGACATAAAAAGATTTAATTTTATAAAAAAAATCAAGGTTTCAAAATCCAATAATATTGGGAAACAACCTTATCATCATGAAAAAATATTCAATGTGTACAGTTTTACATAAGATACAAGGGCACACAAACTATAATTAGAGATTAAGTTATAATAGTTTTCGAAATGTAATATTATTATATGTACAAGAAATATTTGGTATGTTTGCTGTAATTAAATTTAATAAAACTTGCATTATATTTTATTTGATTCTTAAAATACAAAGAAATTTTTTTTTCAAATTAAATGGTTTAATTTTAAAATTTTAAATAAATTGCTTATTTATTTATATTTTTCATAATGGAATGAATTATTACTTTTTTTATACACATTAGAAAAAAATAAAAAAATTAAACCATTTTATATAAATATAAAAGATTTATACTCTGATCTTAAAAAAGATGTATTATTTCAATATCAGCAATAATTTTAAATACTTTTTTACTTGTATTGAAAATTTTCCTTACCTTGATTTACCTCATGTTTACAATGATGGAACTTTGTAATTTTTTTAAAAATTTTCTTGATGTATTGAAAATTTTTGCATTTATATTATACTTGACATGTATCATTTTAATCTTTATAAAATAATTATTACTTAATCTGCGAATTTGATCAAACATTGATTTTTTAATTCATTATAAATTAGACCACCTGGTAGGAATTTTTTAAATTGACTAGAAAACTACATAATATTTATAATAATGAATTATAAGTTTAAAATTAAAAATTGAAAATTGTATGAAATGGTAAATAGTAATAAAATAAATATATAATAATAGTATAAAATAGTAATATAAAAACAGTTTTTGGAGAACTTCATTTCACTTTTTATTTTGCGAATCTATTTTTGATTATTTTTAGGTAATCAACTGTAAAGTTTCTATTAGTTTTATCATTATATTTTACAATAAGCAATTTAAAAATCATCTGTGTTTTATTTATGTAAAGAATTCATGTATTTCCTTCTATATTCCCTGGTTTCCTATTTATTGTAAGCAAATGAATTGATGAAATTCCCTAGAGAATTTTAGTTTACAGGAAAGATCAAAATGGATTTTTTTTAACATAAAAATGTTAAGAGTTAAAGGAAATTTCTAATATGAAGAAAAGTTCAAAAACATTCCTGTGTTCTATTTTTAATTGGGTAGGAGACTAAATGTAATTTATAAATGATTATTAAAGGTTTTTGAATAATGTATAGTATTTTGTAATAATATAAATTCCTTGTAAATTATTTAAGGGCCGCGGTGGCCCGGTGGTAAAGTCTCGGCTTCGGAACCGGAGGGTTTCAGGTTCGAGACTCGATTCCACCGAAGATCCGTCGTGTGAGGGGGTCTCTTGCACGTTAAATCTGTCAGGCCAAAGTCCTCCCGCTGGTGTGGTGTGGAGAGGGGGGTGCCACTTCAGTTGTCGTCCTCGTCATCTGACTGTGGTTCAAAATTACGAGGTCCGTCCCAAAATAGCCCTCGTGTTGCTTTAAACGGGACGTTAATATAACTGAACTGAACTGAACTGAACTTGTAAATTATTTAATGCATCGATGAACATCGACAAAATCAATGTAAATATTTATAATTCCTTGTTTTAAACTGAGAAAAACAATCCTAATTATTAATAATTGTTTCCTGATAAGAGAAAAAAATGGTTCACAACAATTTTTCTTCTATCATTAGTATATTTCAACATATACGCATTTGTTATCAGAAGATAAGCTGTGTGTATAATTTTCTAAATTTATATTTTAAAATTTTGAATTTATTGTTTAAGAAAAATAATAGAGACATTAAAAGATTATTAACTTTAAATATAAGCAGACTTTGAATAACAGCTGTCATAACGCTTCAACTGTCGAGGCTGCAATCATCAGAAAACGATTTTTTTTTTATTATTTATGAACGTCACCGAATATTTTGTTATTTCAATAAATTATTTTATAACATCAACAATCAGCTGCCTGTTCTGCACCTGTGAGCCAAAATATGTAAGATAAAATATTAGCATGATTTTTTTTCCAATGCTCTTTATTTTAATATCCTCTTTAAATAAAACTGGAGCAAAATATTTTAAATTATTCATTTTTTAAATTTTATTTTCATTTTTTAAGAAAACTAATATATAATTCTATAGATTGCTCTCTTTAAATGTAAGAAGATTTTTTAATTACTATTACAACAATTGTTGTTGTTTAAGCTGTAAACAATTGAAAACAATTATTATCTCTTCTGTTATTT
>JAPMOQ010003027.1:5505-24706 GCA_026543055.1 Argiope trifasciata
TACTTTCTATAGTTTCCTTTAACTTATACTTTCTATAGTTTCCTTTATAATTTTATAAGCCTCTATATTGTTATCTATACCTTTCGTTAACTGAATCTTTTAAAAAACTTCTCTCCTGATTGTTATCTTTAACATTATCTTCTATGATCCTTTTTATAGCTTTCGTTAATTATCCCTATTTTTAACTTTCCTTAACTTTATCTTCTACTTTTTTTATAGGTTTCTGGCCCAACAGACACCTGTAACTTCGATACATATCCAAAATCCTTCGAATGTCCAGAGGACGAAGAATCTGGATGGGATGCAGATTTTTAATGAGCAGTTTCCTTTTATTTTTCTAGAGATTAATTCAAGTATCCTGCTAATGTGATACGTAACGCTAAACCGAAATTCAATTCAACAGAGTGCGCCTCCGTTACCTTGAATGCTCTTCAGTTTCATCTCGTCTCTGGTGGAAACTGGAGCAATTCTGAAACTTCATCTTTCGACAGTTATTAATGCCAAAGGACAGATGATTTAGATTAGTTTTTCATGGTGTAAAAAGCTCATCAATTTAATTTATTTCGTAATTCATGAAAAATGGGTCTATACGTAGTAAATGATTTATAATTTGGAATGATATGAATATTTATAGGTTCCATGACGCTTTTAGGAAATAGGGTTTCGAATTTTTGTTGCTGTAAACTTGCTTATTATTTTTTTTAGAAAATAAGTAGAAATATTCAAAAAATATTATCTGAAACTATTGATTGTGCTATCAAAGAATATCTTTTGAAACGAAAATATTTTCCAAATAGATTTTCAGATTTTATTTTTAAATTCGTAAATATTAAGACTTACCAAAATAACATCAAGTTTTAAAATTTTGAAAAGACACAGTATTTTGTTACACAATTTCTTTAATTTATCATTAAAAATGTGTATATTCCTTTTTAGCTTGCTTAATTTTATACGTTGGTGCGCCATCTATAAGTGTTGATAAGCCTTATACTTGATTGGCGAAATCGCTTAAAACAGTAATTATCATTTACATACTATTGGTATAGAGTTACACAAAGTATTTTCTGACTTTTAGGTGGTAAACCAGAAAAGAGTTCAAAATTATAATTAGAATTGGATTGAAATTTCAAAAATTTCAGAGAAAAGTATTACACAAAATTCATTTTTATGCCTATTAAAAACCAATGAAAATTGGTCACCGATATCATTTCTGCACAATTATTCTATAGTTTATAATTCAATTTTAAAAATTATTTTTCAATTTTTTTCATTATTTTATTTATTAAATATATAATCTAATATTGCAATGATATTAAACCGAATGTTCTGTGCATATGTTATCGCTACTGTGTAATTCCTATCATATTTACAAAAATATATATATAGAAAAATCAAACTTAAGATGTTGCAGCCTAAATATTCAAAATTTCCTTAAATTTATCTTTATGCTTATTTTCTATCAGAAAACAAATTTTTTTAAAGAGAGAAATTTCTACCAGAAAAATAATCACCAGCTGAAATATTGCAATAGCTTTTTTTAACTTGAAAGCATCGATGATAATCAAACTCAGCTTTTTGAGATATGAACCGAAAATTCTCTCTACTATAACTGACTTATTTTTTAATAAAGGAAAACATTAATTCTTTAATAAATGAAAAGCAATAACTTTCTAAAATAAATTATTCCTGTCATACCATTTATGCGAAGAGTTTTTTCCCACTAATGTTTATGCAGGATATTTTAATTTAAAGTAATTAACATAAACCTTGAAAAAATTCTGCTTATTTTGTCAGTATAGAATTTAGATTCAATTTATATGCAAGTTGGAATAGAAGAGTTAGCCTATATACTTCGCTATTTTGCCAAAAATTAATGTTTTTTTTATATTTTTAAATACCTTCATTTACTAATTTCTTGACGCATTTGCTGTAAAATTTCATTTTTCACAATTCCAAAATGAGAGTTTGAAAATCAAATTTAATCTTCTTTATAAAAATAATTTAACGAATTTCATTTGGACACAGGAATACGCATGCTGGTGGATGCATTATCAAAACATACAATTCTATGTGATTTTTTATATTTATTAATTAATGCTGATCATTGAGCATCGTCTCTCCACTTTCAAATAACTAAAGGTTCACATAATGACTAAATTAATCTCCTTAATGTCATTATAGAATGGATCACTAAACTACACTTCCTGCTATTCAGGCAACAAATTCAAGTAACTGTCCCAAACTAAAGAAAAATCCATTTCTTAGAAATTTGATTCCAGCATGTTAAAATAGATAAATAAATAAAAATACCTGCTATATCTTATTTTCAACATAATTTTAAACATTGAAATTTCATCAGGGGGAATTGAACATTGTGTAGTGCGTTATCTTGCTGAAGGAAATATAATTTCAAAGCAGCGGAGATAATAATGGCAATGGTGCTGTAAAACTCCCTCAGCATGATGGTGTTAGTCAATGGCTGTTACTGATAATTAATGCTAAATCTATAGATTACTCCTCATAACTAAAGGCAATCGGATTAATATGAATGGCATGACTTCCACGATATTATTTGCCGGTGCTGAGTCATAAAAGCCATCACCAACCAAAGTACAACCCTTCCAGTAGGAAGCATGTCCCGTCATCGGAAGAAGGTAGCCAACTCCCACCACAGGGGTGAAAAGCAACCTCTATGCCGGAAGCTTAAGGCGATACTCCTCAATGAGAGTTTTATTAATGCTAAATAGAAGTTCATTATTCAGAACTAGTATTGTTGTAAATATCACGATTATGGCTGATTGTGAATATAAACCATATAATAGGAGTGCCAATCTACTTTTGCAATCCAAAAGGTTAGGAATTGGTCCATGTCCTCAAATTCCATTCGCTCATGTCAGTTTCCCATCGACCAATTATTCAGTAGAAATTTTCCTCAATTGTCACCTATGTCTTTCGTGGCGTCAGGCTTTCCATCAATGATGTGTCCTAGCCATTCCGCTCTGGAAGACGTGTCAATTTTTCTATAACAAAAGAAACCACTCGGAATCCAATTGTTGGACACCTTTTCTTCGAAGAATCGACACATCCCAACCCCACAATGAACTTCTGGTCTAATGACATGATGCGAACAATTGTCGAATGAAATTCGCCATCTCTTCAGATGGTGTTGTTTAACAATGGAAGCGTTAATAGGTTGTGAGTAAATGTCGGTAAATACCGAACAGGGGAACGTTACAGTATTCAGAATCAAGAAAGCTAACGAATTAGAGTTGATGCGACACAAACCCACATGGATTATCTATAAATCAATGAATGAGAGATACGATTCTACCCATGATTTTGTCCATCTTGGATGAAATGCAGAATCTAGTCCATGAATGAGAATGACTAGTTTGTCCAAACATTCGATGCTACACATTAGGAGTGAAAAGAAAATATTCATCGCTCCCATTCAGTTTAGGTTTTATTGCATTTTGTTTCCTCTCTTTTCTATTATGTTCCACTTGGCACTTATAAAATTTTCGTGAAATCGCAAATATATTATTTATCATGAAGTTTCAAATATGTTAATAAGAACTGGCACCATTTCAATCTTGGAGATTAATGCTGCCGTACTTCTTGCATACAGCCGACCACCCCGCCACCACTGATCGTAGCAGTATCGACAGGATTTGTTGTGGTCGACTGCTGAATAAGTATTGTCCAACCTTACATTGACCGATCAGCCAAACTAACATTCCTTTCTGGGTAGTAAATAGCTGTCTTTCTCCCCATCTGCGCTCCCTCAAACGAATGCTGCGGTAGTAACTGTGACTGCAGCTGAGAAGCCCGATTTGGCTAATAATAATACATTGAACTACTTTACGGATGCAATTTTTATACAGATAATGATTGACGCTATTATGTTCTTGCAACTTTTAATTGTATAATTAATTATTAATCATCAAATGTTAGTATGTTGTCTCATTTTCTGTCAGTTGTTTCGATACTTTTTACAAAAGCATGAAAAAATTAAATTTTCATACAAATGTTGGGAATTATATTTTCAGATATTAGATATATATAAATCAATTATAATATTTTAATCCAATTTCTAAAACTTTCTAAAAGATTTTGTATTAATTTTCTACTTGAAATAAAATTTTAATATTTATTATCCTTGATTATAATCGATATACCATGTAAATAAACAAATGATCTGGTATATTGTAAAGTACGATTTCAGCAAAGTACTATTTCATGAAAATCTAGCATAACTAACTCTGTCATACTAACTACACTATTTTTTCAAAAATTATCATAAAAATTTATAATAAAGTAATAAATGCAAATGCTAATTTATTCATATATTAGCTTCTGCATAATTAATTATTTAAACGAATTCAGATTGTTTTTTAAATATATTTGAATCGTTTTTTAAATTATTATGAAAATTTCTGTACGACAAATTATTTTTTCAACATTTATTTATTATTTTATCAAGAGATTTGAATTATTTTCATGGATATTTGAACATTTCAAGATTGGAATTTTAGCAATCTTTTCATTAAAAAAAATTCAAAATAAAATTTTATGAAAAAATTACTATTTTATAATAAAGTATACTCGAAAATGTGATATTAGGATTGATTCTTAGAAAATTTATACAAGCCTACCGCATTTTAACTTTTAATTAATTTAAAATTCAGAAATAGAGCATTTTAATATTTGATTTGATGTAAAATTTTCAAAATATTAATTAAAAAGAACATTTGGATTTTTTTACAGAATTAATTATAATTCTTCCTGTTCTGTTCATAAAGGAAATGTTACATTTAGAAACGAATAATGAAATTTTAATTTAGATTTATGTATATTTTGAAGTTAATTTTATTTATTGTTCTTATTTTTGCGTACGAATATTCTGAGATGAATAAAATTGTGTATTTCTTGATGAACTTTGAATAATAAAACTGATGAATAAAATTGTTGATGAACTTTGTGTTTTTACTTTTATAATTAATCAATGGCTATCTGATTTCCTTACTTATACTAAATCAAAACTGAGAAAGACATTTCAAAGGAGGGCTCACGGGTTTAGTTTGCAATTTGAATTGAAGTAAGTCACAACATAAGGAATACGCTTATAAAAGATATCAGAGTAACAGGAATGAACGAAGCAAGATTTTCGATAAGAACTCGTACAAACATTACTTGATGTAATTCCAGAAAAGGAAATTTATGAGTTCAAGCGTATTAAGATATCTGACTACATTTGAAGGAAACTTTTTGAAAAATTGTATTTTTTTTAAACTATGAAATTGTTTTGTCAATCATAATGCAAAATGCTATAAATACTACACACTTATTTGAAAATATAATATACTTTGAGAAATAGGAAAATGATAAAATAAATTCTAATGAAATCTAACCAAAGTGGTCAACACTCTACACAAAACTGCAATGCAGCAATCCTATTTCTTTTCTACACAGGTTATAGAATATAATAAGGAGCGAAATGAACCAAAATCTAAGAACAATCTTGAGATGCAAAGAAGCTGTTGGTAAAAATATACATATATATGCATTTTTTCCATATATTCACTACTTAATTTTCTAAAAACACCTATAAATGAAAAAGTATTTCACCAACAATGAAACTTTTGGTTCATTTCGTTGCCCTTATTATTTAAAACACATGTTGAAATTTTTTTATGTAAATACCGGTATTAGTTTTTGACTTATCATGTTGGCAGTGGGTAATTTTTATGAAAATTAAAGTTTTGAGAAAATCCAAGTGAAAGACAAATTTTAGCTGAAAAATAGGTGACCCTGGATGATAAGTCAGGCCTTTCTTTTTCTAAGAAAGATAAACAGCTTTAGAAAAAGGAAAGTCTGAACTAGAATAAATAACATTAAAAAACATTCACCAATGTGGTCGTTACTAGTGTTTTCAACGCAGTCGGATTACTTTAAGACTATAAATCATTAGCACTACTATAAGAGGTGTTCAGATGAAAAGATAAAAAAAGACCCTGAGGATATAAATTAATACTTTATTCAAAGTATACACCATAGGCATGAGTACAACGATCGTATTGACTAACGAGCTGAAGGATTCCTTGTTCTCAGAATTCCTGTCGCCGTGACGAGACACAGTCCTCCAGAGTGTCCTTGAGTTCGTCATCCGAGTTTATAACTCTTTCTTTTCAGATGTTTTTTCAAGTGGTCAAACACATGGAAATCACAGGGTGACAAGTCCGGGATGTATGGTGGATGGTCCAGCTGCTCTAGATTGAACATGGCCGTGTGATTCTGGAGACACGTAGACGAGCTTTATCATGGTGTAGAACCCCACCTTCCTTGAATAAGCGCATTCATTTGTTCTTGATGGATCTACTCAGTGTTTGGAATGTCTCACAGTACGCACGGGATTTAATGGTTCTGAAAAACATCTGAAAGGGAAACTCTTCAACTTGGACAGGGAACTCAAGGACGCTGTGGAGTACTGGGTCTCGTCACGGCGACAGGAATTCTGAGAATAAGGAATACTTCGGCTCGTTAATTCACGGGATCTTTGTGCTCAGGCCTATGGTGTATATTTTGAATAAATTATTTATTTATATCCACAGTGTAATTTCGTACATTTTCAATTGAACATCACTTATACGATACGACTGAGGGTATGCAGTAATTAAACTTTTATTATAAAACAATACATTTATTACAGCGAAATGCGATGAATCAGTTATTACATTTACATAACAATCATATTACTTATTTATTGTTTACATATTCCTTATTACTTTTTATAATAACAGAAAATTACATGCATCATTTGTTTACAAGAAGATATTGATGTCAAGCATATTTACCAGAAATTACTACAAATAGAAAATAAGACAGAACGTAAGATAAGCCAGCATCCCTTAAATACTTACTAACTCAAAGGTTTTGCGGGCTTATCGACCATTGAGGATTCTCATGAATAATTTATGCTTCGAACCGTAGATGAAATATCATTATTTGCAATCGATTCTCAAATAAGTAATCATTAAAATAGTTAAAGTACAGTATATTCTTCAATATCAGTCCTTATAGCACTGACAGGTAGGCAGGAAAACAAACAAAAGCCGGATTGGCCAGAACTAAATGAACTCATTTCTTTGTCCACCAATACTATAAGACAAAAATTTCATACCAAAATTCCATTTTTTAATATGCATTTTCTGGCTTCTTATTAAACCCTCCATTTATCTCAAGCCATGTAGAATGCGAACAAAGCACCGTGAATCATAGAAGCCGTTGTAGGTAATGTGTCGAGTTAAAATAAAAGGCTCTGTATATTATATATAACAGCATTCCACATTTCAAAAATTTACAAGTTAAAAAATATATATAATGCTCACATTTTTATAAATTATGAATTGTCTAACTTAAATGCTGGTAATATAAACAAAACATTCAAATTAGTCCTTGGCCTTAAAAAATTGAAACAAATTGATTCTACTTTTCTATGATAAATTATATACAGATATGAAAAGGTAATCTTAAGAAAAAATTCAAAACTTACAGATTTAAGTTTTTTGAAAAACTAGATCGAATAAATACTGTAGCCGAATAGTCGCCAGCCGGATACTCGGGAGCGTATTGTATTAAAAGAATTAAATTTTTCGGTGGCGACATTTTGTTTTCATCTATGTCTAAAATAGTAGTACTAGATTGAATACAGCTTATTTTCTACCGTTAACATGATATCTGAAACACTATTAGAGGTATTTACATGAAAATTTTAATCGAGCATTTCGTTGATACCAATTTATGGCCTCGTTTAATAATCAACCATAGTGACATTTAAGGTATCTGACTACGTTAAAAACCACTGGTTATCTACGATATTGGCGAATGTATTTTATTGTTATTTCTTGTAGTTTAAACTTTTTTTTCTTCCCAAAATAGTTTATCCTTTTCAGGAAAAGGAAGGGTTCACTTATCGCGAAGGTCACATTTTTCAGTTAAAAGTTTTTTTTAAGTACAATTTTCTCAAAATGTCTCAATTTTCATAAAAATTTTCCATTGTTAACATGATATCTAAAACAATATTAGAGGTATTTACATGAAAATTTCAGCGCGAGTTTTAAATAATATGGACAATGATATTAACCAAAAGTTTTATTGTTGGTGAAATACTTTTTCATTTATCGGTTTTTTTAGAGAAATTAAGTTGTAAATTCATGGGAAAAAAAATTCACATTTACGTTTATTTTTACCCATAACTTTTTCTCAAAATGTTTCCTAGATTTGGATTCATCTCATTTATCGTTATATTCTATAGCTTGTATACAAAGCAAAATAGTATTACTGCATTGCAATTTTGTGTAGAGCGTTGATCGTTCTGGTCAAATTACATTAAAATTTAATACAAATTTTCTTAATTCTCAAAATATATTATATTTTCAAATAATTAATTGCATTTATGTATGTATGTAGCATCTAAAAACCATAATTTTTAATTGCTTTAAAGAATTTCAGTTTTTTAAAAATTTTCCTTCTAACGAAGTCAGATAACTTATCAACCAGTCAATGTAACTAACTTCACGTTATTTATGAATTCAGGTATTTTTTTACCTTCAAAACTGGCAATGAACACTGTATGTTAATGATTGACAACCTGCTTTTAGAGGTCTGTAATATGACTAAAATATGGCTCCAATAGATCATTTATGAGGAAACAACAATCAAAATCAAAGAATAATAAAAATGTAATATATTTCAACATGTTATAAGAACCAGTTATGAAATTTTTAAATACTTAGTTAATTTATCCGACTACATTAAAAACACTGGTATTCGACCATATAGCCGAATATTTTTTTTTTCAAAAGTGTTACTTCTTGTAGTTCAGACTCTGCTCTTACCAAAACAGCTCATCTATTCTAGGAAAAGGAAGACCAGACTATCCCACATGGAAATTTTAAGCAAAACATATTTTTCAGCTAAAATGTACTTTTAGCTTCTATTTTAATTTACATGAAAATTCTTCAACATTAACATCGTATCTCAAAATTTAATAGTGGTACTTACATAAAAATTTCACCGTGTGTTTTAAATGATATGGACAATGAAATAAACCAAAAGTTTTATTTTCATTTACAGGGGTTTTTAGAAAATTAAGCAGTGAAGTTAGGGAAAAATGCATATCTACGTATATATTTACCCATAATTTCTTTGCATCTCAAAATATTTCCTAGATTTTGGTTCATTTCATTCATTATAGCATTCTATAACTTGGGTATACAGAAAAATGGAATGGCTGCATTGCATTTTTGTGTGGAATATTAAACGTTTTGATTGAATTTCATTAAAATGTACTACAAATTTTACTGTTTCTCCAAATATACTACATTTTCAAATAATGTTTTTGTATTTATAGTGTTTATAATTGACAATAATCTAAAAACCATAAATAGTTTTTAAACAATCCAATTTTTCAAAACTTTTTCTTCGAACGTAGTCAGTTGCCTTAAATTCTACAAGCATGCAATTTTCCATCGACAGATTCTTTCTATTCTCAGATATAAGAATTTTCCGTACTTTTGCGCATGCGCCAAGAGTCTTAGATATCATCAAAACAAAGGTGCGATAAGAGATATTTACATTTCATTTAATATTATATTATACCCGAAGTGCTTTTGGAATTAGGAATCATAATAACTTCGAATAATCTCAAAATTCAGCTGGCTACAAGGCAAATACTTATGCAAAATTTGCAATAAAATAAATAAAAATGAAAATGAAATAAAAAGAGTTCCAAAACTCATCTAATGGAACGATAAAATAATTCTAGAAATGCGCTCTTTCCATTTTACATCATCCCTATATGTGGTAAAAACATCGACTTGTGACAATCGAAGATTTTTGTATACGTAGAAATGATCTACCCTTTTCTTATTTCAAATTTTCTGAGAAAATATGAAGTGAATAGACTAGAAAAATCCATTAAATTCAAAGAAAGATTTATTATCATTATACGAAGTAGAACGGTACCGAATTCTGAGTAAAAGCGTGACCTGAGGCGATAATGATTGCATTTCTTTTGTTTGTCTAAGCTTCCAATATAGGAGGAACCAAAATAAAGTATATGAAAAAGATTAAGTTTGAAGTGTTAACATGAGAAACTTGAAAAAAAAAAACGATTTTTCAATTGAGATTTCAGCTTTTTTGTCCCATTAAAATTTTTTTTATATAGTAGGCTCATAATATTAGCAACAAAGGGCATTCGATATATCGAAGATAAAAATATTATTTGTCAAGTTAACGCCTGAAGACTAAACTTTGATTTTTTTTTTAAATCCCTTTTACATTGAGTGAACGAAAACAAAATACGTTTGAATTCTAGAAATGTAAACATTTTTGTATTGATTTTTAAGTGTGATCCGTATTAAAATGTCTACATTTATTACTGATGGTATCATTTTGGAGGAAATGAAATTTCAAAATAGATGCCCAAATCAACAAACAACTGTTAAGATTAAACAGAAGGACTGTAAAATGAAAAACCTATTCAACATTTGTGTAAACATAGAACATGAAATTAATTTTCTAGAAAGAGGACATATTAGCTGAAAAATAAAGGATGTGCTTTTTAAATATTATTTTAATAATGTTATAATAATTTATTTTAAAGTAATAAAGTATGTAATTACATTACCAGAAAAAAATATTTAATTGTGTACAATTTTTTAAAATACAAAGAAATTTCATAAAAACTATTAGTATTTTTTATCTTTTTTTGTATACTAAATGTATAAACAGAAATATTCAAACTCGAAGTATTATCTATTCTCCGCATTTAAAACCTCGAATCCGAAACGCCTATTTTTGTAATTCTATCTGCCTATAAAACTTGATAACTCATATATGTTTTGATTTAAACCGATGAAATTTGATATACGGTCTTTGCTTCAAATTTGTAGATTTCTGTCAAATGTTAAATAAAATATATCCAAATGGACTCCTTATGTTTCTATATATAAATAACACATTCACTGCAAAACGTAAAAGTTGGATGAAATTTTGCTCGAAGACTGAAAAAGTGTGAATTAAATCCGTCTATCTGTAATTTTACTTGCAAGCAAACGCGATAATTTAAAGATGGAATAATTTTAATAACGGAAGTTTGATATGTAATTGCATTAGTAAAAATGGAGTAGTGCATTGAATACTTATGTCTACCAATAGATAAAATATTGTCCAAAACACATGTCTGGTGTCTTTTACAATGCTACTAAGTAGAAAAATTTTATTTGTGGGATTTTGAAAATAAAAAAAAATATGAACACAAATGGTATTCACGTCTTTTCCTATGGTATTTGGGAGGTATGGCATTTTTACTAGAGAATATGTGAAGATGTCTTGGAGGGGACCACTATTTCTGGATTTTATTGTTTCCGAAGTTTGTTATCATTGAAAGAAAAAAATTTACCGAATTGGACTGTTTAGATTAATGAAGTTATTTCTTAAACTTCAAAAGTAGTCTTTAATTCAATTGTGATTCATACTAACCCCTTTAAAGGGGTTAGTAAGAATCGCCAACGAATTAAAGCCAAATATGCCAAGAAATACGCCAACGAAAAAAAAAATGTAAGGTCATTAATACTATTGATGATAATTAATGAAAAAACCCTAAAACTACTTGTGGTATAAATCACCAGAAGAAGCAATGACATTATGCATAAAATGCCGTATTTAAGCTCATTCTAATATAAATTAGATAATCCAGCAGGGCAGTAGTCTTCCTAAAATGCTCTTGCGTTTTCTCAAGTAAAGATGTTATATCGCAAAAATTGTTGACCCAGCATGAAACTGGTGAACTACAGTTATGAAATACTGAACTCTGGTGTGAATCTAGTATTTTTACTGACTATGAGATGATTAATGCATGAAAGGCAGAACTACAATTGTAGTCACAGAATCGTATACCAAATTTAATTTATTTAGGTCACTATATGTTTTAATAATGTATTCACATGCATGGAAAATTCCAAATCGACAGACAATCACAGTAAGACGTCTCGGTTTCGAATTAGATAAGAATCTACATTTTAGATGGTAAATCTTAATCAATCTTAAATTATCATATTTACAGGGTATATATCTTAGGGAAGTCTCAAACTTTGGGATTCGTCAATATTTCAAGCTTTAATTTTTCTGTCTCTTAACATTAACTTCTATTTGTATACTTTGCACTCGAGGAAGCAGAAACTGGTTTCATATTTATTATACTGAAGAAAAAAAAAATGTATGCTTATAAAACAGTTTCTTTGAGTAGACCGATGGCGAATTCTATACGTCCTTTTAACCATTATACAAAATGTGTATTATAAATTTAAATATGTTGTTTTGAAAATAAAAATTTTTTAATAATATATTAATCTTCTTATTAAAATGACTTCCCCATGTAAATGATTTCCTTACACAAAGCAAGTTAACCTTTAGCACTCCGATATCTCCTTTCAAGCACCATTCAAGGCGATGCATCATTTTGTGGTCTTATTTAATTATTTTCTTGAATTTTGATTCATCAAAATACTTAAGAGTGATGAAATATGTAGATAAATTTTTCTTGAAAATTCAACTAACAAGAATTCTTATATATTAATTTTTCGGAGCAATAAATAAGTCATCTAATTCGGAAAATATTTATGCATTGAATTACTTTTCGGAGCCCAAAGGAAAGGAATTCAGGAGGCTCACATTTCTCAATCTTCTTTATCCGTGATATAACGAGAGGACGTTATATTTAATGAAAATCGTATGAGAATTTCAATATATTATCTTAGATGTTTTTTGAATGAGTGCTTTTAAGGGCGCTTTCATTTTGAATTGAAGCCTTACTTCTTTAATTATCTAAAAAAAGTTATGTGTTATTTGTCTTCTCAAGAGCTCAGAACTTATTTACCATCACACTGAAATTTTAAGAGCGTTATCATTTTGGTTTATTCCAGTGGCATATTTAGTATTCTTGAATTCAAAATAATATGAAATACACTAGCAAGATTACAGAATTGCGAAATTTCAATTACAAAGTGTCAAAAGTTGCTTCGGCGTTCATAATTAAGAACACATCGAAAAATGTTGCATTTTGTAAATAATATGATCGTTCCAACTAATAAATTCATAAATTGCATAAAGAGATGCCTATAATTATGCTTCTCTAATTGAAAAAGTCAGCTTGCTGCTATATATTATTTCCTATAGTAGACATTTTGAATTGTATTTATATTTACTTCTGATTACTTACTCTATATAGGCAAAAACATTAGAATGTTTAAAGATGATTTAACTACTAAAATTAACTGGAGAATCTTATTGAAATTTAAATAAAACTCTGAATTCCCTAAAAATTTTAATAATCAATAAAACATATCAACGATATCAGTATGTCTCTTATCACAAATTTTATAATTTTATTTTATGAGGCGTTATGCATTTTTTTATTTAATTTCATTATTGCTATTTTCTTTAGCATTTAAAGAATCAACACAACATCATTCTAAATTTTTAAGTTAATGAATGACAAAAGATTTCTATTCATTGATTGCTTGATAATTATTGAATCAAATATGAAATATTTGATTTATTGAAGCATTTGAATAATTTATTTTCAATGTAGAAAACTTAATTTCTAATATTTTGCAATATTAGGTGTTAAGTAAATGAAACATTTTGTTTAGTTTATAACCATTTTAAGTGAGGTTTTTCTAGAATAGGGAGTAGCAACAACAATAATAATAAATTAGAGTGAAACACTTGTTATTAAAAAAAAAACATTCTTGTGAAAATAAATGGTATGCTTTTCCCTGCTGGAAAAAAATAATTTTTTTCACACAATTCAGAATATTCAGATTCTTTTTAAAAAAAGAGAGACTTACGTTTGTAAAAATAGATTTCATTTGTATGATATTTTTTTACGGCATGAAAATAGAATTTCTGATTTGGAATATTTCTATGCATATTTTTCTTATAAATAATCTGAAAGAAAGGAATATTACAATTAAATTTTAAAATAGAAAAATGGATAAAAATTCAATATGTTAGAAAACTAACAAACTATCTGCAAAAGTAAAATTTAGATGAATAAAATATTTTTATACATTTAAAACCAGTAAAAATTGCAAACTTATTTCCTACTTTTTAGGTTTAAATGTAAAAAGTTCTTGTTGAAATATATTTCAATTTTGAAGCTTATATTTATTATTTCATTGGTTTTCAAATGTTTCTTTCGTTTATTGTTCAAGATTTTAAAGTAATATTTCCTAATACCATTTTCTAGAGGAAGAAAAGATATATAGTAGTGCTTTCTCATGTAAGAAAAAAGAAATCGGGAAAAAAAAACTCTTATTATTAAAATTCTTTCATCTTTCAAAATAGATATTAATATATGTATTGAATGAACTTTTCATTTTTTAAACACTGGACATATTTCATAAATTGCACAAGATCGCAAATCTAAAGTAAGTCAAAAGTTGAGATAGAATTAATTTATGCTTTTTTGTTCTCAAAAGAATCAACTGATTGCAAAATTTCATTTGGATATATTAAATTTTTGATTATCATTTGACAAAGGAATTTTTAAGCATTCAAAATAAGGTATTTATATATTTTAAAATGGATATTTCAGATAAATTGCATCAAACAAAGATTTTTATTACTTTGATCTGGCTTGCAATAAAATCAGAGGACAAAATTTTCTGATGTGTTACTTTACTTTTGTTTTCCTAATGTAAGTAAATAATGATATGGATGGAATTTCTCTCAAACCGCTGTTTATACAAACAACCTTATAAGTGCTGAATTCAATAGTTGTACTATAAAGTGCAATTTAATGCACTCAGAATAGCGTCCATTTTAAATTTTACAGTGATTATTTCATTCATATTATTTTAGATACAAATCCTTTACATTCATTGATCCATTGTGATTGAACATGTTTCCAAATATACCATACTGATAATTTAAAAAAAAATGTTCTGAGGTGTTACAAAATGCACCAACACATTAAAAAAATTTTTTTATATAAACTTCAGGTCCTGTTCATTTAATTTTATATAAATTCACCTAAAATATGCAGTCTATGTGATGTTAGAATTAAATCTTTCACTATAGACGAGATGATAAAAAAATAATTTATTTTTATCTTACAAGAAGTAAAATACCAAATATATTTATTAAATGAAAAAAAAAATGTATATAAAAAAATAAAGAAATTTTGTGGAATGAGAATTATAATTATTATCTTTTATATATGAAGCTATAAAAACTATATAGATGAATCAATGACAAAACCTTTTGAAAATAGTGAAATCTTAATTTTAACACTGCTAAAATTTAATTTTTCCAATAACAATTTTTTTTTTTTGCTAAATGTTTTCAATATTACTAAATGCTATATATTTTACAGTAATAATTCGGGATATTTCCATTTTGATTCTGTTTGCAAACTAGAGAGAATGGTCTTCTCAAAACTTTCTTGTAAAGGTACTATTTCCCTCTCCCCTCATAAAATTTTAACATCTGACTAAGGTGGTGAATGCCTCGGATGATGTTGTAAATTAGCCGTTGCAAGACCAGAAACAATTACGGAATATATATCTTTGTTATGGATTTAATAGTTTTACAAAACCTGTCGGGGTATCTTTGGCGATTTATCTCTAGCAGGCAGATAATATTACATAAAATTCAATTTCGGGTTTTATTCCTGTTTTTTTAAAGTCAGAATAAGGCACATAATTACAATCACAAAAATCCCTTATCAGATTTTATATATTTAAATCATTGAGTCTTTGAGTTCCATGTTCTTTTCTTCTGTTCATGTTGAATGAAAGTCACTTCTTTCACATAACTGGTTCCAAATTCGATGCATATCTACAGTTTAGATGCTAAACTCAAATTTTATCCATCTGCATTTGGTATTCATCGTAATAATTTATGTTTAGACAAATAGACAGAAATAATTCCTCTGAATAGATATCTCTTAAAATGTAGAAATTTACAAATTTAGTATAAAGCCTGCATACCAAATTTTACCAGCCTAGCTCAAAGCATTTTTGAATTACCTTTGTCCCAGACAGACTGTTAGATATACAGTCAGGCATTGTTTCAGGCATAACGCATTTTAATATTAAACATATTTTTACACAAGCAATCCAGTATCTCAAGTTTTAATGTGACAAAATTAGGTCTAAAAATAAATTTTCTAAAAATAAATTTTGTCTAAAAATTAATCTTTTTGAAAATTTCGTGTTTGAATTTTTTTTTATTGGTGATTATGTACTTCCTCTTACTTTGAATACAAAATAAATAAAATTATTTATTTATTTATGTTATTTTTCTGTCATTAAACAGAAAGGTATTTTACACATCGCAGCATTTTTGAATTGAATTTTTCTTGATAAATTTTTTTTCAAAACAGAAAATTGCCTGGAATCAACACAAGAAAGATTCTTAATCGTGAATTGAAACTCCATATATCTATTTCCGACATCCATCAATACATTGTTGGATATAAAAAAGAATTATATCAATAAATTCTAGTAAAATGCTATAATCGATTTCAGCATAAACTGTTTTCTATTTAAGAGTATAAATACTATTGAGCGTAAAATATTTTAATATTAAACATATTCTTAGACAGGCAATCCAATATATCAAGTCATGGTGTGTCTAAATATCAAGAAAATTGAATACTTATTCATGCAAATGTAACGTTAGTCGTTTTCTTCACAGTTAATGAAAGTGTGCAGTATTCCTAAATGCTTTTTGGCGCATATTCGAGATCCAAAACTAAGCTCTTAAGACAATATTTTGGAGAATATTGTGCAGAAATGTATTAAAATGTAAGGAAAATGCTTATTATTGCAAATGGGTGAAGCTTGCTTTGTTTGTTAAATGGAGTGAAACAAGAAATAATTCTTGCATAACTGATGTGATGTGATAAATGATAGTGATAAGTATTTTGAGAAGATATTTCAAATATAAGAAATTATAGCTAAGAATTTCTATTTTTATTAATGTGGGCTTAGCTGAGGCTTGGTCCCATTTACAAAATTCGGTGATGAATAAAACAACAAATAATAATAATTATTTTAAAAGACATTAACTGTGGAAAAAACCTTAGTAATAATTTATAATAAATCAATATAAAATAGTATCCCCATATTTTATACTAAACAATTTACATCCTTTACATTGTTTTGCATAGTCAGTGGTAGATATTTTTGTGCTATTTATACAGCAAACTATATTATATATATATGTGTGTGTGTGTGTGTGTGTGTGCACGTGCATATTAAAACTAAATACATAAATGCGGTGTAAATAGAAAAATCATATATATAGTATTGCTTTCCTATTTCAATACTATTCCATATACAGTAAAATATTTATTAATATTTAGAAAACTATTATAGATTTTGCATTTGGAAGAACTATTATTTTTGATTGGTTCCAAATTTTTAAATCTCTTATGCATCATTTGATTTTGTTAATGTTACTTACATCCGTGCATTATTCAACAATGAACTAAATGAATACATATAAATATAATAATCTATTTTGTTTTTGTTCCTTTTTTGATTTGATTTGTTAACAATTGTGAAAGAATCATATCCAAACTCTCAACATAATTAATAATTTTTAAAAAAATGGGTATCATTTAATGCATTCTCAATAACACTTGGATAATTAACTAAAGCTAATCTTAACGAGACGTCTAATCTAATCGCAACTGCAACAAAAGTAAACAATGATGTTTACTATTTGACTTGATCAGACCATCTCTATATTAAAGTTGACAAAAGACTCAGGGGTAAGATTTGTTATTTACTTCAGACTTATGGAGATGAAATTAATCCAAAAGCTAAGAATAGAACCTTTATATGCCTTTCATTCGCTCCAACAAGTTTGTATAAACTCTTCTAATGTCTCTGCCGTCCTTTTGTCAGTACAGCTTATATGCTTCGTAAAAGGGTTTATCAACAATAGAAAGACAAATGTCTTCCGTTCACAGTATCTATTCTTGTCACAGTGAAAAGGCATGCCGATTCCAACTCAGAAACTATATCACTGTCGCGGGCAATGGTGGCTCATGTTACATCAAAGAGATTGCTTTGATTTAAAAAAATGTTTTACTGTTTAAATATGAATTTTAAATAACTTAATTACACTTTTATCTAACTTAATCATAAATCCTTTTTCAAATAATTTTGAATAACTTAAGAATTTTTTACTAAATAATTATTATTAGAATTGTGATATCGTAAATTATTTTTGATAAAAAAATGACTAATTTGAATTTGTTTTATTTATGTTTTAACATACATTTGTTTTAAATTATATTAATTATATCACATACCCGGCTTGCAAAATGATTCAAGTAATGATGATTTAATGCTAAAAAATCTACTGAAAATCGTTAGTTGAATTGATACCTATGTCTATTGGTATCGAGTATATATATATATATATATATATATATATATATATATATATATATATATTTTTAATTAATACCAAATTTGTATTAGTATTGGTCTGATTGGTACATAATACATATTGGTATTGATACAAATTATTTTTAAAAGTATATTCAACTAATTCGATCACAAATGTTATTCTATTTACTTTAACATTTATCAAATTTCGTCAAGAATATCTGGTCATAAGAAGATCAATAGCTTTTATATCGATTCATAAACATACATTTGACTGTCAATAGAAAGTTCATTCAGAACAATTATTTTGATTTTAAGATCACGTACAGGATTCTGTTCTCCTTTCTCGGTTGATTATCGAGACAGAAAGAAAAACTTACATCTGTTTGCCGAACAGATGTAATTTGTCAATATCTAGGGAGAGCATGAAAGGATAGGGAATACAGAAAGGACCTCACAGTGGTTAGTTCTCAAAGCTTAGTAAATTCTCGAATAGAAATTTTGCCATTGAAATATATTTTCTTTACAAAATACATATTCAAGAAAGGAATAGAAATGATTAATTTATGTTATTTCATCACTCAACAGGGGTGTGATTTCTTAATTTCCAATGTGAATGTTTTATAAGAATTAGTGTTTATTCAACATTCTCACGCTTCTTCTTTGGGAAGATAATCCAACATGTGGCAATAGAATAGTGACTTCAATGAAGCTATGCAATTATTATC
>JAPMOQ010003035.1:0-11387 GCA_026543055.1 Argiope trifasciata
GAAAAAATAAAAAGAATGTGAACTCCAAGTTGGTGGAATAGGAAATATAGAAGTGAAACGTGGAATACGTTTGAAATCAAGGTTCCATAGCCTTGTGAAATGTCTACTACAGAAAGCAAAAAGTGTTATAACTTCAAACACCTTTTCATATGGTTAATGCCACGTTGCAGTTTCAAATTTGCATAAAATTCAGTCAAAATTTACTGTTTATTTTTATTTAGCTATTCAGTTAAATTTCAATTTTTAAAAAATAGAATGAAAAATATGAAAATGAATATTTCATATGATGAATTCTCAATGAAATAATAATTCTAATAATCAATGAAATATATGAATCATATAATTTTCTATCAATTAATTCTCAATGAAAAGTAGCGAAGTAGAAGAAAAGAAGTTAAAAAGGGGAAACGACAACTTGTGTTAATATATAGTATACGGTATTAATAGCAGTGTCATAGCACTATCGTGGTATCATAGTGGTGAAAAAAATATGGAAGTAAAGAATAGTGACCTTTGTCTATTTTACTTTAGTGTTATGGTTTTTCACAAATCAGGATATGCCAATAATTGACAAGGATTTGCCAACAATTACAACTTGAATTTAAATATGATTTTTATTTATTTGTCAACAATTATCACTTAAATACAGTATGATTTTTGATTTAAAAAAAAAGATAAATTTATAGAAGCTAACAAATTTTTTCATTTTTCTTTCAGAAAACGCACAGAATTTAAATTGTTTTTGTCATGTCCGTCCATATTCAAGTGAGAGTCTACTAGGCTATAAAAGTAAGTAAAAGTAAATTTTATTGATAGGAAGTTTAAAGAAAATGTGTCGAGTGTTCGAGTAAACACAATAACAACAAAACGAAGAGAGGTTAGATAGATAAAATTCGGAATTCAGATTTAACATAGTGTAGATACCTGCCAGATTTTGAACCACACCAAGCAACCGTTGTCAGTTATTGACCATCTGTCAGCATATATTTTTGGAAAAATGTCAAACACGTAATGACTTAAATATGCCGCATTTGATATGTGATTTTGTGACAGCAAATGTAGTTTCGTCTCAAACTTTTGCTTCGATCGATTGTGAGATACGCATCTAAAACATAAATTCGCTTTTTGGTTGCTAATAGTCTCTTAAAAGCAATTAATGACTAAAAGACTTTCCAAGGAATACATGATGGATATACAGAATAGGCGCAAAGTGCTACATTTGGGCCAAAAGGTGAATATTTCATGACTATGGTACTCTGGTGCTTTGGAAGGCGTTCTCTAGAATAACATCTTGTTTTGGAATACAATGCCAGTGGTTTAATATCCATTTATATATGATCATTTTGTTCAAATTGGCTTCTTAAAAATATTTTATTATCAATGTTAATCTTTTATATTATTTAGTAATATTAATTCCTTTTATATTATATTAAGAATATATTTATATTAAGAAAAGCTTTTTTCTAATTTTATGCAAGTAATTTTAGAAATAAATATTAATATAAATTTTTTCATTTTTTTCTTGTAGGTGGACGAAAATATTTGATGTCCTTGATGTGTCGTCTTTAACTTACAGCTACTATTACGGGCCAAGATGAACACACATGATTTTACAGAAAGTTACCTGATTCTTTGTATGGCACGATGTCATCCTGTGTTTACCTAAATAACATCTTACTAACACTTTAACATCAGTGTGGAAATAATAAGAATGATATAGTTTAGATATAAGAGTTATGATATGATTGTTTGATTTATGTGTCTTTAAAATGTATAATATTTTGTTTCGATTTTGATCCGTAATAGTAGCAAAATGCATTGTATATGATCGTTCTTATTGTATATTCACTATCAGAGGTTGTCAAGAAGCGAATGGAACACTCATTATGTGATTTAGAGCTACAAAACTGCCGCTACCAACTTCTAATGTCTCTACAGAGCATATGGTGTCTATAATTTTCTTTTCATTCTTTGTGGCGTGGCATGTGATAAAGATCCTCTGTTGGAAATTTCAATAAACATCTTTATGTTTGTGTTTGCTTATATTTATTCGTTAGGGAAAAATAAAAAATTATTAATTCATAAATCAGTATTATGAAATAAAAAGGTTTAATTTTAAGCATTAATTATTATATTACCCGAGAAAATGACAGTGCTATTGTGCAGCGCATTTTAAAAGAAAACTTCAGTTTAGGTATGGAAACTAAATTTGATATTAAAATAATATACTCGACGTTGGTTAAAGTTAAGATACCTTCATATTTAATATGTTTAGTATACAATATTATAAAGCAGAAAATCATTTTATCGTCTGAAACGTTTTTTTAAATCAAAATGATAACATCAACCGAGCCAAACGATTTTTGAAAGCCATCTACGATTAGTTTTCTTCTCAAGTTATTGATATTTGTTATGCTTCAAGTTTGTTCTCAAATGTTTATCTCTAAGAAAGGGTTTTATGATTTTTTTAAAATTATTTAATTAATTAAAAATCTTTTAATGTAGCCTCTCGTAATGTTTGGATACGGTTCCTCATAACCTAAAGCATCCATGGTCGATCGTTATTATCAGTTTTTTTTAACTAAAAGTTTTATTTAATCTATGTACAATCTGTTTTTTAAAATCTAATGCATAAGTTTTCGATTTGTTTTAAACCAATAAATTTTTATAATCGTTTACCAAATTGCACATTTCAGACATGGTTAAATCTACAAATATATATAACTACAGCATTTATATCATTAATTGAGCAATTTGTTTTAAAAATATGTATCAACTTCATCTATTATATGAGGATATAATGAAATGATAAATTCCATGGATATTATTATTAAAGAATTAATACAATAGTATTAATTCTTCGATAATAATATACATGGAATTTATCACTTGATTATATCATCATTTGATTCGACATGAATTCCTAAGAATATTTAGCAAAATAATAAAGCTACGACAAAAATAAAACTGGCAGCGTAGTAATTTTAGAATAATAGTAATTATATTGCATAATAGTAGTTATATTGCATAGAAAAGATAACTTTTCATTCAAAATTCAGTAAATTATAAAATTACATCATTCACAAGTAAGCACATATAATTCACAATACATTGGTAAATTTATATAAAAATCTGATTGTTCAACTAAACAATTAACACTCACATAAATAGAATACTTTTTAGAATTAAAGAAAATGATATTTCAAATAAAAGCAAAATATCGTTAGCTGTGAAAGTATATATATGTGATATTTAACCACATAAAGAAGGGTTATGTTACCACATGGCCTCTAAAATCTAATCGTCTCTGCATAAATAAATAGCAACAGTACTTTAAGTTCAAACTCATTTAAAGCCATAAAAAAAAATTCAGCTCCATAAGACTAAACATACTACTGATTCTTTTGCGATAGCTACAACGAATAGAAACGCAACATATTGACATTTATTCCCCAAGAAAGAAAGATGGGGGGGGGGGGAAAAACAGTACGAATGTTTACATTTCAGTTTCCTCCTATATTAGCTTCAAATGGCTCATCAAATTTCAGACGACTTTCCGTACAAATGGACTCAAAATCTGATAATAATGTTAACTGTTAAGCTAAGTATCAAAACACTGATGAATTTTATTCATTTAAATCATAACTTCTGAAGTAACGTTTTCACATGCATGCAAATGTATAAATGATAGAAAATTAACTCAACGTCTGATTTGAACCTAAATTTGATACAGGTCTGCAGTTGTGATGATAAAAATCATACAGTTAATTTTATTCTTACACTTTTTCATTTTAAAAGTTATTTTTTCCACTTTAGAACCGTGAAAAAATGTAGATTGCCTTTTGACAGATTTCATCTAAAATGTGTCCGTAATTTACAACTTTGCATAGAGCATCGCCTATAAATTCTTTTCAACAAACTTTTATTGTTATCATATTAATTAACCAACGACAGACAATACCGTAAAAACTGCTTTTAGAGTGAGGATATTCATCAAAATACCGATGTCATATTTGAAAATCATTAAAATATTTTATTTTATTTTTTATGTGAGCGTATTTCATGTATTTTTATTATTTTCACAAAAATAATCTATACTTATAATAAAGCTCAATGTGTGTGTGTGTGTGTGTGTGTGTGTGTGTGTGTGTGTGTGTGTGTGTGTGTGTGTGTGTTGGCGCTGTACAGACCAGACCGTTGGACCTACAGCTAACAAATTTGGTACATGTATACCTTGGAGCTTGGGAATGTGCACCTCGGAGCTCTTTTTTCGAATTTTTAATTAGAATTTGAATTAATTAAAATTTAAGCGAAATTTCGACGATTTTCCGCTATAACTTCCGAAAATATGATCGCACAAACATGATTTTTACATCAATTTAAAGATTTAAAAATTAGCTTTCTAATGGTATCTTTGTTTTAATGTATAACTTAAGCTTCTATTTTTAACGAATTTTTAAAAAGTACTTTAACCATGTTTTACAACAAAATATTTCGGACAAAACAATAAAATTTAATCTGCACAAGCACGTCAAGGGGGAAAACTTAGGTTTTATCAGCATGTTGCCATCCTATTGACGGAAGTTCAAACTAAAAAAAAAACTATCATTACAAATTAAATCTAAAGAAATGCAACTTTTAGCACGTGACTGGATAAAATAAAAGAAATATAATATGTGACATTTTCTAAAATAAATAATGAACGAGCAAAGGGAAAAAAATAGCTTTTATTAAACTGTTGAAATCATACTGACAGAAGTTCAAATTAAAACTAAATTAATTATGACTGCAAATTAAATCGAAAAAAAAATGTAACATTCACCACGTGATTGGGTGAAATTAAATAAATATTAAATGTTATGTTTTCTAAAAAAGAAATACAAGACAAAGGTTTCTATGATCGTTTGCAACATCTATATCATTAATTTAGTAAATCAGTGCTACGTGACTTTCGAAGTTTAAGTATATCTGGCAGAGAAATTATAAAGAGAGCAAGGCACATAAGTATTTAATTGAAAATTTTAGACCCCATTACTCTTGGCGAACCAGCTGGTCGCCAAAGGCGTCTAGTAAGTAATAAAAAGTGTAACAAATTCAAAACACGAGTTAAGCAAATAAATATATCACACATTTAAATAAATATACTTTTAAGCCCAATGCAAATCTTTATTTTATTAAAAAGATATTTTATAAATATTTAATGTATCATCATGAAACATTACAAACCTGGTTTTTAGGTATAAAGTAAAACTTTATTTGATTAAATAATATTTAATAATTATTTAATGCCTTATTCAAAGCCTAAGCATTTTTAACAAATGTATACTTTATCTGAAAGGAATTATAGAAGTAATTATCGATAATTCCTTATCAGAAACAACAAATAAGACTGTAAATTAAAATATGAGAATGCAACATGAAACTTGAGCAAACAAAAAAATAATATTTAGAAACCTCATTAACCACGTAACTTTTTTTTTGCAATAAAATAAAAGTGCATTCTATTTCGGGAATATTTTCTCACTTTCATTCAAATGGAAAACCATTGAATACTTGACTTATCTTTGAATTCAAAGTAATTTAGAAATTGGATTATAATCGCTATAAATGGGTTATTTTTTGCTCACAACTATAAAAATTCGATAAATCAATGCACGCATGGCACTTGGGCAAAACAGTTAAGTGGTTAACAGAAGTCAGGAGTAATTAAAAAGAATATTTATCTTTAAAATATTGTTATGTAAAATTTAAACTTGAATAAATTAATTTTTTTTAAAAATTTCATGAGGTCAGAGAGATTTTCATGATATCATGCACTTTAACTTGTTTTAGAATAATAATTTCCTTGCAGATGTATTTTGAAAATCTTGATTAATTCAATGCATCAAATTAATAATAGACACAAAACAAAGAAAATTTTTAAATCATTTTGTGAACAATTTCTTCTGTCTAAATTTTTCCACAAGATCCAAAAAACAAAAGGACCAAAAAAACTAATTTTCCCATTTGGCGGCTATACGTTGATAACATTTCTGCCAATGGCAACGCAGGCAGACAAATAATGAATAGATTCTGTTTTTATTAATCACAGAAGATATCTTCACTAATCGAAAATATATTATGCTATTCTTCCTGACAAACAGCGCATAAAATACCCCCCCCCAAAAAAAAAAAACTTTTCTTTTTGTGATTTTACAAATTTTATCTTTTAATAGAATTAAATAATTAAGAAATATTTCAGATACATTTATTAATATTGTAATAAAAAAATATGAAATACATCTCCAGAGAGAAAAAAATTTAAAACTCAAGAGTTTTTTTTTAGCGATTTTAAAGATAAATGTAGTCAAATACTTCTTAAACAAAATAATAGTAACTTACTTTATTGAAATAATATGAAAAAAGGTTCGCTTGAAATTTTTATTTAATCACACGAAGTGGAGAAAAAAAACTTAAAATTCCCAACAAAGTGTAAAATTGAAATTAAATAGTTTGATTTTCTTGGTTTTTGTAATAAAGATAGCATTTCCAAAATAAAAATAAAAATTGCTTACAACCTCGCAATGTTTCCAATTATGAAAAACAGTAAACTCAGTATATATTTATAAATCCATTCAATAACAGTTGACACTCTGACATGTATTAATTGAATATATTACACGATCCTCTAGGAAAAATGAGATTATACTAACTTAATTTATAGTATTAAGATAGTTATTTTCATCCTTCTGAAATAAAAAGTAGCATTTACTAAAATTATTGAAGTAATTTTGTTACTATGACAGTTTCTACTATTTAAGAAAATACTAGCTAAATAAAATATCTAAAAAATATTTTAAACAAAATTTATTTTTATATTTTAAGTTTATTCTTTATCTTAAAAAATACTTTTTTAAATCTAGATATATGTGTTATGTTATGCAATGTTAAATAAATATAATGCAATATTAATATGCATCAAAATATTAAATATCCGCAAAATCAGTATATTTTTTATTTAACACATGTAAATCCATTAAAAACGCTTCTAAAAGTTTCCAAAATGTCAACGTTTATTTTTAAAAAATCATATTAAAACGGTAACCCTAAAAGATTCATTGATATTTTAAAACAAGCAATACAAAAAATTTATCAACTCTCATTTATCAAGTATAGAAACAGAATTTCTTACCTCCTAAATCACTTTAATCTTGAAATTATATTTAAGAACACATTCTGTGATTCTAGATGTCAAAAATCATTAAATTCCCTCTCTTTTACGCAATTAGATACAACAATATTTCAAATAATCTTTCCGGCTAGCCGAAGAAAGTATGCAATGAACTTGGAACAATTATTATATAAGACTGTGGGAAGCAGTTGGTTTGAAGGTATAGCTGAAGAACATCCGATCTACTCTTATTCGGTTCTTATTTTTCTATCTACTGGCAGAAGCAGGCAGAAACGACCTTGAGCGGATGATTCGATTTCCTAGTTCTGACAAACAAAAAAAAGTATTTTTTTGATACGTATTCTTTTTGAGTTCTAGCTGTCTCGGTGATTTAACGGTTGTGTCTATTTATTATTTTTTTATCTTCTCCACGCAGAGGTGTTTCAAAACAGTTTTGATGACAGGTCATTTCAGTTATTTGGAAACATTTGCTAATATTTTCATCATTTAAGATCTGGTTTTGCTTGCTGCTCAAGAATAAATATTTACTGAACTCTTCAAACTCACGTTGATTCTGTCATTTTGCTGGAATTATTCAATAGGTTTCAACTTTTGCGCCTGATTTAACTTGCTTTGTTGATGTTTAACACTTATCATCAGAAAATTAAATCGGAACTTTTTCAGAAAAAGGAAAACAAGATGATAACAAAAGTGTATTACGCATTTATTGTATAAAAACAAATTTTAAAAATTCTAGAAAATTCATCGTTTTTTCTTACGGGAATATTGAATGACAATTACAGCAGTTCAAAATCAGCTACATCAGGACATTAGATCAAAATTCGTAAAATAATCCTCCAATATCCTCAGAGGAATTTTCTAAGATTTTTTCATTAATTCGAATTTTTTAATAAGATATTTTAGCCATAATTATACGATAGCAACAATTAAAAAGAATTCTAGGAAATTCAACTTACTTTCTTACTCCAATATTATTTACAAATACAGAATCTGACACATCAGAACATTAGATCAAAATTCGTGAAATATCCCTCCAGTATTCTTAGTGGAATATTCAAAGACATTTTCATAACTTCGATTTTTTTTAATAATAGATTTTTAGCCATAATTATACGATTATTTTGATGAATTCATAATGATTGTTTATCATTTTTTTTTTCAAAATTTAAACTCGCAACTATTTTTCTTTTTAATTCTAGGACACAATCTTAAAAGAGCGACTCTTCGTGCAACTCGTACGCTGTACAAAAATTTCTTTACAAAAATTTTAAAGGCAAAGCAAAACAGATATAACTGCTATTTACTCAAATTCTTCTCGCACACTCTTTAATTAAGTCTTTAAACCCAGAAAATACCTACCATGATATTGGCTTGCAATAGTTACAAAATATTAACCTTTAGCATAACTTTGGCAGCATTTTTACTAAATCGATCATATGATCTTTGGCGAGTTTTTTTGGCGATTAATTCCTGGTATACAATTAATAATATCCGAAAATCGTATTTTTGTTATAGTCGATTTTTTTCAACCGATTACAAAAAATGTGATCCAAAACTACATTTGTAATCATAAAAACCCATACTAAATTTGATATATTTAAATCATTAGGTATCTAAGTTATCGAATCTATATATTTCTAAAGTACAGACCGAAAGACAATCAACCCCTTGCTGGATTCAACTCAAATTTGGCAGGAGATAATATATATAGATAATAAATCTATGTGCAGAATTTCATTTGTTTAACTCTTGTATTTTTGTACTTATGGAATCATAACGATAATCGTTTGTAAAATTCTAACGATTTTTGACGATTAAACTTTTTATATTTTATGCATACGAGGAAGTAAAATGCGGATACATTCTTGTACTTCCTATGGAAAGAAAACGGAAATGAAATCTCGTCTCGGACATTATAATAAGGCATTATAACTTGGTAACTCTAAGTCAAACAATATGGCTTCAATACAATCATACACATTTTCTTTCTTATAAGTAAAAATGTGTGCAAGAATGTCTAAATCCATTTCCATCAAAAATATGTTCACCATAAGGTAAAATTTAAATATTAAATTCGGGTCGATCTTATTTTAGCCCACCTTTGGCGAATAATAAGAATTTTTTGGCGAAAGGTAAGAATTCTTTTTTCTTAACCTTTTAATTCAAATACTTTCGATTTGGCGAGATTTTGAAAAAGTTGCCAGAGGTGGGCTAAAATAGGATTTTACCATTAAATTCAGGCCGCGGTAGCCTAGTTGGTAGAGCGTCAGTCTCATAACCGAAAGGTCGCGGATTCTATCCTCGTCTTGGCCAAAGACCGCCGTGTTGGCTAATGGCAGTTGGGGCACGTTAAATATGTCGAGACTGCAAAGTCCTCCAAGTTCCCATAACAAAACGATACCTCTGGGGGTACTTAATCAGGGATAAGTCGGTCTCTGATTTGGATCTAAATTCCAACTTGCTGATGGATGAATGAGTGTATGAATGAATTCAACCACCCCCCAAAAATGGTTGTGCCGTGTGTGTGAACTAGAAGTCAGACTTCTGCCCTCTGGGTGCTCAGGGGTCTTTACCCTCAGAAGCTACTGCACCCCCTTTCCGTGAAAAACACGGACACGATAACAACCATTAAATTCAATCAATATATACCAATAATAAAGATGATTATGTATTATTATTTATGCCATTTATATCTTTTTGTTAATATAACTATAAAATGAATTTCATGCAGAAATATAGAAATTCTTATTAAATAATTCTTTGATGTATTTATTGCATAAATTAAGAAAAATATTCTATATTGCAGGTGAGACATCAATGCTGAACGATTCTGTTTTCTGTACTCATACTGAAAAAAATTCCTCTTGGAAAGCCGGAAGGCAAAGTTAAATTCTTTTTCTTCTAAGTTAATAAACATTTCCTGAATCTAATTTCAGGCAAAATTAGGATTTGAAAATCACTTTTTATCCCCTAAGTTGTTATTGCAGTTATTGTAGTTATTGAAAAACTTTAAAGCCAAAAATTGTTTCGTAATGAGGCGCTAATTAGCTCATTGGATTCATTTTTCGGTAAAATCCTATTTTAGCCCATCTGTGGCGACTTTTTCAAAATCTCGCCAAATCGAAAATATTTGATTAGTGGGTGGGTATTAGACTTCGCAGCGATCGGACGTACAAAATAAGCGCTCCGTAGGGTTACCGCATGTCTCTTCAGATGCTGTCAGGGTTGATATTTTGGAATCATTATCGCTTATTATTTGGCGAGATTTTGAAAAAGTCGCCAAAGGTGGGCTAAAATAAGATCGACCCAAAATATTCTGTATTGCAGGTGAGACATCAATGCTGAACGATTCTGTTTTCTGTACTCATACTGAAAAAAATTCCTCTTGGAAAGCCGGAAGGCAAAGTTAAGTTCCTTTTCGTCTAAGTTAATATTTCCTGAATATAATTTCAGGCAAAATTAGGATTTGAAGATCACTTTTTATCCCCTAAGTTGTTATTGCAGTTATTGTAGTTATTGAAAAACTTTAAAGACAAAAGTTGTCCCGTAATGAGGCGCTAATTTGGCTCATTTGGTTCATTTTTCTATCTTCAATATTAAGGCAGTTACAGAGGAATGAACCTTTAAATACCTCCCCTTTCAGCTAGATGGACCTTTTACAAAAATATCCGAGATATCTTCATTTCCAACTACATATTCCAAGCCGGTTAAAATCCAAACAAAATTACTCTGGTTATCCTGTTCACAAGATAACGTGGAGAAAGCGTTACTCGTCTATATATAGATAGATAAATTAATAGACAGATAAATAGATTACATGCGGGGATTTTCCTTAACGTGCCATGAAAAACCACTGTAATAAATGGACTTCTTAAAGAAATCTATCTAAAAAAAATATGTTTGATTTCAGCAGAAAAAAAAAGTTTAATTCCTTCCGTTTCAATTTGGAATTTAAATTTTGTGGAAGCTGATTGAAAATTAGTCAGATACATGCCACAGAAAAACTTCTTTAATAATATGAGTTATATGACTATCAAAATTTGAAGCTTAAAAATATTTTGCTGAAAAAACTACTTAGTGACCAAGTTACATAAAATGTTGAAAATTTTACTTTATACTTACCAGCGGGTGACCGAGCTCCACTCGGAGAAAACAGGTATCGAAGCTAGCTCGAAGATTTAAATTTTCAATTGTGATTTATCAAAACAATACATGC
>JAPMOQ010003038.1:0-11842 GCA_026543055.1 Argiope trifasciata
GCAAATGAGATGTTTCTAGAAATTTTAATTGTCTGGATTTCCTTTTCAATCTTCCACTTGGGACATGATTTAGAATAAGCTGGATGACTACCGTTGCAATTAACACATTTTTCGGGTTTTTTGCAAGGAGTGTCATTATGGCCAATTTCAGAACATTGTGGACAGCGAGAGGAAGAAGCGCGGCAACTAGTTTTTGTATGTCCAAACTTCTGGCATTTAAAACAACGCACCGGGTTGGGCACAAAAGGACGTACATTGCAACTTATAAATCCAGCTGTTATCTTTCTGGGAAGCACATGAGAGGCAAATGTTAAAATAACATGCTTGGTTGGGATTATATTACCATCTCTTTTCAATGTTATACGACGCGCATTTGTTACTCTAAATGACTGTAGTTCAGAAACAAATTCTTCATCACTCACCATAATAAGGTCCATACTAGATATAACACCTCTGGTATAATTCAGAGTTTTATGACTGGAGACTTCTATTGAGGCATCCCCGAAATTCTTGATTGCAAGTAGATGCTCTGACTGTTTCGACGTCGCAGACTCTATTAATAAATCTCCGGATCGAAGTTTCTTTACGGATGTAACGTTCCCAGCAGTACTTTGAATATATTTTTGTATCAAAAAAGGAGACATGTTTTTAAGTTTATCATCTTTACTGTGTATCACTAAAAATTTCGGAACAAATTTCGTAAGCTCAGTTTGTGCAATGTTAGTTGACTTATCGGAATCGGTTTGAGAAAAAAGACCCATGCAAAAAAGACAAAAATTCAGGCCCGACGGCACCACCCACCACGGAGCCCCACAAGGGATGGCAGCCACCGGCTCTGACCATCCTCAGCCTCGGCACTTGCCATATTGCTAGCCGGAACCTATACGCTGGGAGTCACCCCCGGGGACAGTGACCACCCTTAAGGCCAAGCCCAAGGAGTGACCCCTTCGCTTGATCCCCTTGAGCAGCCCAGTTGAGTGCCTGGGATACCGGCCGATTGATAAACCGGAGACCAAAGTGTACCACCCGTCTAATGGGTCGCCACGCACGGCAAACACGTGGGAGTATTTGCTGTCCATGAGAAGCGAGAAGCAAGAAGCAAACAGAGCGGCGACAGCTTCTCATGGAGAGCTCCCTCGTCTACCCTCGAGGGAAAGAAAAAGGACAGCCAAAAGCAGAAGGTGGAGGGGAGATTAAACTGAAAGGGAGTAAAGATTCCTGGGTACCTCGGGATTGGGACACCCGTACTTCGAGTGATAGAAAAAAGACAGTCAAAAGCAGAAGACGGAGGGGAGATTAAACCGAAAGGGAGTAAAGATCCCTGGGTACCTCGGGATTGGGACACCCGTACTCACCTATAGTAGGTGAGCCCCTGAGGGGGACTCCAACAGTGAAACATTGTGGAGGTAGTGGGATGGTTTGGGGTGCCATGGCAGCAGCTAGAGTCGGCAATCTGATTTTCATCACTGGTACTATGGATCGTTTTGGATTCTTGAATATTTTGCAAGGCAACCTACATGAATCAGCCAGAAAATTGGGACTTGGAAACGACTTTGTCTTTCAACAAGAAAATGATCCCAAGCACCCAGCAAAGATTGTTAAGGAGTGACTGCTCTACAAAATGCCCAAGAAGTTGCATTCACCTCCACAGTCACCAGACCTTAATCCTATCGAACATCATTGGGAGGAAATCGACAGAAAAATTCGACAACAAACCATAACCAGCGTGGAAACCCTACAGAAGGCTATACAGGTGGCTTGGTCCCAAATTTCACCAGAGGCAACGAAGAACCTGGTGAATTCGATGCCAAACCGAATGCGTGCAGTCATTGCTTCAAAGGGAGGGCCTACCAAGTATTAACGGCTTATTTATATTTATCCATTGTTCCAAATTTCAGTTTCCTGTCTCTGTATGCAGACTTTCGTGACCACATAATCCAAACCTTTTGTTATTTTCGTTATGTTTTAACAAGTATGTTGATAATTTCATTTCTTTTACCTGAGTTATTATGATAAATAATTACGAAAATAAAGTTGAATTTTCGAAATTACGAGTTTTGTGCAAAATTTGAGAAAATCACTGTGTGTACGTAGACTTTTGTGACTGACTGTACATACATGACTTTTCTTGATTCTTCAGAAGAGCTGCAACCATGGAGAAATACGGATATGTAATTTGCGATGCTTGTTCTATGCAGGAATATTTGTACATTCATCCTGCTTTATTCAATTCGTTTATTGATGCTGTGCAAAATGTTGTTTTACACCAATCTCTAGATCATTTGAAGAAAGCTGTATATTTCAAAGTATTGAGTAATTCTGAGATTGTTCAATACATTCAAGGAGACAATGCCTCGGACCGATTTGGATTCTGTTTGTTACATAGAACGGATCCTGATGAAAGATTCAAACAACATTCCACATGTAAAAATATTTATGATTCGATCTTCGATTGTTTATTGACTGCAAGAGAGATTGAATTTGATGAAACTGGTGGCTGTTCAAAATTTCAATTTGGATATTTTAAACTACTAAACGATGATGAAATTATTCACCTGTTGCATATATTGTAAAGCTACATAGCTGTGTTAACTTTTTGTTATTTTGTGAAAAATTAATTAAATATTTCTATGAAAGTGTATAGAAAAATACTGACTTGTTCATGCTCCCTATTATGTGAAAATATGATTTTGTATATGTATTTATTTTCTAACTTGTAAAAATGAAAATATTTGTAAAACGCTTTTCGTGAAACAATAAACGTTAATATGAAATTTTTTGACTGTGTTTTCATGATTCTATTTTCTTCTCTCAATATTATATAAGATTTTTGATACAAATTACATTCGATAGAGAAACCTCACACTTAAATGTTTTTTTTCATAATGAAATTATTTTTTTTTAAATATTTAGATTCAATAGGTTTTTCTTCATTCTTGTAATCAAATTTATGCAAACAAAAATTAAGTTTCACCTGGAGGATACTTTTTGACGCATGTTAAAATCAAGGTGTTTCTCGTTGGGCGAGTGCTAAGGTCATGTGCTAGATTTGTCCTCATTATTATTAAATTTATGCAAAAAGAAATAAAGTTTCAAGGCAGGATACTTTTTGATGTGTGTTAAAATCATGTGTTTTCGCTTCAGACGCATGCCAAGGCCGGGTGCTAGACTCGTGCAAAATATTTCAGCCGCTATATAAGCGCTTCTGTGCTTCTTTAAAAACATATTCTCCTTGCGTTGCTAATAGCTCACCAAGTCTCACGATAATGTTTTGCCTAAGCGGTAAGTTGTAATATGGTTTTTCTTTCTCCTCCTATTTCAATCTTTCTCCCTTTTTGATGATGTTAAGATTAAATTTTTTTTCTTTCAAAACTTTGGAAAAATATTTTTATTTATCAATTTGATATTTATCAAGTCTCTTATTTTATTTTAAAAACACTGATGATTTAAAGTTTATTTCCGAGTTTTGGGAGGAAAAACAGTCTGCGTTATTTTGAAAGCGATCAGCATTCTGATTTTCCCTCTTTTGTTTTTCTTTCTCTTAGACAGAAAGAGATATGATTTCCCAGACAATGACGAAGATGACTTACTGATTTGCACGCCCAAAAAGACAAAGAAAAACCCAAAATCATCTAAATATGATCTAGATTTGTCTTCTGACACAATGGACAAAAAAAATCCCTCCGTACTCAATAAATTTGGGAAGAGGGACTGTTATGGAAATAAAGGACGTTCCAACCTATATATTGGCCTTAGTAAGATTGGAGAAGGTAGCTCCGAGGTGCGAAACAGATTTAATCTCCCAATCCAACAACTTGAAACCCTAAAAAAAGACTGTGAAGCTATGTTAGCATATATAAGAGAAGTGTCAACTTAAAATTCAATGCTCCGTATCTGAGCCATTTTTGTTGTTGTTTTTCCATGCGTGGCACGTCTTTCACACCATTGTCTAAACCTACAATGAACTCTTTTCTGCATGTATATTAGCGTTGGAAGCTTTTTTTTATTTATTACAGTAACTGCATTTTAAACGCTTAACTATGTTTATAATATTATTTCTATGTATCTTTAAGTATATTACTATTTATAACTTTTTAGTAATCATGATTAATTTTAAAAGATTTCGTTCCTCATTTAGAAGATATGCGCGAACTTTACGAGCTCAGGTGAATTATTTAGATCTTCATAATCTGTACAACGATGCTAGATCTATCATTTATGATATTTTGAATACGGTTGTTGTTTTGAGAATTAGATTAATCATTTATTTAAACATTGTTTTTTCGAAATTGAACAATGAGGGGGAAGAAACAACATGCACATTTTATTTTTGTAACAGTGCTTTTCGAATCTTATGGAACTTAGAAATTTATTCAGTAATTGATTCTGCTTTTACCAAAATTTTTAATGCAATCGAAAATTTTATTCGAAATGGTAGCGGCTGGAAAATAAAAGACATAACATGCATAGATTTAAATATTGGAAATTATAGAATAATGCGAGGTGGGTGTAAGACAGTTTGCTTGCCAAATCGAATCAAAAACAAAAAAGCAGTACTCAACATTAAATGCAGCGATAATAAATGTTTTCTCTATTCAGTTGCTGCAAAATTGTATCCAGCTAAAACAAACAAAAATCGAGCTTTTGAATATCAAAGATATTTAAAGTATTTTAAAATTGGAAATATCAAATTCCCCATAGCTATTGCAAATGTTGCCCAATTTGAGAAACTAAATAATTTGACCATTAATGTATTTGGCTGAGAAGGAAACAAAATCTTTTCCGTGTACATTAGCAAACAAACAAAAGAATACGCTACTATAGATTTACTATATTATGAAATATTTTTTTCTAATCAAAAACTGCAATAGGCTTATGAATAAAAAAAAAACGGAACGCATTTTTTTTGTCGGAAATGCTTAAGCGGGTTTTCCAGGCAAGACACACTAGCTTTACACAAGGTCCTTTGCCAGGAAATGAAACCTTAGCCAGTTTCAATGCCCAAAAACACAACTTTAAAATTTACAAATCTCTCTAAAATGTTATATCATCCTTTCTGCATTTTTGCAGACTTTGAAAGTTTGACAAAAAAACTACACACTTTTTTACCTTCTTCCTCTGCTAGCTACAGCACAAGCATAGAAAGACATGAGGCTATCAGTTATACCATAATTGTTACTAATGTTGATGATAAAGTTATATTTCACGAATATTTTGTGGAGAAAAACGTTATAAAAGAGTTTTTAAATACTTTAAAATATTTAACTCAGAAACTCATGAAAAAATGCATGGTATAATGCCGATGATAGAAAATCCAAACTCCACATACGATCCCACAATATGTCACATTTGTAAAAAAAAAATTAAAGTAGGCGAGTTACGAGTTCGGGAGCACTGTCATTTTGGACAGGGTTATATACGCAGACTTAGCCATCAATCGTGCAATTTAAATTATAGAGCTACCTATTTTTTACCAGTCATTATTCATAACACTCGAAATTATGATCATCATTTAATTTTGAAAAATCTACCATCCAATTATGATAAAATGATAAATATCATTCCGATTAACATGGAAAAGTTTACTATATTTTCCCTCGATGCCTTAAAGTTTATTGATTCGTATCAATGTCTAGACTCGCCTTTAGATGTTCTTTTTAATAACTTAAAAGCATCAAACCACGCTTTTCCTATTTTTGAAATTTTTTTTGGAAATAATAAGAATAAACATTTGTTGAAACAAAAAGGAATTTTTCCTTATTCATATTTCGATTCCATAGAAAAATTAAAAGATAAAAAGCTACCCAGTAAAACTGTATTTTTTAATCTTCTAACTGACACCCCCATCGGCGAAAAGGAATATAACCATACCCAGCTTGTTTTTCAAAATTTTAACTGTAAAAATTTGGCAGACTATTTAGAATTGAATCAAAACTTAGATACGATAATGCTTGCGGAAGTCTTCATATCATTTAGGAGAACCGCAATGGAATATTATAACCTGGATCCCACTCATTTTGTAACAAGCGCTTAACTTACATGGAATGCCGGCTTAAAATTTATGTTTATGTTATCGAAGAGTGTGACCAAGTTCACTTCTGAAATACCTTAAATTTTCAATGTATCTCTCTCTCTCATCTCATTCCGAGCTCGACCGCTAAAATGCTTTCGAGTAGTTGTCGGAAAGGCTGTCTCTAGATTGGATCTTTCGACGATGGACAGCCTACCGGCAATATAACTTTGTAATTGTGTTTTAATAGTCAATTACAGAATTGCTGTGCTTGCAGGCTATTAAAGCAAACAAAGCCATGGCGACATTCACCTCCCTATCCGAATGGATCTCAGTATCGCAGTGTAACATTTTCGCATGGGCATACCTCTAGATCTTCATCGCACCTTAATATCAAAAAGCTTAGGCAGTTAAACTGGATTGCCTGAAACATGCTCATATCTGGACACACCAAGAACGTTAACACACAATTCCCTATATCCACTTATTAACAAGACGAGAGCGTATCCAGATATTAGCATGTCGACAGGGTATCCAGATGTTAGCACGATAATATTACTCTTTCAAAATACAAATTTTTATTCACATTCCTATCAGGCATAACTCATTTCAATTTAATGATCAATATGATCTTTTTTTCAGTTGCAGCAAAGAAGAGACAATTCTGCTTGTGCCATATCTTTTAAACAAAGTCTAATTTCTTCAACCACCAAACAACGTATTTATCTGTTTCAAACCTTTCACCTCCTTGTTGCATTCTAAAATATATTTATAAATAATAAGTATATTTCCAGTCACGTAGCACCACCTCAGCCCATTCGATACCATCATGTTTTAAGTTATCTCCATCTACTAACGAGCGCCATTTCCACATGTCACATTTCATTATTTCGTTTCAAAAATTTTTTTTTTATTCACATCACTATATACCATAACTCATTTAATTAAATTATCAATATGATTTTTTATTCATTTCCAGCAAAGAAGGGACAATTCTGCTTGTGAAGTATATTTTAAACAAAGTCTAATTTCATTAACCACCAAACAATGCTACTTATCTGTTTCATCCCTCTTCACCTCCTTGTTGCATTTTAAAGTATTTTTATCCATAATAAGTATATTTCCAATCACATAGCACCACCGCAGCCCATTCGATACCATCATGTTTTAAGTAACCTGCAAATCCTCCTGATCGGCATTTCCACGTGTCAATATTCAGTAGTTCTTTTAAAAACACAAATTTTTTTTCACATCACTATCCACCATAACTCATTTCAACTTGATAATAAATATGAGAGCTTTTCTTTTGATTTGAAAAAAGACGAGACAATTCTGCTTGCGCCATATCTATTAAACAAAGTCTAATTTTTTCAACCACATTTCATTTCAATTTAATGATCAATATGATTCTTTTTCATTTCCAGCAAAGACGAGACAATTCTTCTTGTGCAGTATCTTTTAAACAATGTTTAATTTCATCAACCACCAAACAATGTTACAAATCTGTTTCGCCAATATTCACCTGATTGCCGCATTTTAAAGTATTTTTATCCATAGTAAGTTTATCTCCAGTCACATAGCACCACCATCGCCCATTCGATACCATCATGTTTTTATTTATCTATCTCCTTACAAGCGCGATTACCAATTGAGCCATTTCAGTACTTCCATTCAAAATACATTTTTTATTCACATCACTATCCACCATAACTCATATCAACGTAATGATCAATATGAGAGTTTTTCTTTTGATTTGCAGAAAAGAAGAGACAATTCTGCTTGAGCTATATCTTTTGAGCAAAGTCTAATTTCATCAACCAACAAACAATGATATTTATCTGTTTCACCCCTTTCACCTTGTTGCATTTTAAAGTATTTTTATCCATAATAAGTGTATGTCTAGTCATACAATACCACCACAGCCCATTCGATACCATCATGTTTTATGTTACCTCCAACTACTCCCCTACGGCATTTCCACATGTCACATTTCAGTAGTTCCTTTCAAAATACAAATTTTTTATTCACTCATCTATCCACCATAGTACATTTCAAATTAATTATCAATATGATTTTTTTTTCATTTGCAGCAAAGAAGAGACAATTATGCTTGTACCGTATCTTTTAAACAAAATTGTATTTCTTCAAACACCAAACGATGTTACTTATCTGTTTCCCCTAAATTCACCTCCTTTTCAAATTTTGAATTATTTTTATCCATAACAAGTTTTTTTTCCAGTCACACAGCACCACCAAAGCCCATTCGATGCCATCAAGTTTTTAGTTATCTCCATCTCCGAACGAGCACCATTTCCACATGTATATTTCATTAGTTAGTTTCAAAATACAAATTTTTTATTCACATCACTATCCATCATAACTCATTTCAATTTAATGATCAATATAAAAGTTTTTTTTTTTCATTTGCCGCAAGGAAGAGACAATTCTACTTGAGCCTTATCTTTTAAACAAAGGTTATTTTCATCAACCACCAACCAGTGTTACTTATCCTTTCTGACCCTATTCACCTCCTTGTCGGTTTTTAAATTCTTTTTATCCATAATAAGTTATTTTCCAGTCACATAGCACCACCACAGCCCATTCGATACCATCAAGTTTTCAGTCACCTGCAACTCCTCCCAAACGCCATTTAAATATGTCACATTTCATTAGTTAGTTTCAAAATACATTTTTTTTAATCACATCGCTATGTACCGTATCTCATCTCAATTTAATGATCAATATGAACGTTTTTTTTCATTTGCAGCAAAGAAGAGACAATTATGCTTGTACCGTATCTTTTAAACAAAATCTAATTTCTTCAATCACCAAACGATGTTACTTATCTGTTTAACCCCTATTCATCGCCTTGTTGCATTTTAAAGTATTTTTATCCATAATAAGTTTAATTCCAGTCATATAGCTTCGGCACAGCCTATCCGATAATTCACTGAGGGGAAAAAAAATCCCAAAACTAGGAAGGAGCTGTGATAGATAAACGAAATTTGGTAGGCGTGTTTATACATCTGAGAGATGATGTCGATTCAAATTTCGAGCTACGCGCATAAGTGTGGCGCTAGTAGCGACACTATGAACATGCAAATCAGGTTTGCTTTAAATAAGCGCTGTAAGGCTCGTGATCGTTATTTACAGTTGAGATTTGACGTAGTGTGTTAATGTTAGTCAAGGATGCCTCTGAGAAGACGAAGAAGCCATTATCAACATCTCACTGAGTTTGAACGGGGTCGTGTTGTAGGGCTACGAGAAGGTGGTTTTCTTTCCGATATTACTCAAGGACTTGGCAAGAATGTATCCACTGTGCATGAGTATTTGCGGCAGTGGTCAAGGGAAGGTACTGCCTCAGGAAGACCAGGTTCCGCGCAGCCACCTGTTACTACTGAGAGGGAAGACCGCCGCATTCGGCGTATGGCTGTGGCTAATCGTACTGCATCTGCAGCTGAAATTCGAGCTGTAGTTGGCACCACAGTGAAACAACGAACTGTTACAAATCGGTTACTTCAAGGACAGCCCCGAACAAGACGCCCTGTACAGTGCATTCCACTGACTCCAAACCACTGCCGTTTGCGTCGGGAGTTGTGAAAAGCTAGAGCTCATTGGAAGACTGAGTGGAGATTTGTTGTGATTTCTGATGAAAGCCGGTTCTGCCTTGGTCACAGTGATAGCCGTTTGTTGATTAGGAGGCCAGGTGAACACCTGCTAATGACCTGTCTGCGGCCCAGACACACAGGGCCTACTCCTGGAGTTATGGTTTGCGGAGCAATTTCGTATGACAGCAGGAGCACTTTCGTGGTTATCTCCCGCACCCTGACTGCAAATTTGTACGTCAGTCTAGTGATACAAACTATTGTACTGAAAATCATTAACAGCCTTCAAGGGGGTGTTTTCCAACAGGATAACTCTCGCCCTCATACCGCTGTTGTAACCCAACATGCCCTACAGAGTGTCGACATTTTGCCTTGGCCTGCTAGATCACCAAATCTTTCTCCAATCGAGCACGTATGGGAAATCGTTGGACGAAAACTCCAGCGTCATCCACAGCCAGCATTCACCGTCCCTGCATTGACCGCCCAAATGAAACCGGCATGGAAATCCATCCCACAAACTGATATCCGACACCTGTACGACACAATTCATGCACGATTGCATGCTTGCATTCAAAATTCTGGCGGTTACACCAGTAACCAATGTACCAACATTTCACATTTGAAATGGCTCCTCTCGCCAATGGCTCAACATGTGATCTTGAAACTTTAATCAATATAATATGTTACCTAGACAAATGTATTCCTGAAATTTCATTAATGTACAATAATTTTTTCTTCGCGTTGGGATTTTTTTCCATCAGTGTATTTTGTTTTAAGTTAAATACAACTCCTCCCGAACGCCATTTCTACATGTCACATTTCATTAGTTAGTTTCAAAATACAAATTTTTTATTCACTACGCTATGTACCGCAACACATCTCAATTTAATGATCAATATGAAAGTTTTTTTTTCAATTGCCGCAAAGAAGAGACTTCTGCTTGAGGTATATCTTTTAAACAAAGTCTAATTTCATCAAAAACCAACCAGTGTTACTTATCCTTTCCGCCCCTATTCACCTCATTGTCGCATTTTAAATTATTTTTATGCATATTAAGTTTATTTCCAGTCACAGAGCCTCATCACAACCCATTCGATACCATCATGTGTTCAGTTATCTCCATCTCCTAACGTGCACCATTTCCACATGTCACATTTCATTAGTTAGTTTGAAAATACAAATTTTTTATTCATATCGCTATGTACCGTAACTCATCTAAATTTAATGATCAATATGAAAGTTATTTTTTTCAATTACTACAAAGAAGAGACAATTTTTTTTCAGCCATATCTTTTAAACAAAGTCTAATTTCAACAACCAACAAACAATGATACAAATCTGTTTCACCAATATTCACTCTTTGTCGCATTTTAAATTATTTTTATCCATAATAAGTTTATTTCCAGTCACACAGCACCACCACATCCAATTCGATACCATCATGATTTAAATTATCTTCATCTATTAACGAGTGCCATTTCCACATGTCATATTTTATTAGTTAGTTTCAAACTTTAAATTTTTTATACACATCGCTATAAACCATAATTCATTTCAATTTAATGATGAATATGAAAGTTTTTTTTTCGTTTGCCGCAAAGAAGAGACAATTCTCCATGTGCCATATCTTTTAAACAAAGGCGAATTTCATCAACCAGTGTTACTTATCACTTCCGACCCTATTCACCTCCTTGTCGGTTTTAAAATTATTTTTATCATTAATAAGTTTATTTCCATTCTTGTAGCCCCACCACAGTCCATTCGATACCAACATGTTTTATGTCATCTGCAACTTCTCCCATACGCAATTTCCCCTTTCACATTTCCTTTGTTAGTTTCAAAATACAAATATTTTATTCACATCGCTATATACCATGAATGAATTCAATTTATTGATCAATATGAAATTTATTTTCCATTTGAACCGACAATTCTGCTTGTGCCGTATCTTATAAACAAAGCTTAATTTCATCTTACCACCAAACAATGTTACTTATCCCTTCCACCTCTATTCACCTCTTTGTCGCATTTTAAATTAATTTAATCCATAATAAGTTTATTTCCTGTCTTATAGCACCACCACAGTCCATTCGACACCAACATGTTTTAAGTCACCTGCATCTCCTCCCAAACGCCATTTCCACATGTCATATTTCATTAGTTAGTTTCAAAATACAAATTTTTTTATTCACATCGCTATGTACCATAACTCATCTCAATTTAATGA
>JAPMOQ010003063.1:0-10996 GCA_026543055.1 Argiope trifasciata
AAGTTGCATTTCTTTAGATTTAATTTGTAATGATAGTTGTTTTTTTTATAGTTTGAACTTCCGTCAATAGGATGGCAACATGCTGATAAAACCTAATTTTTCCCCCTTGACGTGCTCGTGCAGATTAAATTTTATTGTTTTGTCCGAAATATATTAAAAATTCGTTAAAAATAGAAGCTTAAGTTATACGTTAAAACACTGATACCATTAGAAAGCTAATTTTTTAATCTTTAAATTAATGTAAAAATCATGTTTGTGCGATAATATTTTCAGAAATTATAGCTGAAAATCGTCGAAATTTCCCTTAAATTTTAATTAATTCAAATTCTAATTAAAAATTCAAAAAAAGGGCTCCGAGGTGCACATTCCCGACTTCCAAGGTATACATGTACCAAATTTGGTAGTTGTAGGTCCAACGGTTTGGTCTGTAGAGCGCCAACACACACATTGAGCTTTATCATAAGTATAGATCATTAGTGTAGACACTTAACAGATTTGGAGTCAAATCTAAGAAGCTGCTGAACAATTGTTGGTATGTTATTTCAGAAGCGCCATAGTTCAAAAATGCAACAATTCAAATGTATGAAATTTGGAATGTGATTTTGTAATTGTAGCTGTAATTCTGTATCAAATTTTGGTTTTAGTCGGTTGGAAAAAACCTTCTAAAACACAAATTTACTCTTAATAGAAAAAAGTTAAGAAATTGTTTGAAGAGATCTTCAGCTGTCCTGGATTTCCTTCTACATTGATTGCCATAATTTTTTTTAGGAAAGATGTTTCTTTTTTTTCTTTTTTTTTTTTTTTTTCTTTCATTTCTTTTGGATGATAGACTGTTTTCAAATCTGTAATCAGAATTTTATATATTGTTAGTTGTACATGTTTTCGTTTTGGTTCCGAATTCTTGGGGCAACTTTTATTTCATTCAATGCTAGTAAAGATAAAAGTGTAAAAAAGGTCAGTTTTAATTTTTTCGAATGCGTTACAAAAACTTTGAAAACAAAAGAAATTTCGTTTTAAATTGAGAGAGAATTTCCATCGCTTTCTTTGGAAAGAGGATATTCTGTGACACTTGAATTGCTATTTAGTGCTATACTTAAACTTTAGTGACTGTGTTTCACAGCCTTGAAAACCATTCACAGCATTTTGAAAAAAGAATTTCTAAGTCGGCTGCTTAAAATGGGTATGGTAAATAGCTTTCTGTAATCTGCTCTTCTGAAACTACTTTTAAAAAAATCGTCCTGACATTTTTTTCGTTACGGTTTCTAGTTATAACATATTCAAAGTTATGTTTGATTGATGAACAAAAAGACAAAGAAGATAAACGTAATAAAATATTCTGAAACAATTTGGCTAGATATATTTAAGCTGAACTATTGTTTATTAAAAGTCTTTCTTAATAATAATATTGTTCCACTTTTGCCTCTTTTCGTGTAACAATTATAATAGAATAAATAGATTTATTAAAAATTTTATTACTTGTTTTTCACATTTTTTTTTAAATTCAATTCCTACTTAGGTCAACAATTTTTTTTATATTAGTTATTTTTTATTAAATAATTATCACAAATATTATTAAGTATCAAAAAATGATTGATTTTCGTAAGAATTGGACTCATATTCTTCACCTTCACGTGAAAAATTCTGAAATCCTTACATCTTGCCGATCGAACTACTGCCTCTTGATTTCAATTTTCATTACAAACTACTAAAAATCTATTTAAAGCATTAAAAATTAATTAAACTTAGTGAATGCATTAAAATTTAAAAAAAAACGTATTAACATGAAATGTCATCCCCTACCAGTTTTTAAAAAATGTATTTGAACTCGAATGGTTGAATAAAAAGTATTTTATGAATGAAAATTCGAACAAGATATAGAACTAAATATATATACGGATAGTGTGAACTAATAATAAGAATTGAACAAAGATTTTGTCAGAATATATGCATTTGTCGTATATTTCACAAAATAATTTTTCTTAAATTGCTAAGCCTAGTTCTACGTTCAATTCCCTTCATTTTATTTAAGTTGATAAAAAAATTGATAGAACTTTTGTAGTTATAGGCTTTTTAGAAATGTGCGCCGAGAATATCAAATTTTCGAGAACTTTAAATGATAAAAATGATAGCGGGAAGTAAATTTTAAGGTTCAATTGAAAGAGTCAAATATAAAATCATAAGAATGACAATTTATGCGAAAAGAATACATCCGATTTCATTAAAAGCTAAGAGTTCCACCGCCAACCCTCAGGATCCTCTCGGATCACTTAACGATTCAACCTCGCCATCTACTATTTTAGTCTAGCAACAGATATATTCTTTTTGAACTTATTCCAAAATTTGTTAACACAATAAAAGAAATAAAAAATGTAAAGCAAAAAGTACACTTTTAAAAATCACTTGCATCAAAGTGTTTTGTAAACAAAAAATGCCATGTTCAAGGAGGAGGTTTAATCGAGTTCTCATGAAAGCTAAAGCTAAAGCAGAATTATATTCTCTTATAAGCTTGTGGCTGGTGGTATTTATGGAGTCGCGCCAAATTCAGTTTGAATTCCGCGTTATGGTGAGCGAAGAGCGTGTTCATTGTCCGAGGTCACCAGTGTGGTGGTTTGTATTGTTGAGTCGCGTCAATGGGTAGATAGAATTCCGCCAAGGATCGAACTCGCGACTTACGATTTGCAGTCTCGTAACATATCAGCTAGACAAAAGTAATCATTGATGTTTAGTGGCTGTTACTAGCTTATTACGATACCTTCACATGCTTCCAATAGTTTCTTCCTTCAACAGAATCACTGATCAGCAAGTCTTTCAATATTTCCGGTGGATTCAACAGCTGTTCTAAAACAATTTTTTCATCATGACATGTTGAGTATTCGTCACTTGAATTAACTACTTTTTTCCAGTAACGTGCCTGGCAAAAAAAAAAAAAAAAAAAAAAAGAGAGAGAGAGAGAGAGAGAGCCCTGATTTATTCCAAGCAATTCGGAAACTTCTCTCCGTACGCATAAAAGTTTAACTCAATCTCGCTCATTACGGCCGAATCTTCTTATGAACGTTTCTTGAGCATTTTCATTCTACCTGTCTTCATTTTTTTTGACGATTTCGTTTTAAAAGCGATGTGGCATGGCTTAAACTCATCATAAAAAATTTTTGACCTTTTTTGATCGTAAAATTTTTTTTGTTAAAAATTTTTTCAAACTGATGCAAGAATAGCATTTGCTTGGAATCTTATCAAACCGAGTGTTGATGTTCTCGGGCGAGGTCAAAGTGTTGCCAAACCGAAATTAACGAATTTGTCTTGATTTTGCGTCCACATAAGCGTTATATATATAGTGAGAGAGATATTTTTTATGATACAAAAGACCTAAATCAACTATTTAATAAAATAATAAATTTGCCTTTTACAATCTGTTAACTGTAAGTTGTTCCATCTGATCATTATTCCATCTGTTCATTTTAATCTTATTTACCCTGCTTTTATGCATTTGCAGTAAAAAATTGTTAAGATTACATTTGTAGAGAATGCGGTTCAAAAAATTCAGTTTTGCAAAAAGAGTCCTAAGTCGGATCAGGGCTTTTTTTATCACTTTTTTACGGACTTTATTATGCAGTAATAACCCACCTCCTCCGTGGAAATACAGTCTTACGAAATTATTCCAAAACTATTATAATCAAGAGCTTTTTGATAATAATAAAAAATAAATAAAATAATATCGTTGAGGAAAAAATGAAACTGATCTAGATTAAAAATTTCTGGTTTAAATACTTAAATTATTTATCATTTCATTCAAAAAATTATGATTCAAATTGTTTATAAATGAAAAAAATGTTTATTCTGGCGTGATTTGTTTAGGGAACTTTTGTCCGTGTTTAACCTAAGCAAAAGAACATGCTAGTAGTCTGATAATGTAAAGGTGAGGTTTGACTTTCAAACCATTAACTCAGTTATTTCTCTTAAAAACTAACTTTTTTTCAAAATTATCTAATTTTATTAATAAAAAATAATAAGTTTTTTTTTGTCTAATTTATTTTTTATTTGCCTTATTTCCTTCAGAAAATAACATATTATAACAATATATCTAATACTTATCGAGAATTGTTTATAGTTTATAAGTTTCATTTAATAGCAGTAAATTGGTTCCTTTTATCTTTCAAATGGCAAATTGAATGATTTCAAATAACACACTGACCAATAGATGGCAGCACAATAGTGCTTCTCACTAATATCAGAATTGTCAGTTGGTACTTTCGATATGACTTGAATTCCAGCTAAATTTCTTTTTACAAACTCGGATGGGGGAGGGCGGAAAAGCCATACTTTTGGCCTGCAAAAAATTTGCCTGAATAATTTTAAGAAAAGTCTGAATTGAAAAAAAAATGTCAGTAAAAAAAATATAATTTTACTTATTTATTGTCAGTGTATATTTGAGTACGATAATTTAAAAATGCATAATGAAAACATAACTTCTAACCTTTGCAATTGTTTATCTTAAATAACTTTCAAACCCAATGAATCTAGTAGAATTTTTCCAAACTAAATATTCGATTTTTTTAATATGAAATTGGGGGGGGGGGGGGGGGGAGACTGCCATATGCTGAAGATGCTCTTAATAGTTTGTGATTAAGAAAATGTAGAGATATGTGATTTCACAAGTACAATCAAACATATTTATTTTTATATAAATTACGTTTAGCAGAATTAAAAAAAAAAGATTTGGAACATGACGTAAAAGATCGACATCCATTTCCATAACATAGACTGTAAATTCGAAACATAAAATCTAAACTAAGAATTTTTTTAATATAAATTTTTAATCTTCATAAATAAAAAAAAATATTAAAAAATTCAGTTTATTTTCAGCGATGCACCGTTTTTTTCTCTGTATGAAATGCTTTAATTTTAATAAAAAGTATTATATCAACATACGTTTAAGCCACAAGAAACTAGTGGGAATGGTCATCGCAAAATTTTCTCATATTCATAATAAAGATAGCAAGAACGCGATGCATTATATTAATGTTCAATATTCACGAAATATTAACTTTTTGTGAATTTATTCAATCTGTCGTATGCTCCTTGGATTAGTTTGGACTTTTTTTAAAAATTTTTTTAAATCGGCACTAGGGCTATTTGGGGACGGACGTCGTGATTTTAAACCGCGATCAGATAGATGACTTGCACTCCACCTGACTGGCACTCCCATTTCCATACCACACTATAGGAAGGACATTTGACCTGACGGATCTAACGTACAATAGACCCCATAACACGACGGTTCTTCGATGGAATCAGGTCTCAAACCCTCCAGTGACTTACCACAAAAGTCCTGTTTTCCTTGGAGTTTTTTTTTTTTCTTTTTGGTGATTACTCCCTGGTAAGTGGCTAATAGTGTCACAAAATCTAACTAGTATTTTTGATGAATTTTTCTCAACCAAATGAGAAAAAAAATTTACACCGAGCAGCAAAATCACTTAAGAAATTTGATATATTTAAGTCATTGCAATTTTTATTTAATCGCGTTTACGTGTTTCTGAGACCGACGGTCAACTGCTTCTTGGAATTTTCTCAAAATTTGACAGGTGCCTACATTATAAATATTAATTTTATGAAACGAATTTCATCCTCCCAACTCTCTTCGTTTTGTAGTGTCTTTGGACAACCGAGATGGATTTTTTGTGAATGGATTTTGCTCAAAGTTTGATAGAAATCTACAAATTTGGATCAAAAATCATATCCAGAATTATATTCGTATGCCTCAAACAGAATTATATTCGTCCTTTTGAGTTATCTTGTCACAGACAGACATAACGCCAAAAGTGTGTTTTTCAATTTCAAGAATGTTTAAAAAGTGGAGATTTGTCAAAATCCACATTTTATGCGAATTTTTTGACGATACCAGTATTTTTACTTCGGATGGGGAAGTAAAAGGCAATCGCCGCTAAAACATGAAACACAAAACTGTGTGTAATATATAGGTAATATTTTGTTTACTTTTTAAGTTGATAAAGATTATTGAAATTATTTTCATTCCTTTCACCAATGGCGCTTTTACTTTTGATAAATAATGAAACCATTTTTCTCTTTTTGGTAGATTAATATTATAATGTCACGTAGATCGAACTCAAGAAAACACAGGAAGTAGAATTAAATCAATTTATTAACTTAACTCTGAACTAAGAGCACTGTGACTGAGAGATTTTCAGCTTTTATACAGGTAGGGAAAGTTCCAGAATACCTTTATGGAAACTGTAAGAAAAGTCAAGAGCACTTATCTGGTAAATTGAAGAAAGCTCCAGAATCTTCTGGAACACGAAATGAAGGAAAAACAAATCAAGGGAAAATACTTAAGCAAATTTTAAGTATACTGGGATTCCAACACATGATATCCTGACTACGAGTCCAGCATCATAAACATTCAGTTATGCAGACTCGGCAATGTTTCGTTTCCATGCTTAGAATGTGTTGTTAGAAATGTAGAAATCTCGTATGAGTTCTTAAATGGTCCATCTAGCTAGCTCAAAGATGGTAGAAATGGTGCGGTAGAGGGGAAATTTTTATTTCGCTATAACTTTCTTAATGTGGAAGATAAGAAATTAATCAAATTAGCGTCCTATTAAGACGAACAACAACAGTCTTTAAAGCTTTCCGATAGTTGCAATATCTTAGAAGTTAGAAATCGAAAAATGATTTTCAGCATCTAATATTGATTCTTCTTACAACAACAATTTTATAGTCAAATAATAACTTAGATCGATCTCTCTTCTCCTTATAGCTTGCCGAGAGGAAATTTTTCAATTCCTGCTATTAGTTAACACTCTCTCCCTAATAATATATATTTATTTATACATATTATTCAAATTTTCAATCATTCATAAACTACTTTTTATTCATCAACTCGAGTTCAGATATATTTTTTGAAAAATTTATAGAGGAAAACACACGATGTTCATACAGTTTTTTTTTCAAATATTGATTCATTCATTAAATTTAAGTCATTTTCAATACTTTAAGTAGAGTTTTAAAAGTTTGTAATGAAAATTGAAATCAACAAGCAGTAGCTCCATCGGTAAAATGCAGGGATTTCAGTATTTTTCACATGAAGGTGAAAAATGCGAATTTAACTCGAAAAATTCTGTAATTTTTTGATAATTATTTAATAAAAAGTAACTAAAATAAAAAATTTCAGAGTTGATCTGAGTAGAAATTGAATTAAAATTATATATATATATATATATATATATATTACTTGCTTAATTGTAACATACAGACGTAATGCCAACAATTGTTTTTCGATGCTAGTATTATAAATGTGAAAGTTTGGATGTTTCTCAATCGCGCCAAAACGGCTGAACGGAATTGAATGAAATTTAGCACAAAGATAGATTATAGTCAGGAATAGAATATAGGCTACTTTTTATTCCGGTTCATTGAGTGGCTCATTTTTTATTCTTTAAAAACTAACTTTCGCTCCAAAAAGCTGAGGCAAAATCCCGCCAAAAATAAACAAGGCTCCAGTTTTTTCCCTCCAACAGTAATCCGGTTAGGGTTACCAGAATTTCGAACGATTATTTCAAACGATTCTATTTATTTTCTTTGTGTTGGATGTATTTAAAATCAAATGTTGTCAATGAATCGATCTTTCGGATTCCTTCTAAAGTACTTTTAAATTAACAGAAAACAGAGTAAAGGAAGAAAAAAAAAATCTAATCTGCATTACGTCACCCCTAAAGTAGAAAGGTCAGATATGTGCGTTACGCTAACTGGCGTTGAAAGTGCAAGAGTGATTGTTGACGACTGTGTTTTCATTTAAATTAACAGTTTAAAAATTATGTGTATAATACTGTTGTAGCGATCTCGATCAAGAAACAAAATATACTTGATATGATGTTTTGATTTATTTTGGGTACACAATGTAAATGAATTGCTTTTACGTTAGTTGTGTGTTTTTGTTATTAAATTGTATTTATGTTACATATTTTTCATATATGCTTATACTTTTAAATGTATCGTTTTTAGATTAGGTTTATTTTTTTTATTTATTTATCATTATTTGATTTTTGTACGTATGCATCCATTTCTTCGCGAAAAGCGTCGCTGGTAATAGCTAGTACTTTATATGATCTGAAAAATTGCAGCTCCTAAAATGAAGTACATAATAGCTCCAAAACGAATGATTAAAGATGATCACTTCTACAAATACTATTGTTCGATTTGTTTTCTTTATCTTTCATTTGCGTCGACATATTACAATTCGAAAAAACGATTCTACAGATGGATGACCTCAGCAACGGAGGCATCTCAAGAGGGGCGGATGCTGGCTATCTCCTCCGCAGTGCATCAACTAAAGATTAAACAGCCATCAAGATCCCCAGCATTCCTCAGGTTCGAAGGTCGAGAGGGTCTTCAAAACGCGGAGTTGCCAGACTGCTGGTCGCCCATCCACCGGAGATAAGGCACTCGAGCGCCTTATCTCACGTTAAGTACACAGAGCAGATTGACAGCTTTTTTTTATACGACCTCTGTGCAGGAAGGAGTTGGAGATAAGGAGCATGCTTCGGCAGCTTCCATTTGCTGTGAACAAATAGAAGAAACTGTTTTCCAATTTGAGGAGATAATGGCTGGGAAAATGCGATTACTTTTCTGAGATAGGGAGCGTTGAATTGTTGTAAAAAGCTTGTCGAAGATGGAATGGGAACACTTCGTTATAGTTAAATGTGGTCATTTGTTTTAAATCAATAAAAAAACTGCTCTTTTCTTTGGTGGTAAGAGGGATGACCCACTACAACTTGAGTGATTAATATGGCATTATATTTTAGATCATGACAGTAAAATTTTGTGAAAGATAAACGATTTGAGGTGCAGTTTTACAATGGCGCATTGCAAGGATTGTGACGTTTCTTTAGAGCAATAATAATCAACAATCTTTTAGGGCAATATTTTTTTAATAGGTAGCTAATTGCTACCTATATGTGTACATAAAGTACAGCAAAAGTACATGTGATGAGTATATCAAGCTATATGTGTACATCACAAGTACGCATATATAAATTGGTTTCAGCACTTAAATGGGCCGGTTGTTAACAGGTGACCATATTTCTCGAAACACTTCAAACACACCGTTTACACACAACACCATTCTCACATCACATCATCATGGCTTCTCTCATTCTGGTGTTTTCCCTAGTTTGCGCGTAGAGGGTGCTAGTCAATATAGGATAATTAATATCAGAAGAAACAAAAATATTTTTCGCTTCTCCCATTTTGTATTAAAAGTTCTTGTAGTCTATGCGCTTTCTCTCCTGCTCTTACTAATTGCAAAGCCATTAACACTCTGGTGGTGCAATTTATTAAAACTTCGTTATGAAATTTTTAAAGATAATATTAAATTTAAACACCTGTGTCATATAGAAGAAAAGGGGAAGGGATAAGTGAATAAACTCATTTTTTTCCTCTACCATTTTATTAATAACTTATTTATTGTTTGGTAACGGATTCAGGACCCGACTCAGTGTCCTGAATTCCCAATTAGGGCCCGACTTAGCCAAATTGGGGCCCGGAGCAAAAACTTATTGCCCTCCCCCCCCAACTCTGCTTCACTTCTTCAGTAAAGAAGAACCGAAAAAAGTTCATTACAGAAGGAAACGTAAAATAAACTTTCTATTCGATTTACACTTTCTATTTTGTTCATTAAAGAAGGAAACGTAAAACAAACTTTCTATTCGATTTGAACTTTCCATTTAGTTCATTAAAGAAAAAATGGCAAAATAAACTTTTTATTTGATTTCACGTTTCGAAAGTTTATCCCGAAACTTAAAATAAACTTACTATTCGATGGGGCAGTTGCCCCTCCCTCTGATGTGGGGGGGCCCGGGGCTACTGTCCTGTATAACCCTGCCTTAATCAGGCTCTGAACGGATTGCAAAATCCCTCGCACTTTCGCGCATTCGTTTGGCTGGATTTAATTCGACAAAAAGGAATGATATTAAAGAGGAAAGGAAGAGATGTTTTTATTTAGCAATGAAGTTAATTTCGGGAATGAGCTCATCCTTCTGCGTCTCACCCTTTAGTGAAATAGAATCGTCGTTAAACGGTCGTCTCAGGATACTGAAACGAATAATAAAAGCATAGATCTTCCGAAGTTTATTTTTACTTCAAAACATTCTTAGATCATATGCGTAAGGATATAATGTCCACCCCTACCTTCCTCCAGAACTATTCCTGGAATGTCTGAATTGAGATAAAGAACAAGATAGTAGAGCTAAAACTATTTAAAGAACGTTCATTTGATTTAGTCTGTAAAGTAATGCAAAAATCTGATGATCGAATCAAGGTTATAAAACTTTAGAAAGGATTGTAAATTATTTTTGAAGGTGTAAAATTGAACTCTGAGTTATTGAAATTTTTAAAAACTATTCCAGTTTGTACAACAAAAATTAAATGGAATTCTTATTTTAAATGTAAATCATTGCTGCTAGGATATGGAATTTAACTCTTCTATACTTATAATAAAGCTCAATGTGTGTGTGTGTTGGCGCTCTACAGGCCAGACCGTTGGACCTACAGCTACCAAATTTGGTAGATGTATACCTTGGAAGTCGGGAATGTGCACCTCGGAGCCCTTTTTTCCAATTTTTAATTAGAATTTGAAATAATTAAAATTTAAGCGAAATTTCGACGATTTTCCGCTATAACTTCCGAAAAAATTATCGCACAAACATGATTTTTAGATCAATTTAAAGATTAAAAAATTAGCTTTGTAATGGTATCAGTGTTTTAATGTATAACTTAAGCTCCTATTTTTAAAGAATTTTTAAAGAAATATTTTAACCATGTCTTACAACAATATATTTCGGACAAAACAATAAAATTTAATCTGCACGAGCACGTCAAGGGGGAAAAATTAGGTTTTATCAGCATGTTGCCATCCTATTGACGGAAGTTCAAACTAAAAAAAAAACAACTATCATTACAAATTAAATCTAAAGAAATGCAACTT
>JAPMOQ010003065.1:0-14484 GCA_026543055.1 Argiope trifasciata
AAAAGCCAGTTCTCTTGGTCCTTCTCTTGAAATTCCCACTTTTCCCTCCCCTCAGGGGCTCACCTACTATAGGTGAGTACGGGTGTCCCAATCCCGAGGTACCCAGGGATCTTTACTCCCTATCGGTTTAATCTCCCCTCCGTCTTCTGCTTTTGGCTGTCTTTTTTTCTTTCCCTCGAGGGTAGGCGTGGGAGCTCTCCATGAGAAGCTGTTGCCGCTGTGTTTGCTTCCTGCTTCTCATGGACAGCAAATACCCCCACGTGTTTGCCGTGCGTGGCGACCCATTAGACGGGTGTTGCACTGTGATCCCCGGTGTATCAATCGGCCGATAACTAACAAATTGAGTTGCTAGTCTACTAGGGCTCAAGCTAAGGGGTTACTCCTTGGGCTTGGCGTTAAGGTTGGTCACTGTCCGCGGGGGTAACTCTCAGCGTATAGGTACCAGTTAGCGTTATGATAAGTGCTGAGGCTAGGTACAACTAAAGCCAGTTACTGTCATCCCTTGTAGGGCTCCGTGGTGGGTGATGCCTCTGGGCCTAAATCCTTTATAATGTCGTATGGGCAAATCCAAAGCGGCTCCCTTCAGTGGGCAACAAAGCAATCATACTTATTCATTTCAACATTTTGATCATTTTTTTAGAATTAAAAGAATTTCTTCGAACAATGAGACCTTCCATAATGTTTCACCTTTCTCGTTGAAAAGGCTATTACTGGTTCTCTTGGTACTGTATCGTTGACACGGAAATTAAGATCTGGTGATTTGCTTGTTGAAGTGAGTTCCCGCAAGCATTCACAACAAATACTGAAAATAAAAACACTGGGGACAATATCTGTAAATGTAAGTGCTCATACTACATTAAATTCTTCAAAAGGTGTTATAACGTGTGGCGAATTGTTTAACGATTCCATTGAAAAAATTACTTCGGAACTGAAACATGAAGGAGTAACTCATGTACGCCGTATAACTATCCGGCGGGATGGACAAATCCTTCCTACTAAGCACTTTATTCTCACGTTTAACAACCCTAAATTACCTGAATCAGTGAAAGTCGGTTATATGAAATTGGCCGTTAGAAAATATATCCCAAACCCACTCCGATGTTTCCTACGCCAATGTTATGGGCATTCTAAATCCAGCTGCCTGCCGCGGCACTCTCACTTGTGCGCGCTGTGGAGAAAAAGGTCATGACAACCAACAGTGTTCTGCCCAGGAAAAGTGCGTTAACTATGATGGTAACCACAGTTCCTTTTCTCGATCTTGTTCCCGTTGGATATTGGAAAAACAGATCGTATCGGTCAAATTCAAGGAAGATATTCCTTACCCTGAAGCCAGGCGAAAAGTACTTTCTCAGACACCAACACCAGGCTTGACTTACGCCTCTATTGCCAAAAAACAGTTTTGCGTAAATTGCTCCTGTGCAAATTGTGTGCAGAATATGCCGAAAACTAAACTTTCACCAAAAGTGTCAGATACAGAATCTGAAAATTCTGTAACCAGTGCTTCTGAACCCAGTAAACCGGAAAAACCACAGAGCAAAGTAAAACCTAACAAAGTCTTAAAACTTAAGATTTCAAAACGTGCAATCCCTCAAAAAGATCTTCGTCAAAAAATGAAAAAGTCAACTAAGAGTAACCCGGTCCTCTGGGACTTGCTAGTCAGGGGAACGTCTGCAAGGACTTGTCATCTATCTTTGGTGGCGTGCCCAAAAGTCCCGATAGCATTTCACTCCACCCATCTGAAGAGGATGATAACGACCTCCAAATGAGGTGCGATTTATTGCCAACTCCATCTAATGCTCCAAATAAATCTTTTAAAACTAACATTTCTTAATGGGTTTTTGTCTTTCATGGAACTGTCGTGGCATTCGTCCCAAATTAACAGAAGTTAAAACGATTCTTAACAAATTTCATCCTGTTTGTTTCTGCCTTCAGGAAACATTCTTGAAAACAAACACCCCACTTGAATTACGGGGATACAATACTGTTCGGAAGGATGCAGAAAATAGCTAACATAATTCTGGGGGTGTATGCATTCTAACCTCCAATTCCTTTCCGAGCACTCCTCTCTCACTTCATACTGATTTGCAAGCTGTTGCTGTTCAGGTGCATGCAAGATCCTTAATTATAATTTGCTGTATCTATTTACCTCCGTCAACAAGATCTTAACAATTTAGTGAATCAACTTCCAGCGCCGTTTGCTCTACTTGGTGACTTTAACGGCCATTCTACTTTGTGGGGTTCGGACAGAACAAATTCTCGTGGGCAACAGATCGAGCAGTTTATTTCTAATAATTGTCTCTGTCTGCTAAATAAGGGTGAGAAAACTTATGAACCAACACGCTTATTTCACAATCTAGATCTTGCAATATGTTCACCCGCTCTCTTCCCTTTTTTAAATTTTACAGTTGAAAATGATCTGCATAGTAGTGATCATTTCCCAATAATAATCTCACATGCTGACCGTGGCTGTATGACTCAAGGTCCGCCCTATTTCTTGTTTCAACGAGCGGATTGGTCTGCATTCACACAACAGCCAAAAATTATTGGAACAATGGTTTATACAGCAGATATATCGGCAGCCGTACAACAAGTCCTTGACAGCATTATTAATGCTGCAAATAATAATATTCCTAAGCGTTTCCCACGTCTGAAAAAATTTCGTAGACAGTGGTGGAATAAAGCCTGTCACGACAGTTACAAAGAACAAAAGAGACTTTGGAACAGATTCCGTAAATGCCCCACTACGAAAATTCTCCTTGCTTTTAAACGAGCTAAAGCTTACGCTTGCAGTATCCGTCGGCGTAGTCAGAGGGAATCCTGGATTATATTCGTTTCTACTATCAGCTATTCTACTCCTAGTAAACAATTATGGAAGAAAGTTAAAGCAGCAAATGGAATATATCCCGACTTTTCCTTCCCTGTATTGAAATCGGGAAATGTGGTTTACTCATCACCTCTTGAGGTTGTAAATATTCTCGGGCATACTTTCGAAAAAGTTTCCGCAGTAGATTCATACAGTCCATCATTTTTGGTGGCTAAGAAGCGAGCGGAAGTTAGTAAATTACAATTTAGTTCCCATAGACCTCTTCCATATAATTGCGAGTTTAGTTTGTGCGAGTTGAAAAGTGCTCTGACTAGTTCTAATGCTAGTAGTCCTGGTCCTGATGGTATAACTTACAATATGCTTCGCCATTTGGACGAGGTCTCTCTTTCCAATTTATTAAAACTATTTAATAGAATATGGATTAAGCATGAGTTTCCATTACAATGGCGGGAAGCTATAGTTATTCCAATCCTTAAACCTGGGAAAGATCCTGCAAACCCTTTGAACTATAGGCCGATTGCATTAACCAGCTCAATGTGCAAAACATTCGAACGCATGGTCAATGCCCGTTTAGTTTTTGAATTAGAGAAACATGGTTACATTTCACCACTGCAGAGTGGTTTCCGTCGTGGACGTTCAACGTATGATAACATAGTTCTTCTAGAAACACAAATACGTAATGCTTTTGTACGAAGAAACCACCTTGTATCTATCTTTTTCGATATAGAAAAGGCTTATGACCGTACGTGGCGCTATGGTATTCTACGAACTCTCTTTAACCTAGGTTTTAGGGGAAATCTCCCTATTTTTATTCAAAACTTTTTATCTTCACGAACATTTAGAGTACGTTTTGGTAATTTTTACTCTGATATTTTTAATCAAGCCGAGGGTGTTCCGCAGGGAAGTGTTCTCAGTGTCACTCTTTTTGTAACCTATTTTAGTGAAATTCTTAATCAACTGCCTCTTTCTGTTCAAGGTACGCTTTATGTGGATGATCTGCAGATCTCAACTCAAGGATCTAATATGCACCTAATTGAGAGGCAATTGCAAAATGCAGTCAACAAATTAGTTTCATGGTGTGATAAAAATGGGCACACTCTCTCTCCGGAAAAGAGTCGTTGCATACATTTTTGCCGAAAACGACAGTTGCATCCTGAACCTGTGATCAATATCCGTGAAACCGCCATTCCCTCTGCCAATGAAATACGGTTTTTAGGTGTCATTTTTGATAGGAAGCTCACTTTCCTCCCGCATGTCCTGCATCTGCGGAAGAGATGTGAGAAATCGCTTAACATCCTAATGGTATTGTCTAATACTTTCTGGGGTGCTGATCGTACATCCCTCTTACGGATCTATCAGTCCATCATTTTGTCTCGCATTGATTACGGGTGCATGGTGTATGGATCTGCTCGTCCTTCCGTTTTACGAAAGCTTGATCCGATACACCATTCTGCCCTTAGAATTTGCTCTGGTGCTTTTCGCACGTCACCAGTAGAAAGCCTGTATGTCATATGCAATCAGTTTCCTTTAAATCTTCGCCGTAAGAAGATAACCGCGCAATACTATTTCTGAATACTAACAGTTTCGAAGCATCCCGTTAGTCAACTCTCTCTCCCGGTCGGTCTTAGGAGACTTTATAGTGCTCGTCCCTCTAACATTCTTCCATTTAATGAGAGGGTTAAAGCTTTTCTTCATGTTTCAGGACTCCAGGAGGTTTTAATTGAACCAATAAATTTCTATTCTTTTCCTCCTTGGGATGTCCACAATTTTTCTTTTTGAACCCTTTTTCCGGCTACGATAAGTCTACAACAGCACCGATTATTTTTCAGCAACTCTTTTATTATCACCGTTGTCAATATTATTCTTACACAGAAGTCTTCACTGATGGATCAAAATCCAACGAACATGTTGGTAGCGGAGTTGTGCTTCCCTCTGAAACTGATAAGTATCGCCTGCCCACGTCTTTCTCGGTTTTTACTGCTGAACTTATTGCAATAGCTAGCGCTCTTCAACTGATTTCGGTTTCCTCCAACCGGAATTTCTGCATTTATACTGACAGTATGAGTGCTCTAAAGTCTCTTTCCAATTTCAACAACCGGATGCATCCTGTTGCAATAGAAATCCATATTTCTCTTTACGAGTTGGAAAAAAGAGGATTCAAAATTTTATTTTGTTAGGTTAATAGTCATGTCGGAATACCCGGTAACGAAAAGGCGGATATCGCAGCAAAAACGGCAAATTCTTTGTTACAGCATGCGCTTCCTTATGATGATGCAAAAAAATATCTTGCTCATCATGTTCGTGACTTGTGGCAGCAATCTTTGGAACAGCAGACTTCGAATAAGCTACACTCAGTTGATTCAGTGACAAATTCATGGTCCGTAATCCCTAGACGTGCGTTGGACGTGAAATTAACTCGACTGCGCATTGGCCATGCCCACTTTAGTCATAAGCATTAATTACTCGGAGAGCAATGCCCTTCATGTCCAAATGCCATGCATCTTTAACAGTGAGACAAGTTTTAATAGAGTGTCCAGATTTTAATCCTCATCGCTTAAAATTTTTTAATTCCCTATCCATAGAGTTGCAAGTTCTAGTGGGTGAAAATCCTCACCCTAACATTTTTAAATTTTTACATAACATAGGTTTTTTACATTCTATTTAATCTTGATTTCTCAATTTTTTAAATTTTCGTCTTTGTTGCCACTTTTTTAGAAAAAGTGAAAAGTCTTTTCTTAAGTACCGTTTTGATATACATGTGTTGAAATTCTTAATTTATATTCTTATATATAATTTTAATACTACCTTTTATACATATTTAATTTATCTCACCATTTGAGTGGCGCAGCATAGCCAGATATGGTTTTTGTGCCAAAATCCCTAAATAACCTAACCTAACCGTTGTAGTCTCTGGACCTTACGACATTTTTATGGTGCAAGAACCATATACCATCAAGGGCTCATTGGCGGCGTTACCAATGGGCTGGAGAGCAATCCACGATCAAGGGAGGCAGTGTGGCAATTCTCATTGCCAACTCCAACCTTGACGCAAATATGCTAGTCAAAACCAGGTTTATCATAACGGCTCAGATATCTGACAGCAACCAAAGCGCGACCGTGATGTCGGTCTACTTCCCTCCAAGCAGTGATAAGGAAGAGCTCGTCGCACAGCTACTTGCGACAGTAAACACGCTTAAGAGCTCAAGACTGATTATAGGCGGAGATATTAACATGAGACACCCACTATGGGGACCAGAAATTAAAGATCACAGAAGTGTGGATGAGGGTCTTCCCTTTGTCGACTTCTTAACAACAACTGGTCTGAATATCTGGAATCAAAAAGATTCCCCGCCAACCTTTGAAACTGTGAACGGGAGGAGTTGGATCGATGTTACAGTGGCGTCTGACGTCTTTGATTATGCGGCTCCATCATGGCAAGTGATCACCTCAACACTCAGTGATCACAACTATATAAGATTCGATCTTGGTACTGCAAGCACACAACAACGTGCACCAAAATTTAGATTAAACAAATTCAGGCTGACCAAGATGGCAAGTAAAGTGGCCTCATTACTACCATCTCTCCTAGAACAACTAAGGAGAACTGAAAGCCCTGAAGAATTAGATAGGTTTGTGCTAGGGCTAACTGTTGCTATTCAAAAAGCATGCACAACCCATCTTAAGTATGTTGTTAGCAGACCAAAAACAGTGCCATGGTGGGACGCAGAACTCAAAGTGCTCAGAAACAAAACTGTTGCACTGAAGAGGCGATTCCACCGTACTCTGAGTCCGCATGAAAGGGACATAAGGAAGATTGAATTTAAAAAGTCAAGGTCCCATTTTAGAAGACTACTCTCCATTAAGCGGGATAATAGCTGGGCCGAGTTCTGCAAGGAGGTATCGAATATTAGTAGCTTTGAATTACCATACAAAATTTGTGCGAATAAGATCAGTCGACCTCTTGTCATAGGGGGCATACTGAGAGACGGTAGGCAGTGCATATCCTTAAGGGAATCTGTAGAGGAAATTGTTAGCATCCTGTTTCCGAAAGATGAAGAACTATTTGAAACACCGGAACAAAGAGAAAGAAGGATGTATGTGGAAGCATATCATTCCACGAATGAAGATGCAGACTTCAAACATCATGAAGTCGCGCAGGCGCTAAGAAAGACGAGGAAACGAAGAGCGCCAGGTTATGATGAAATTCTCTATGAAGTACTTGTGGCAATAAACATCAAATGTCCATCGCTTCTGGTGTCCCTGTTTAACAGGTGCATGGACTTAGCCCACTTTCCTAGAGCTTGGAGGAAAGCAAAACTAGTACTTCTGAATAAACCAGGAAAAGACACCAGTAACCCGAGGTCCTACCGTCCGATCTGTCTGCTTTCAACAATGAGCAAAGTGTTAGACGAACTGGTCTCCCAACGAATTCTGCACCACCATTATAAAACGAGCATTTTAAACCCTCTTCAACATGGGTTCAGGGCAGAGAAGTCTTGTGAAACCGCAGGCTTCGCCCTAAAAACAGTGGTGCTGGAAAAAATTAAGGAGAACCAGGGTGTTTGCATCATCTCATTGGATGTGGCTGGAGCGTTCGATAATATAAGCTGGGAGTCTATCCTGTATCAGCTCGCAAGAGCGGATTGTCCTATTAACATCTTCAAGTTGGTGAAAAGTTACCTCAGTGACCGTTGAGTGTTATTTGTTTCCTAGGGCACAAATGTTGAGAGGAAAGTGAGTAGAGGATGTCCGCAGGGGTCTTGTAGTGGGCCCTTGATGTGGAACATGGTTGCGGATTCTCTACTGAGTATGAAATTCCCTAATAAAACGTATGTCCAGGCATACGCAGACGATCTATTGCTAGTCGTCTGGGGTAATAACAAAGCCCAGATTGAGGCACTGGGAAATGAAGCAATGACCCTCATTCAGAACTGGGGCAAGCTTAATAAATTAAAGTTCAGCACTGAAAAGACCCTAATGTTGCCCATTACATACCAACGGAAACTGAGTGTGACGGATCCCCCTGACATCAGGATTTACGGTCAAAGGGTTCGGGCCGTTCCTGATATAACCTACTCGGGGGTTAAGTGGGATAGTGGCCTCACTTTTCACACCCATTTTAAGAGTAGGAAAACAGAAATGGACACTCTTACTTACAGGTTTAGTAATATTGCTGGAAGATGGTTTAGCAGATAACCTCAACTGCTAAAGAAAATTTATGTTTTCGCACTTGAATCTAAGATATTGTTTGGGCATGGTGCTTGGGGGCACCGGCTCAAGTACAAGACTTTTTGTAATTACTTAAATACGGTACAAAGGAGGCCGTTACTAGCTGTTGCAAGAGCTTACCGTACAGTTTCAACGAAAACCCTGCAAGTTCTGACCGGACTGCCGCCGCTTGATCTAACGGTTATTGAAAGATATTCTAAGTTCCTAATAATAAGAGCAATACAGAGTGTGACCGTCCACTCTAAGGAACTTCTTCCTGACGACTTCGTCAGTTATGTTTCCCCTTATGAGACCCACCCGGCCTTCAATGAAGGCGTCAGCTTCGATCTGCTGGTGCCCACCGGCAATGAAATAGAGATCTTCATCGACGGATCGGGTCTTCGGCGATGGTGGTACTTTACTATGGGAAGCCCATTCTTTCCGAAAGGAAGCGGATGAGTGACCACTGTACGGTCTACCATGCTGAGCCGATCGGTCTGAAGCTAGCCCTGGAGTTCTGTCTCACCCTGACCACTACCAGGGTGGTTAACATCTACTCACACTCTATTTCATCTCTGCAATCGCTAGCTCATTTCTCTAATTTACATCCAGTGGAAGTCCGTAATCTTTTTCGAAGGGCAAAGTCGGAGAGAAGAGTGCTTCTGCACTGGGTTAAAGCCCACGTTAGCTATTTTGGCAATGAAATGGCAGACGCTGAGGCAAAGTGTGCATCTGCAATGGGGACGGTAGACCTTGAATATCAAAGGTCTCACGAAAGCTTGAGAACTGAGCTTAAAGCGTTGACGGCTCAGGCGTGGCAGGACAGATGGTACTTGACAGAGAAAAGCAGGACAACTGCACGACTCTTACCCCTGATGAGCATGAGACTCCATTTATGGGGAGATGTTGTGGAGCTGCTTACAGGGCATGGCAGATTTCCGGCCTGTCTCTATAGGTTTGGAATTTTGGAGAATGATCTCTGCTCGTTCGGAGAAGTGGGAGATGGTGATCACTACTTGTTGAGTTGCCCACTCACAAGTAGTTTGAGGGCAAGGCTCCGGTTGGACCCTTATGATAGGTCGACTTTGGTAAATAAGAAAAACTTGTCGATTTTGTGTCTGATGTTAGACCTTCCTGCCGCATATTTCCATTAACTAGCCTAAGTGGCAGGTTGAGGTAAGGTCCGGTTGTTATGAGGCTTAAAGTGGCTTATTTGAGCTGTTGAAAGTGGTAGTGAGCAAACGCACCCGCTCTTCACAGGACATGATGTTTAAAGGTCTAAAGGCTCAGGTCGATGGACCTCTGGTGTTATTCTTTTTTTTGGTGATTTTGGTGATTTTTGGTGATTTTTTTTTGGTGAGAATTTGGTGATGATTCTCGTCAGTCTGTGTGGGTGCAAGCGCAATACAGCACGTTTAATCGTCCCTAGCCCAGCCCTAACCAGAGAAGCATGCCTTCACGTGGGTTGGGCAGTTACGGAGGATACACTCCGCCAGAAACGAAATGGCGTAGCAGAGTGTCTGGGTTCAATCCCGACTCCAACTAAGGGACCCCAACACTATCCAACTAAGTGACACACACCCAACCAATTGTGATCGCTATGGGACTCTGTATCCAGGACACCCCAGTTTTTTAAAAAGTGGGCGATAGGGGATGAGATGAGGGTCAAGTCTGGATATCCTATATTAGTGGTGGATTGGAATGTCGGACCATATTCTTTAATATTGCATATGTTTAAATTGTTGGAGGCTATGAACTCGGTAAGTCTTCTGCCCCTATAATTATCCGAATCATAGCCCCACCCTTTTGCCTTGCAATTGAAGTCTCCAACGACGAGATTAAAAGTATTTAAGAAGTTAAAATCATCGAGTTCCCTCAAAGTCTCATCTATACTAAAATGGGGCGGAAAATAATAGTTAAAAACATTAAGGATAAAATCATTAAAATATAGTTCAACACAGACCGTATTGGCCGTTCTAAACTTAAAATAAACATTTAAATTTTTATTAAAAACGTAAATAATAGCTTTTTTGTCGTCGGAGACAAAGGTCTGGCATCCGAAATATGCCCTTGGTGGATCCCCTTTTACTAAGTGAGGATCCTGGGCTGCAATGAAGTCTAGATTTAGGTCCCTAGCAATCTGATAAACTGCAGAGTGCGCTGCCTCACAATGATTTAGATTAATATGTATCCCTCGGAGGGTTTTAGTATCCATAATGAGTACGTTTTTAATTAGATCTCTTTGTCTAATGTATGACTTACACCTACGATCAAGGCTGCTGTGGTTGGTTGAAAAGTTAGTTTGAAATCTCTCATTTGAGTTTACGCAGTTGACACAAACGTGCCTCTTGCATTTATGAGACTTCCCCTGGGTGTTATGTTCCCCGCATCTATCGCAAATTGGGGGTTCCTCCATTCTGTTACACTGCTTGGTAGTATGGCCATAGCCCAAGCAGTGTCTGCATTCCCTCACACCTATGAACTCAGACACCCTCAGCCGAGTCCAGTCAAAATATAGCCCCCCCCTTTTCCTTGATCTCGTGGAATATTTTAGCAGGGACCGAAAGAACCCAATGCCTTAGAGATTTGGTTCTGCTATTTATATTAAACTCAATTTTAAAAAGGGGGCTGGAGGAAGAATCGGCTAAAAACAGGTTTTTCCCCAGGAGTCCAGACTTTAATTCTTCTGCACTACAAGTGGCTGGAACGTTATAAAGAATGACCTGGGGATTCCTTTTGCTGGGGACGATAAAATCATATATTTCCGTAAAATCATTATTTTTGGTCAAAATTTGTTTCAGGTGGTTGGTTTCTTCATGATTAGCAGATAAGATTTTAATTCCTCCACCATGTATCGGGCTGACCCCCCGGACTCTAATTGAGGGATCTTCTCCCTGAAGGTAGTTTAAAATTTTTCTAGTATTTCCTCCGGGTCGTCTCTGTCGGGCATTTTTGGTCTAATCAGAAGTACACCCTCGGAGGTCTTGGGAGCAGGTTTTGGTTCACGAGGAGGTGCTGATGCAATTCTGGCATAGGTATGGGCCTCATCCATCCTCTTCCCCACATCTCTCATCATTGTGTCCCACTCAACCTTCATTTTCTTCATCTTTTCACCCAAGTCAGAGACCTGTTCATAGATCCCCTTGATTGCTTCAGTGTGCTCGGAGGCTCTGGAGGATTTTAATTGGCCTATTATCTTTAGAATTTCGGCCTGAAGCATATATATCTTGGCCTTCATGCAATCCGGGTCCAGGTTGCTGTTTAGTGCTTTTAATTCAAAAATCTGCCCCTTGAGAACATTGTAGGTCGAGCAGAGTCCCTTGACGGTGTCAGCGAAGAAGTCAAAATAATCAGTGATGATCTGATTGCTTACCTTAATGCCAAATTGGCGTTTTTTAGCAATCAGATCACTGGAGGAAGAATCATATTCGTTAAGTTTGTCAAGAATGATTTCATCAAGGCCTGGAGGGAGCCGCCCCAGCTCCGAGTTCCTGCCGATCAAAGTTTCCAAGGCGCTTGTGATTTTCCTACCGGTCTGCGACATTGGGTGGTCCTCAGTCGGCTCCCGATTATCCAGGGGGAGACCCCCTTCCTTTGCTGGAGGATTGGAACCCTAAGAAAGTGGAAAGTGGAGACCCACGGGACCCCCAACTTACCCAAAGAGGGTGTAAAGCTTATAAAGGGGAACCGGGGAAATTGTAATCACCTCAGCACTACAGAGATCCGGTGGGCCAGCCCAGCCCAACGGACAGATTTATAAAACGATGAAAACAAACAAACAAACTAGACATTGGACACAAAAAAAGTTAAAAATAATTATGTAATTAAAATGATCTGACGCCCAAAGGCGGAACTGACAAGCATATAAATTGAGAAAAATGTCAAATAATAAAACAGAATTGGCTAAAATACATGGAGGATCTTTTAAAAGCATTATAGCAAAGCTAGCGAGAATTTAAAAAGCAGAACTGACGAAATATGAAACATCAACATTGATTAAGTCAATTTGTTTACTATTATTTAATAAAAATGGGCCGTGGAGGAGGAGGAAGGCCCATCGGGCTAGCACTAACATGTGTGATTGAATGGAGATGAATAAGTAATTGGTTTGTTATATCTTGATATATTAATTTATATATCTATGTATTTACTTATATTTTCCTTTTGATCCTGTTTAGTTCAGCTGAGTCAGGTACAGGTATATTTTAGTTTTATTGTCTTTAACCTGGTCCTACCGCCCCTTTCATCTCATTACGCTTCATTTCACCATCGAAACCCCAGGTAGAGTTGTTGTTATTATTTCCATTATATCTTTTTATTTACAGGTGGACGCGGGGATCGAGGCAGGGCAGACCCGGGGGCCCCCAGCCGTGAATATAGGTATATGTTTTTATTTTATTTTAACATCCTAATCAATATTAATTCATTCTGTAACTAATCCAACCCTACCCCGCTGGCAGTTGGGCCAGGTCAGGGGGAGAAAGTTTTTTTTACAGATTTTGCAATCCCGTGTTCCGATGGACTTTGGTGGGCGAGTTTAGTAAATTTCCTCCTCCTACTGACCAAAATTGTTTGCAATCAGACGCCAGACCACAAGTAAAATGTTGAGGAATTTGGTTAAAAGCTAATTCAAAGGAAATGAATCGAGGACATTAAAAATTTTTATTTACAAGAACACATAAAATATCCTCTCAAAATATATAAAAATAAAAGAAAACAAACAAAAAAAAAAGAACACACAACACAAACATATAAAAACACTAACACACTAAAACTTTAAAATTGAAGATAGTTGTACTGAGACGTATTGCCCCTGTTTAAATACATTTAGTACAGGTAAAATTTATATAGTTAAAATTACAATGAATAGAAACCTTAAAATAGAAGATAGTTATGATGAGGCACAGTGCCCCTGTTTAAAAAACATTTGGTAACAGGTAAAATTCATACAGTTAAAAATTTCAATAAATAAAACTCTTTTGAATCAAGTTCGGGTGTAAAATCTTGATAGGCAGGAGTGCAGAGACTTGATAAGTGGGTCCAGATGCAATTTTAATAATTTGCCATTTATCCTGCAGCTGCCTCGTTGTTATCTCGTTTTTTCAGACCAGGACAATTTGAGGGATGATTTGTTTATGAGTCTTTATATTGTTGTTTAGTTATTAGAGAGCGGATATATTAAAAGTCAGTACTAATAAAACATTCTGTTAAAAAAGTAATACAGTAGTCATAATAAAATCCCTGTCCGTTAAAATTTATATATATATATATAAGCATACGAGTCTGATTTAAAAAGAAGTTTTCCCAATTGTCTTGTGAATAAAAGTCTACTAGTAAAAGTGATAAAAAACAAAATGTAAAATAAGATCTTAGGAACTTTAAGATTGTCCAGTTATCACAACTAATATTGCTTACTTACAAACAAACAAGTTATTTGGGGCGCCCATGCAGGCTATAAAAATGTTTACCTATTGTTCCGTCTCTACAGGATTTACAGTTCAATGCACTTTGGCTGATAATTCGTTGTTCTTCTATTGTAAAACCGCCATTTTCAGTGTAATTGGTCAAAGCTGCAATTGCTTTTTCAAAATGACTAGTGGGCGTTGGCCTACCCAGCCCTTCTAATCTTGCTTTTCGAGCCCTTTCCCTCTCTTCGTACTCTTCTAAATCTTTGGCATATGCAGCCTGAGCTGCAGCTATGGGAAGATGATTGTACATATCCTCATCGGGCTCAATATCATTTTCTTTCTCCCGTCTATATGCTTCTTGGCGTTTCGATTTGAGCATTTCCTTTTTGGTTTTGGCATCTGGTGCAACCAATACCTCTAGATCACTGCCAGTACCTAATTGCAGTCCTACTAATAATGCATTAGTATAAGTGGTACCAATATCACAGGCATTGGTTGGCATGGCAGCGTTTCTAGACCTTTCGATCCCCAACATGCAGCCTATTATGTGCAAGAGTGGGGTTTACAGTGAGCGAATATGCATATTTCCTCACCGCCCCAGTTTCTAGTTGATAAGGGAAATATCCGTAAACATTATCTGAATCTTGATCTTTTTTAAGCATTGCTGTAAGTTCTTTGGCGATATGAAGAGTAAAGATGTAAGATGCCAATTCATGTGTGGTTAAAACTGCTGCTCGGGCAGCAGATCCTATAGCGACTAAAGGCGACACAGCCCCGATACCTGGTTGGAAGAGTAGCCATTCGAAGGCCTGCAAATGGTTTTTTTGAAAACGAAAGAAAAACATATCTATTGCACATACAATCTTTTTGTAGTCCGGAGTTAGATTTTCTTCTTTAGTATAACCGTTCCAGCTGGTAAAATCTTCAGAAGAACCTCCAAAATTACCTGAGATAAAAAAATGAATGTAGTTTATCCATGATAGTAGTGTAATACTCATCATTGTTGCTGCGTGCAATGGCCTTTCTATAAATGACTAGAATGGC
>JAPMOQ010003078.1:0-13418 GCA_026543055.1 Argiope trifasciata
TAAATTTATTTATTTTAATCAGAAAATATTGCCATCACTATTTTCATTTGATTATTGAATTCGAGATTCTTTATAATTTATACTTCTTGGATCTGAGTACTTTGAATGGTAGAGAGAATTTTTGGAAAAGAGCAGCGGCTAAAAAGAAATAATCGGCGAAGCATAATAAGTTACTTGGCATGCAGCAGATAAAAAAAATCTGTTAAATTACATTTAACAGTTTGGCATCATTTTTTAGTAAACATTTTCAAAAAGCAAGTACCATCTGTAAATTGTTCCGATTAGATGAGGAAACAAGAAATAATACAAAAAGCGGAAAAACACATTAATTTCATTTTTTTTTTTTTTTGCGTCTTAAAGTATATAATCCACATGAGCAAATTTTATAAACTGTAGAACTTGAGCTCTGAACGATGACTTAAGGCGAGAAAGATATTTTTTACTTGCAAAAATAATTTTCGGAGCAATTTTAGAGACAGGAATGTTATTTAATTACCTCAATTATATTCGATGCGTTGGTTTATTTAACGAAAATTATAAGAAATTTCTCTTGATTGTACTAATCTCAATTTCAATAATTTATCACGAAAGCGTTTTTTTCACCGAATGCAAAAGAAGAAACTGAAACTAGATGATTTCTTTTTTCTGAGCATACATAGGACGGAGTAAATTATTAATTTACTTATTTTAATAAACGTACTGAAAAAAAAACAATATTTACTTTCAAAGGCTTATTTTTCTGTAACTTTTAGTACGTCTTTGCGTGAGTCAGCTATATCACTAAAGATAAAAATTCCAGTTAAATTACATATTTGATGTAATATTCAATGTACAGAATTATAGAAGTAACAATTAATACCAACCAAATAACTGCATTTTTAGAAAAAAAAATATTCTTGTAAACATTAAATAACTTGTAGGTCTGATTTTTGACATAGAAAAATATTAATTCCTTTCCACTAGTTCTGAGTGAAAACAATGAAATATGTCGATATATAGATTTATCTCTTAACGTCATTATAATAAAAAGTTGCTTTTCATTAACGACAGCAAAGAGGCTATTTAAAATCAATTGGGGAGACTCCACTTACCTTTTCAGTTCAATTATCGTTACTGCTTTCATTTTCTAAATGATAAAATTTTTCTGTACAAGCAGAGCATAGTTAAATCGCACACTCTCTGCTATTTCTAAGAAGCCTAAACACATCAAGGTTATTTATAATAACCCAGGGATAATAAATGAGGTCTAAATCTAAATTTTGTACTTAGTTACTTTTTAAAATATTAAGTAAATAGCATTTTATAAACATTGGGAAGTCCAGGTAGGATAATAAGGCACAACAATCCTTTCACAAAAAATAGGGCATTCTAATTACAAAATTTATAATTATTCTTTATTATTTAATTTTTATAATTAATTAACTGTACTCATTTCTTTTTCTTTCCAAATAATACATTTCAAATTATTTAATAAATAAAAATATTAAGAAAAATTTTTAAACTCAAACACGTGAAAAATCACCTTGTGACAGTATATGAAACAATATTGTAAATTTTGTAAATACATTGTTGACATAAGTCTACATTTAGATACCGAAATAAGACACTGAATTTTGATTTTCGAAACATGAAGTTTTTAAATTCAATCCAATTTATTTTTAGCTAAAAAATTTTTTTGACAAAAAATGTAATTCAAGTCGACTATGTCAAAACATACAAAAATCGGTTTTCAAAAGCAGCCCAAGCATATAAATATTGAATTCATAATTTTAAACATATATTTTATTAAATTAAGACATCTATTATTTCTTTTACATTAAGTACGTTTTCAGTGAAGATAAAATGAAATGAATTATATATAAATGAATTTAAAATAAGGGGAATTAAAATAAAAATAAGGCACAATCATTAAAAGTATGTATTACTAAAAAAATGTCTTAAGCTGTTGAAATTATATCCCAATATCTTCATTATATAGTATTATTATACAAAAAGAGTGAAATTCCTGTCGAATTTTTTTTTAATTATTCAAAATTAAAATATTTAGTATTTTTTAGTTTTATAATTTATAATAAGTTTATAATTTTAAACATATTAAACAGCAGAATCATTCGATATTTCAGTTAAAAAACTCAAACATTTAATTTCTGCAAAATATAACATTTTTTGCATTTTAACAAAACCCATTATTTTCAACAGCAAATCAAAAGAGTTAATTTTCGCATTAATACGCATGAAAAAATTAAAAATACCATTAATGAATTATCTCTTTTAGCAGGAACCGAAAAATAAAATCAATAAAACATCAAATCTGGCTCAATGCTTTATTTCTAGCTATGTTCTATTCATAAAAAATTCTAAATCTTATTACGGAATTTAATAAAGAGAATTTATAAACATGTTGGAATTTTTTTAATTAAATGAATTCTACATTTAAGATAAATTTAAAAAACATTCCACTCAGAAGTTTTCGACCTTTACACATTATACACAACATCAAATTCCTATTATACACAAAATTGAAATTACATTCAACAAACAACCAGATTATATATGTTTCTGCTATTCGTTCTCAGAAAAGAAAGTAAGAGAACCCGAAAGATCTGTATAATTTTTTTTTTATTTCTAGTGTCATGCAAACTACAAAAATATGTTACGAATTTTCTCCATCAAGAAATAAGGACAATTGCACAATGGATGCCACCATTTTCAGTTATTGAAGGAGACACCAGAGAAAAAATTAATGTTAATTTGTTCTGATATAAAAAAAGACAACCATGAAACCGGCCCATGCTCAGTCACATTTTTTTTTCTTTCTACTATTTATCCGCAGAAAAGAAACTCAGGGTACGCCGAAGCCAAAAATGTTTTTATTTTTTTTTTAGTGTCTTGCAAACTACGAAAAAATGTCCCCCAGTTTTTCCATCAGGATATAATGGCAATCGAACAATGAAGGCTACCATTTTTAGCTATTGGAGGAGTCACCAGAGAAAAAATTAATGTTCATTTGTTCTGCCGTTAAAAGAACCAACCATGAAAATGGCCATTCTTCAGCCCCATTATTTATATATCTGCTATTCATTGATAGAAAATAAACTCAGGGAACGCCAAAGCTAAATACGTTTTTTAAGTTCCATGTAAACTTTGAAAAAATGTATCCAAATTTTTCCATCAGGAAATAAGGACAATCGCAAAATGAATTCCACCATTTTCAGTTATTGGAATAGACATCATTGCAAAAATTGTTCGTTTGTTCTGCCATCAAACATGAAAGTGGCCCCTGTTCAGTCAGATTATTTATAATTTTGTTATTCATTCGCAAAAAAGAACGCCAAAATAGAAGTTTTTGTGGTAGAATTTTAGTGTCATGCAAACACTGATAAAATGACTCCTAGTTTCTTCCATAAGGAAATAAGGACAATGAATGAAATCCATTTGCAGTTATTGGAGGAGACATGAGAGAAAAATTAATTTTAACTTGTTCTGCACTCAAAAAGACAACCATGAAAGTGGCCCATGTTTTGTGACTTTTTTTTATTTTTCTGCTATTCATCCGCATAAAAAAAACTCAGGGAACGCCAAACCCAAAAATGTTTTTTTTTTTAAATTTTCTTTTATTTTTAGTGTCTTGCACACTATGAAAAAATGTCCCCCAGTTTTTCCATCAGGATTGAAGGACAATCGCAATATGAAGGTCACCATTTCCAGTCATTGGAGGAGACACCATTGAAAAAATTAATGTTCATTTATTCAGTCATCAAAAATACAACTATGAAAGTGGCCCATGTTAAGACACATTTATATTTTTGCCTTTCATGACAAAAAAGAAACTCAGTGAAGGAAAAGCTAAATATTGTTTTAGTGTCAAGCAAACTACGTAAAAATGTGTCTAAGATTTTTCCATCAGGAAATAAGGACAATCGCACAATGAATGCCACCCTTTTCAGTTATTGGAGGAGACATCAGATAAAAAATTAATGTTAATTTGTTCTGATATAAAAAAAGACAACCATGAAACCGGCCCATGCTCAGTCACATTTTTTTTTCTTTCTACTATTTATCCGCAGAAAAAGAAACTCAGGGAACGCCGAAGCCAAAAATGTTTTTTTTAGTTTTCTTTTATTTTTAGTGTCTTGCAAACTATGAAAAAATGTCCCCCAGTTTTTCCATCAGGATATTAGGACAATCGCACATATAGATTATCATTTTCAACTATTTTAGGAGACACCAGACAAAAAATTATTGCACATTTGTTCTGCCGTTCAAACAAGCAACCATGAAAGTGGCCCTTCTTCAGCCACATTATTTATATTTCTGTTATTCATTCACAGAAAAGAAAGTCGAGGAACGCCAAAGCTAAATATGTTTTTTTTCTCTGTGTCAAGCAAGCTTTGAAAATATGTCTCCAAATTTTTTCCATCAGGAAATAATTACAATAACAAAATGAATGCCATCGTTTTAGCTATTGGAGGAGACATGATTGCAAATTTAATGTTCATTTGTTCTGCCATCAAAAATACAACAATGAAAGTTTCCCATGTACAGACACATTATTTATGTTTTTGCCTTTCATGACAGAAAAGAAACTCAGTGAAGGAAAAGCTAAATATTGTTTTAGTGTCATGCAAACTGCGATAAAATGTGTCTAAGATTTTTCCATCGAGAAATAAGGACAATCGCACAATGAAGGCAACATTTTCAGTTATTGGAGGAGACATCAGGGAAAAAATTAATGTACATGTGTTCTGCATTCAAGAAACCAACAATGAAAGTAGCCCACGTTCAGTCACATTATTTATATTTTTGTTTTTCAATCGCAGAAAAGGAGGGTCAAAACAAATTTTTGAGGGTTATTTTTAGTGTCATGCAACCACTGAAAAAATGCCTCCAAGTTTCTTTCGTAAGGAAATAAGGACAATTGTACAATGAAAGCCACCATTTTCAGCAATTAGAGGAGACACCAGAGAAAAAAATTACATTTGTTCTACCATCAAAAGAAATAACCATGAAAGTGGCCTCTGTTCAGCCACATTATTTATATTTTTGCTGTTCATTCATAGAAAAGAAACTCAGGGAACGCCAAAGCTAAATACGTTTTTTTAGTTCCATGTAAACTTTGAAAAAATGTCTCCAAATTTTTCCATCAAGAAATAAGGAATATCGCAAAATGAATGTCACCATATGCAGTTATAGGAGGAGACATGAGAGAAAAAATTAATGCTCATTTGTTGTGCACTCAAAAAGACAACCATGAAAGTTGCTCATGTTCAGTGAGATTATATATATTTCTGCTATTCATTCTCAGAATAGAAACTCAGTGAACGCCAAAGCTAATTTTTTTTGTGTGTCATGTGAACTATTAAAAAATGTCTCCAACTTATATCCATTAAGAAATAAGGATAATTGTTTAATGAATGCCAGCATTTTTCGTTATTGGACGACACAACACAGAAAAAAATTCGTGTTAATTTGTTCTTTCATCAAAAAGACAACCGTGAAACAGGCCCATACTCAGTCACATTTTTTTTTTTAAATTTCTACTATTCATCCGCAGAAAAGAAACTCAGGGAACGCCAAACCCTAAAATGTTTTTTAAAATTATCTTTTATTTTTATTGTCTTGCAAACAATGAAAAAAGGTACCCCAGTTTTTCCATTAGGATATAAGATCAATCGCAAAATTAAGGCCACCATTTTCAGTTATTGGAGGAGATATCAGGGAAAAAATTAATGTACATTTGTTCTGCCTTCAAAAAACCAACAATGAATGTGGCCCCCGTTCAGTCACATTATTTATATTTTGGTTATTCATTCGCAGAAAAGGAGAGCCGAAACAAATTTTTTGTGGGACATTTATAGTTTCATGCAAAAACTGAAAAAATGTCCCCAAGTTTCTATCGTAAGTAAATAAGGTCAATTGCACAATGAATGTTAGAATTTTCAGTTGTTGAAGGAGACAGAGAAAAAAATTAATGTTAATTTGCTCTGCCATCAAAAAGGTAATTATGAAAGTGGCCCATGTTCAGTCAGATTATGTATATTTCTGCTATTCATTTGCAGAAATGAAACTCAGGGAACGCCACAGCTAATTTTGTTTTGGATTTTTAGTGTCATGCGAACTATGAAAATATATTTCCAAGTTTTATCCATGAAGAAATAAGGACAATCGGTCAATGAATGCAACAAGTTTTCGTTATTGGAGGACACATCATAGTAAAAAATTCATGTGAATTTGTTCTTTCATCAAAAAGACAACCATGAAAGAGGCCCATGTTCTGTCACATTATTTATATTTCTATTTTTCATTTAGCAGAAAAGAAACTCAAAGAAAGCGAAAGGCTAAATATACTTTTTAGTGTCATGCAAACTACGAAAAAATGTGTCCAAGTTTTTTCTGTAAGGAAATAAGGACAATTACACAAGGAATGCCACCATTTTCAGTTAATGGAGGAGACATCAGAGAAAATATTAATGTTAATTTGTTCTACCATAAAAAAGGCAGCCATTAAAGTGATCCATGTTTAGTCAGATTATGTATATTTCTGCTATTCATTAGCAGAAAAAAAACCTCAGGGAACTACAAAGCGAAATAATTTTTTTTTAGTGTCATACGAACTATGAAAAATGTCTCCCAGTTCTCGGAATTAAGAAATTAGGGTAATCGCTCAATGATTGCCACAATTTTTCGTTATTGGAGGACACATTAGAGAAAAAAATTCATGTTAATTTGTTCTTCGAATCAAAAAGACAACCATGAAAGAGGCCCATGTTCAGTCAGATTATTTATATTTTTGTTATTCATTCGCAGAAAAGGAGTGGAGAAACAAATTTTTGTGGGGAATTTTTAGCGTCATGGAAACACTGGAAAAATGCCTCCAAGTTTCTTTCGTAAGGAAATAAGGACAATTGCAAAATGAATGCCGCCATTTGCAGCTATTGGAGACATGAGAGAAAAAATTCATGTTTTTCTTTTGTTCTGCACTCAAAAAGACTACCAAGAAAGTGGCCCATGTTCCGTCAGATTATTTCTATTTCTGCTATTTATTCGCTCAAAAGAAACTCAGGGAATGCCACAGCTATTTTTTTTCGGATTTTTAGTGTCATGCGAACTATGAAAAATGTCTCCAAGTTTTATCCATTAAGAAATAAGAACAATTGGTCAGTGAATGCCACCATTTGTCGTTATTGGAGGCACATCATAGAAAAAAATTCTTGTTAATTTCTTCCTCCATCAAAAAGAGAACCCTGAAAGAGGTCCATAATCTGTCACATTATTTATATTTCTGCTTTTCGTTCGCAGAAACGCAACGCCAAAAAAGAATTTTTTTCGGTGGTTGGGGAGTTGGGGTTGGATTTAGTTTCATGCAGACACTGAAAAAATGCTTCCAAATTTTTTTCCATACGGAAATAAGTACAATTCCACAAAGATTGCCACCATTTTCAGTTATTGGATGAGACATTAGGGAAAAAAATCAATGTAAATTTTTTCTGCCATCAAAAAACCAACAATGATAGTGGCCTGTATTCAGCCACATTACTTATTTTTCTGTCATTCATTCACAGAAAAGAAACTCAGGGAACGCCAAAGCTAATTTTTTTTTTGGAATTTTTGTGTCATGTTAACTATGAAAACGTATCTCCAACTTTTATCCACTCATAAAGAAGGACATTTGGTCAATGAGTGCCGTCAGTTTTCATTATTGGAGGACACAGAGAAAAAATTTCATGTAAATTTCTTCTTCCATCAAAAAGACAACCATAAAAGGGGAACATGTTCAGACAAATTCTTTATATTTCTGCCTTTCATGACAGAAAAGAAACTCGATTAAGGACAAAGCTAAATATTTTTTTAGTGTCATGCAAACTTTGAAGAAATGTCTCCAAATTTTTCCATCAGGAAAAGAAGGACAATCCTATGTTTTTTTGGTATTGGAGGGGACATCATAGCAAAATTTAATGTTTATTTGTGCTGCCATATAAAATACAACCACTACCAACCGAAAATAAGACCTGAAAGTGTCCCATGTTCAATCAGATTATATATATTTCTGCTATTCGTTTGCAGAAAAGAAAATTTTCGAATATAAAAGGTGGATATGTGGCAAACTGTGAAAGATGCTGCTAAATTTTTCCATCAGGAAGTGAGAAGTATCGATGCATGAAGACAACCTTTTTTTAATTATTTAATAAGATATGAGTAAAAAAAATTTAATTTGTCTTCACGAAAGTAATTTCAAATATGTTTTTAGAACCATGAAAACGTACCACGGTAAGGAAGATAATATTTATATCTTCTATTCATTTATGATAAAAATAAATAAGAAATATAGACTGAGTGGATATTTTTTTAAAATGTAAACTCTAGAAATTGGTTCAAAGATGTCCTAGTTCGATCAAATTAAAACACTAAACGTCGAGATTTTGCCATTGTCCTTTAGTTAATGAGAAAATAGTCAAAATATGCATTTGTCGTATTACCATGACCTCTCAAAATATTTTAATTTGTTTCAAGAATGAAAGAGATTCACAGTAGGATATGATATTTTTTATTTCTACTAAATTTTCAAGAAAAAAATTTTAATGACGATATTCTGAGGAATTTATTTCAACATCAACATATGATATTTTTCATTGCATCCTTTTGAAACCAATGAGAATGAGCATTGAAGGCAACCATTATTCTTTAATCAGCTAGAAACTAGCGTAAAGTATTTTGTTATGACCGTTGAACATGTCGTCTTGAAGGGCCCATTTTTTGTTTAATTTACAGAAAAATTTCCTGAAGGAAATGGAGATAAGCAAGAGTTATGAATTAATACTTTGTTGCTCTCACGGGTAAAAAAAATATCTGTGAGTGCATGCTTATATTTTATGTCTGTTACTAGATGTGTTTGCTAACATCACTAAGAATTATTTAGGATATCTATACTCAAGGATAGAAATGTGTATACTACAACAAATCGGGGTGTTTTTTTTTCTTGCGACTTGGTAAAAGATTTAAAATACAGAATCGTTTTCCGTATTTTGCTAAAATTCTAGGATACCTAATATTGATATCCAAAATGACATGGAACCATGTCTTGTTATTGAGTATTGATTAAGGCTGACTTTTTAATCTAATTGCTTCCGAATGCGTGCTTTGGTTTGTCCCAAGATATTCATTCAAATTCAAACAAACAAAAAACTGCACACAGTCAAACCTTGCAACATAGTTTCCATTCTTCCATTTCTCAGATAATATATGTTTTGGTTTTTTTTGCTATGTGCTTTCAATTATTATTCAATTTCCACAATGATATGGAACCAAATGAGGGTAACGAGCATTTAATTACCCAATTTTAAGAATATAGGGTCTCGGAAACAGAAAACACAGATTAAATCTCGTTGTTAAAAGTACCATACCGATGAATGATATCAACACTTAATCAATGACAAACCGCATCCTCTCAGCAAATCATTTGTGACATTTCATTACCCAAGGGGAAAAATGGACCGCAGAGAAAGACAGGACTCAAAAATTTGTGTTTGAATACTCCGAAAAATGAAACAAAGAGAAACTGCATCTTTATGGCAAAGCATTTCTGTTCTTGGATTTAATCAGAAGAATTACTGGTTACAAGCAAAACTCTTTTAGAAAAAGAGTCAAATCAGTCTATCAACCATCCTCGCTTAGAAGATAGGACAAGGGTGACGCTTTTTTGACATAAAGAGAGTTTTTATTGAGTCACTATATTTTCTCAAAAATGAATCCTTCCTGCAGCTCTTGAAGGATGAAATCATACTCCTAATGATTTCTTTGTTGCATTTATTATTGCAATGGCTCTCATCTTGATTTAAAGAGGTGCGAATAAGTTAGATGAGTTTATGGATTACGTGTCTATATGCAAGTATAATACTGAAGCTTTGAAACAGAGGTCAATGTTCCTGCAGAAAAATTGCATTTATTTCTCGCTTTATTGCGAAAAATGGAGATGCAATATATTAACAATGATTGCTTGAAGGATATGCCTTTTTACGCAATTCCCACTGCAGGGAAGCAAGTCAACTTCATAAACAAACGTAAGAGATAAAAAGCGTTTCCAGGAAAGGAGTATTCATTAATGGGTCGTTTTCGTAGGAACAATGGAAACTAATTTATAGCAATGGGCATGGAACTGAGCATCACTTTCTTATTCGACTATTCCATGAGCAGAAGGAGCAAAAAGATGCCAATTATGTCAAATGGAGCAAATATTTCTTTGAGGTTATGGATCAAATTTTTGCATTACGTCATGTAAATTGCAAGTTTCTATCGTGATGGTTTAAGCTCTCAGCACAGAGCGAAACCAAGAGGCCCATTGAAATTATTTTTATAATATTCATTTATTTTATCAATTTATAAAATGGTGTTAATCTCAAAAACAGACTCACAAATTTTAACGTTGTTTCAATTCTCCCCTAATTTTTATCATGTACATAATTTTTTATATTTTTACTAAGTTTTATTTTCAAAATGATTGCTAGTTTTTTATTAGACATATTCCTAAAATTTGAAGCATTGGCCTTATATTTAATTTTTAAAAATATTTTTAACTAAACAATGGTACACCTTCTATAATCATTTATTCTAAACATATTTAGTACATTGAATGCACACCTTATGACAAATTAACTAACATTTTTTTAAATAGTGCTTTATTATTATGCTCTGAATAGAATTCCCCTGAGCTCAAACATAATACTGAAATTTTATAAGTGTGAAGATATTTTTTAAGTAATGGGCCAGACTGATAAATCACCTGGCTGTTCGAAGTAAGGTGAATTATTTCTATACAATATTTGGATCAACCATGTTTCTAGGTTTTAAAAAACAATTCCACAAAAGCAATTTAGAATCGTAGTGCAATTTAAATCTTAATATATATTTCAAAACTCGATGAACTTTTTGACAGCTTCCAAAATTTAATGAAAAAGAAATTGCAGTTTCTATTCCTTCTTAAAAATAGTAATTAACAGATATGCAAAGTTCTGCGCATGCCAATAATTTTAATAGAGGATAACATTCCATGAAATATTGATTTTTATTCTATAGAATAGTACTAAAATATGCCTTTAAGAATTTATTACTTATGAAAAAAGTTTATTCAGTGCTAATTTATGAATAAAAAAGTGAGATGCAAAAAATATGATTTAAAGTTTTCTTACATTTTAGGAACTGCCTCTGAAACCTGAAAATAATCATTAGTTATAGAGTTTGCATTTTAAAAGCCTTTCATTACATGCGAAGTCATTAATTTCATCTAGCCAATATCTAAAGAACACAATGCGGCTTCTGTAAATAGCAATATGCTATAAGAAAATGTTTTTAAAGCTAATTTGATTTCTTATTTATTTTTTATATTTAAATAAGACAAACGACTGCATTCTCCTTTTTGAGACATATTTAATTATTTAAATTGACAATCATATAACACACATTCATATCAATTCGATTCTTATGTCAACAAATGTATTGTAACACTTTACATTTATATATAATTATATGAAATTAAAAATATAAAGAATTTCCGAAGAAATAAAATGAAAGAAACATCAACGGTATTTAATTACTTTTTCTATGAAACAATACTTCTTTAAACCAGAAATGTATTAATTTAATGATTAACTAATTATAAACTTACTAAAAATAAGTAGAATAGTTCAATTTGAAATCACGACACAGCACAAAGTTAACATTACATTTGTGAATTAAACCGTTAGGATTGTTGTGCGCTATTTGCCATATCCATATCCAGCAGGAATGATTTACAGTTTTAAGACACTTTGACTTTAAAACGATGTTTTATGTAATAATCTGAGAAAAACTTATCATTTTCTTAGCAATATATTAATATGATGCATTTTTTTTATCGGTGTTTAGTTTTAATTTAAAATTACTTTCGATCGTCTTTTATATATAAAAATTATTAGCCGTTATTATTTCAGAGATCCTTTTGAATTGATCGGAAATGAAATTCTATTCTTTAAAAACATTTCGAAGGGTTTGTAGTGCATTTGGCTTTGCTGTAGCAACTAACTTTAGAAAAGGGTCACCTTACACAAATATATGTAGAAAAGTCGTTATTAAATAGGAATTTACAGATTAATATTTATTTCATTTATAAAAATCATGATGCAAATAAAATTAAATATAAGGCAAAATTTATCTTAATAGTGCAAAATTTTATGAATATTTAAAAAAAAAGGAATAAAGTTTCTGACAGCTCTTTAATTCAGTTACAGATAATAAAATTCAGTTTTCGTTGTATAGTAACTTTTGAAATTAAAGACATTTAAATGGCGACCGGAATCTTTTCAAGACGCATTCAGCTTCTGAAACATTAATTTGGGTTCTTTAAAATATTGTTGGCAAGCTACCTTTAAAATAAATTTACCATTTCTGAAGTGCTTGAGAGTTTTCGCCATAAAAATGAAAGACAATGCTTTCATATTTATAGGAAGTTGAATCATTACTTTTAAACTGTATATTTTTCATTAAAAAATTTTCAATAACAACCCAAAATAATTAATTTTAATAATATCTGTAATTAAAAAATAGAATTTAGAAAAATAACTAAAATAGAATTTTCGACATCAGATAATTGCAGTTATTCGGAAGGTATCAAAGAATAAATTTTTACTTAATTTTTTTATTCCCGAACTTTCTATTTTATGTTTAGAATTTTGTACTTTCACATTCTGAAACGACTTTTTATATAACACTTTGTTATTAATGCGATGATTAAGGATCATTTTTGATCAGCACTCTTTTATGCTATATAAGCTCCAAGTATTCTAACCCTGTTTTGCACAGGCAGTGGTCTAAATTAGTCAATAAAAAGTATTTCTAAAGAGTAGACGAGATATTTTTGGGTTATTAAACTTTAAATAATTACTTTGTATGAATCAAATTGCTGAGGCATATTATTACTTAATTAATATTTTCAAATTCAAGATATAATTGAATGTGTAAAGACTTCTCATAAGGAAATCCTGTCGAGGAATTTTATCAATTTTCAAAACGAAAAGTTATCTACTGAATTAAGTTTAATCAAACATAAATAAATGATCAAAATTATAGTTGAATTTGAATCTCGATTAAGGAAATACCTTTGAAAATTTAAAAAAAAAGAATGCTGAAAAAAATTACGTCTCTTAACTTCCAAATGGTTAGGAAATTTTCGCTTTGGGTTGAAAAACGGAAAAAAATTATATAAAATTTAAATAATTCAAAAATTGCTGCATGGCAAATGCTTCTTTCACAACGTAATTTCAGAGTGAATGGCGGTAAAGGTTTTCAATGATGGTGATTGGTAAATTATGCTGGGCTGGTCAAATATACAATTTCAAGAGTAAAGGCCAAAAATAGTAACAAAATTAATTAAAATTAAACCAAAAACT
>JAPMOQ010003079.1:0-16446 GCA_026543055.1 Argiope trifasciata
ATTTAATTGAAAATTTTAGAACGCATTACTCATGGCGAACCAGCTGGACGCCAAAGGCGGCTAGTCTGTAATAAGATAGGGAAGTTTTAAATGCACATAATGTTTGAAATCAGATCATATCAGTAAAATAGCGCATAAATAGGTAAACTATTGTATGAACTTTAGCTGTTATCATTTGGGTGCATTAACTTTGTCACAAAACAGGAAATTTTGGAATAGATCTCAAATCATTAGATTCTCGCAAAAGCAGGCAACTTGCTTTCTTGATTTTAACTATCAGAATGTGGATGTGTGGCCGCGGTGACCTGGTTGCTAGAGCGTCAGTCTCGCAACCGTAAGGTAGCGAGCTCTGTCCCCGTCTCGACCAAAGATCGCCGTGTTGACTCATGGCAGTTGGGGCACTTTCACCTCTTCTTTCTCGCTCCCATGAAAATGACGGGGTGAAATTTCTTCCTCTATTTCTCGCGCCCGTGATATTTCCGGGCTGGCCTATTCAAAAGGAATGCGTCAAAATATATAATATCATAACAATCTATTTCTTAAGCCCAGAATCATGTTTATTACTCAATATATACACCTGATGGCAGGCCTGGACTATTTGCAATGTTTTTAGAGATAGCTAATTTATTTTAAACTATACAAGCAGTTTTATATAATTTTCTTGAATAAAAAAATTAGGCACTTTCATGACCATTTTCTTCAAAATTATGGGACCGTTAAGGGGTTAAATAAGTCCTCCAAGTTCCCATAACAAATAATACCTCTGAATCAGGGATGAGTCGGTCTCTGAATTAGATCTACGTTCCGACTTGCGGATGGATGGATGAGTTCGACCACCCCCTCAAAAGAGTTGTGTCGCGTGTGTTCGAGCAAAGTCTTCCTTCCACCTTAACTGTGCTCGTTAGCAACGAAAGGCGCACACCTCTGCCTTCATTTGAAAGAGCTCCGCTCATTCGGGCTTGGTATGGGCAAGGGTCACTAGACCCACCATCCATATTTTGATTTGTATACAATAGTTTTTGTTTCAGATATTCAAGCTTTTAACGATGGAGCATAGCATTGACAACAGAATCAAAACCTTTAAATAAAATATTAAACCGAATTACTATAAATAACTTCAGCTTTTCAAAATCTGTTAAAATATATCCCATATTGAGGAAAATCTAAGGAAATGGTGGGACAGTGTTCAAACCACAGCCCCAAAGATGGCGCTACAGAAAACCAAGAGGCGCTCCCGCGGCTTAAAATCGGGCCGCGGTGGCCTGGTGGTAAGGTCTCGGTTTCGGAACCGGAGGGTTCGAGACTCGATTCCACCGAAGAACCGTCGTGTGAGGGGGATCTCTTGCACGTTAAATCTGTCAGACCAAACGTCCTCCCACTGGGTGGGGTGGAGACGGGGTTGCCAGTTCAGGTGTCGTCCTCGTCATCTGATCTTGGTTCAAAATGACGCGGTCCGTCCCCAAATTGCCCTCGTGTTGCTTTGAACGGGTCGTTAATATAACTAAACCAAACCATCGGCTTAAAATCGCTGAGCTTGTCTATGATAAGTGCTATAAGTAAAAACAACATTTTATTTTTGTGAACAACGAAACAACTCGTTCACAACGAAAGGCGCACACCTCTGCCTTTATTCGAAAGAGCTCCGTTCATTCGTGGTATGACAATGTGGCATTAGACCCAACCAGAATGTTTTGTTCACCACCAGTTTTGGAACTCAAAAGAGGTTTGGAATCGAACTGACGAAGATTTTGAATCTAACAATAGATTGGCGAATATGCAGGCATGCTATTGTCTGAACGTTAGAAGAAGAGTTTGGTGCATCAATCTATCAAAAGGAAGGAAGCTTTTCAATCATGCCTCTCTGTTGCATTTCCCTGTCTCTATTTGAATCTTTTCTTCTATTTTCGACATCTATAGTTATATATATTTCAATATACTGAAAATCCTGCGCAATTCGAGAATAAACACACACACACAAGCTCCCCATTCTCAAAGAAACCTCCTTTGAATATTTAAGAACCAAGGAATCGAGGAGTCTCTCCATGGATACTCTTGAACGTGGATGTTTTTTATTCGATTAGAATGCCGAAAGAACGTTCTTATCCCGGATACAAAAAGCGATACCTTAATAATCGATTGTTCTTCGCCGTTTTCACTATAGTTGAACAGGATGATTATTTATTCAAACGGAACCGGAGATTCTGGTTGGGAGAATGGTTTTGTGCAAGCAAAATGCGGTATCTCCCTTTCAGTAAATTTGGCCTCGATAAACGTTTTCATTGGTCTGGAATTGTAGCGCTCACAATAGCTAAATATTTCTTGTGGACCATGAATACAGTACAAGCCAATGCCAATGGTTTTTTTAACCAAATGAGTTTGCCTATGCATTCGGAACTGGCTTAAATATCTGAAGAAACAGATATGGGTAGGTTTGGATTTCGAGATGCACAGACCATAGCAGTAAGAATTCAACCAGCATTGCTTTTATCAATACATGAAATGCTAGTAAAATAATACTTTTTAACACTAAAATCTCAATCATGAATTGCATAAAGAATTTTATAAACAAATTTTCAATAATGTATTTTATGTACCTCAATTTTTTATATCACTACCTGGTACCCGGCGCGTTGCTGCCGCCGAAAAACATTTTATTAAGTGCAGTCAATTAATAATTTGTAAATATTTTATCGAGATAGGATGAAAGGTACGGCGGTATAGGAAATAGAACAAATATTCATGTTTATGTACTCCCTCCGTCCCAAATTAGTTGCTACATTTAAGTCGAAAATTTTGTCCCAGATTAGTTGCTACATTTCAAGTAGGTGGAGTCATAAATAACTTCTGATGCAGTTTAGCAAATAGCTGCCAGTAAAATTATAATACTATAATGAATATAAGACGGTATACTAGGTGTTAGAATAAATGTTAACTCGAATGTACAATTATATGAATGAGAAGTAGTGCGACGATAATTGTATATTATGAATAGTAATTTAGAAAATACCCTAAAGCAGGAAATGAATGATAAGAAGCGTAACGCTGTATTTCAATTTTTACTGCAACATTTGAAAAATGACAAACTAAGCCATGGTGCTATAAATGCTGCAGCGATTAAATTTAATGTTCATCGTAGTACAATATCCCGTTTGTGGAAGCAGGCAAAGATATCAAAAATAAATGGAGATGAAATGTACAATGTAAGTTCACAAAAAATTGGTAAATGCGGAAGGAAAAAAAAAATTTCTCAGCAATTGGGAAAAATCAAAGATGTCCCATTAAAACGAAGACAATCACTGCGGAGTTTATCGTGTGCTGTTAGTATTCCCAAATCAACATTACACAGGATTCTAAAGGAAGGAAAAGTTTTGAAGCGTATTTCATCCACCATTAAGCCAAGTCTGACAGACAAAAATAAGCTCGACTGAATTCGATTTTGCTTACAGCATGTTAAAACTAATGGATGCTTTTCGGAAATGTTGGATCGGGTTCATATCGATGAAAAAGGGTTTTATATTACGAAAACCAGTAATTCCTTTTACATCACCCTGGATGAACCTGAACCTTTGAGGCATTGCAAAAGCAAAAGGTTTATTACCAAAGTAATGTTTATGGCAGCGGTGGCAAGACCAAGATGGGACTCGAATAGAAATGAAATATTTGACGGAAAAATTGGAATATGGCCTTTTGTTTATTCAGAAAATGCAAAAAGAAACTCAAAAAATCGTCCAAAAGGAACTGCTGTGACAAAAGTTGTAGAAATTGTTAATAAAGAAGAAACCCGAAAAATGATTATAGAAAAAGTTCTGCCGGCTATAAGTGAAAAATTTCCAAGTGGTGAAAAATCGAGTCCTATATACATACAACAGGACAATGCCAAGCCTCATTTGGCAGTGGATGATCCCAGTATCACAGAAGAATGTTCAAAAGATGGATGGAATTTGCAGCTACAATGTCAACCTCCAAATAGTCCGGATTTCAATGTACATGATCTCGGGTTTTTTAATGCAATACAGTCATTGCAACATCAGATGCCCACAAAGAATATTGACAGCTTAATTGATGCTGTTGAAGTCACTTTCCAAAATATAGAAGTAGAAAAGCTTGACAATGTATTTTTAACTTTACAAACATGTATGGAAAACAGTGTGATGTCAGGCGGATGCAACTCGTACAAAATAACCCATCTCAATAAGGAAAAACTTCGTCGTCAAAATCTTCTTCCGCGAAACCTGGCATGTAAACCCAAAGCTATATTATGTGCAAGAAATTCCTTAAATATCAGTTAAAATTGTTTAATTTGCAATTAAAATGATCACAACTTGGTATTTTCAATCTCATTTTTTACTTTCCACAAATGTAGCACTTATTTTGAGACAAATTTTTCGAAGCAAATTTACAGGGTTTGCACTTTCTTAAGGCACGCCCCATTTTGTGAGGACTCTACCACCGTTGCGCAAGAAAGATCATTTTCTTCCTAATGAATTCACGATTCATCAGCTATTATAGAATGTAGTTTTATGCGATTATGGGAAGAGTCCTTACAAAATGGGACGTTTCTTAAGAGTGCTCAAAACTTGGATTTTTTGTAACTAACTTGGTACTGATTTAAGCAGCGAATGCTTGGTAAGTAAATGTTGTTGATTGATAGCACAGCCCCCTGAAATCTCTGAAAAATGTTCAAATGAAAAATGTATTCAAATGTAGCAACTAATTTGGGACAGAGGGAGTATTAGATTTGTGCATTCTTTTAGAATTGCAACTCTTGGTGTTCTTTCAGAATGGTAATGAAAGAAACTATTTATTGTATCTCGTGATTCGTTTCATATTCGTTCAGAATTTTCAAGTTTAATGTGATTAAAATAGTTTCTTTTAAAAATGATTAAACAATGAAAATATATTTCAAATTTTAAATACAGCTTCATAACTTTTTAAAATAATAATACAATTTTAATACAACTTTTTAAAATAATATTTCAATCATATTCTTCAACATTAGACTTTATTTTTAAACTGTAATTGAAATCGTTTTTATTGTTACTACTAATATTTAACCCTGACTTTTTTCTTAATTGTATATTATCTCGATGTAAAGATTCAAATTCCCTGTTTGTATTAAACAGTTCTATATATAAGGCATGCTTTGAAAGAATTGAAATTTTGATATAATTTTGAATACATTTTATCTTCAGAATCAAGCAATGGAGAAATTTTTTTCTAGTTTATCTATTTTAAAAGTCTATTGTTGGAAAACTGAGTCAGCAGATTCATTTGTTATAACCTTGGCGCCCACGCGCTCTGCTGACGTCAGTAGATATTCCTTCCGCCAGATGTTCAGATGCTTAAGAGATTTTGTTCGAGACCGACGTATCGTTAAACGTCGGAGGATGGCCAAATTAATGATCATATAAGCGCGTTGTAAATAATGCATGTAAATATTATCCATAATCATATTATGTCTGTGCCCTAGAAGAAATAAAAAAGGATTATACCGAAACTGCACTCTTTTTCTTCAAACCATATTTACAGAGATGTTTTCATCGATGAACCCGTGGCAGCAAAGGTAAGAGATTATTTACCTTTTATTTTATTGATTTTGGATTAGAAACTCAAAATCTATTGTTTTTTTTAAATATACAATAGGACGTAGGTAGATTTAGATGGGAAATTTTAATAATATGTTACGTAAATTAATATTGAAATGTAAGGCTTTTAAAATAATATGAGTAATGTGTCTATCAAAATTTGAAGTTGGAAAAATATTTTCATGTGGAAGTCATTAAAACTAAGAAACACAAAAGAACTAACTAAAATTTGAAATAAGTCTTAAGGTATCCGACTACGTTAAGAATACTGGTTATCGACCATATTGGCGATTTTTTAAAAATTGTTAATTCTTATAGTGCAGACTTTTCTCTTTCCAAAACAATTTATTTTTTCTGGGAAAAGGAAGACCTGACCCATCATTAAGGATCACATATTTTTTGGTTAATATTTGTCTTTAACTTCGATTTTCTCAAAATTTTGATTTTCATAAAAATTCTCCACCGTTAACATAATATCTCAAAAACTAATAGAAATACTTACATAAAAATATCAGCGTCAGTTTTAAATAATATGGGCAATGAAAGGAACCAAAAGTTTTATTGTTGGCGAAATACTTCTTCATTTATAGGTGTTTTTAGAATAATTAACCTGTAAATTTACGGTAAAAATATACATATATGCGCATATTTTTACCCATAAGCTCTTTGTATCTCAGAATTTTTCTTCACTTTTAGTTCATTTTATTCATCATTGCATTCTATAATTTTTGTGCGAAGAAAAATAAGATTGCTGCATTAGAACCGTTCTGGTTAAATTTCAATAAAATTTACAGAAAATCATCCCATTTCTCAAAATGTATTAAATTTTCAAATAATTTTTTTTGTATTTATTGTGTTTTTATATTAATTAAGTAGTGAATTTATGGAGAAAAAGGCATATATACGTACATTTTTACTCACAACTTCTTTACATCCCAAACTTTTTTTTCGATTTTAGTTCATTTCATTCATCATTATATTCTATTACTTTAGTACAAAGAAAAGTAGGATTTCTGGAATACAATTTTGTATAGAATGTTAATCATTTTGGTTCAATTTCATTCAAATTTACAACCCTTTTTCCCTATTTCTCAAAATATATTTTCAAATAATGTTGTTGCATTTATAGTACTTTGTAATATAATTGACTATGCATCAAAAAACAATAATTTTAAATAGGTTTAAAGAAATCCAATTTAAAATAAATTTTTCTTCGAACGTAGACGGATACCTTAATCTAGTCAAACTTAACAGTAGTGAAATAAAAATTTATGCTTAAATACCTGAAAATAATTTCTTATGAGTTATTTTCAGCCAGAGTCAAGACAACTAGATTAAAAGCACAATAAAAGGGACAGCCATTAGTTCCAAAGTTAAAAACAACGGATTAAATTTAGGACTTTACTGACATTGAAAGGACGTGGTTTCTTCCTAGTTGAGATAAGAAGTGAAAGGGAAAAATTATTCTCTTCCGACTCAAATGTTTTGTTTTTAGCAGATAAGGTCAATAGTAAGAGATTAAAATTTATGGGTCGATTAATTTGTCTAGACAACCGGAAATCTCGTTTGAATAAGAATTTTTCTTTCTCTTTCTGCAAGTATTATTTGAACTTTTAGTATTATTGTATAAAAATTGATTTTGTTAGACTCAAAGTAAAAAATATATCGATTTTTGTCAGATTTGGAATTTATGTTTTAGCTTTAGATACTTGATATTTCATTTGCTCGTATCTATATCTATACTAATATATAAATGTGAAAGTTTGTATGGATGTTTGTTACTCCATCGCGCCAGAACGATTGAACGGAATTGGGTGAAATTTGGCACAAAGATGGAGTATAGTCAGGAAAGGAACATAGGCTGCTTTTGTTTCCGTGAACATAGGTTCATTGAGTGGTTCATTTTTTATTCATTAAAAACTAACTTTCGCGCCAAAAAGCGAAGGCCAAATCTCGCCAAAGAGGAGTAAGGCTCCAATTTTTTTCCAACAGAAATGAGGTTAGACTTTGGAGAATTTCGAACGATAATTTCAAACGATTCTATTTATTTTCTTTGTGTCTGATGTATTTAAAATCAAATGTTGTTAATCAATAGATCTTTCGAATTCGTTTTGAAGGACTTTTAAATTAAAAGAAAACAGAATAAAGGAAATAAAAAATTTCTAATCTGCATTGCGTTACCCCAATTGGCGTAGGAAGGTCAGACATGTGCGTTACGCCATCTTTCGTTGAAATTCAAGCGTTATTGTTGACAACTGTGTTTTCATTTAAATTAAAAGTTTAAAAATTATATGTATAATATGTAGTATATACTGCTTATACTTTTAAATGCATTGTTTTCAGGTTAAGTTTAATATATTTTTGATTTGTCATTATTTGATAGAATTTCATACATATACATCAAAATTTCTATTCGGACGGAGTCGCGGGAAATAGCTAGTATGATATAGAATTAAAATCACGAAAAAAAAAATTTAAACTCGTGATTTTAATAACTGGTGTCGTTTTAGATCGCTCTTAGTTTAAAAAACACCTTTTTTTATTATTATGTCTGTTTGTGAGTAAAACAATTCAAAAATACCTTGAACTGAACAAATAAAATTAAGTTGATTTTTTTCATTAAATTTGTACATTTTCATCAAATTTAATTTAATTTTTGAGCAAAATCTATAAAGAGAAAGTCTGGATGTCCCAATATAAGTCAGAATGATTAGAGCTAGATGCATAAAATGTCACTCATAGAGTCAATATCTAAAATTTACATATTTAGTAAACTTAGAATCAAATCCAATATAGGATTGAACAAAGAAGAACTAATTTTTTTCCAAATAAGCTGAACTAATTTTTTTCCAAATAAGCTGAACTAAATTTTTTCAAAATAAGATGAACTAATTTTTTTCCATATAAGTTGAATTAAATTTTTCCCAAATAAGTTGAGCTAATTTTTTTTCTAAATAAGTTAAGCTAATATTTTTCCAAATAAATTGAACTAAATTTTTTTCCAAATAAGTTGGACTAATTTTTTTCCAAATAAGTTGGACTAATTTTTTTCTTGTGTAATTCGTTTCCCATATTGCAAATACAACATAAACCAAATTTCTTCAGTATATTCCAAGTAGTTTTTCTTTTACAATCCTTCAAACACTTGCACTTTAATTATAATCACCCTGTATATGAAATTTGGTATGTGATTTTTTTTTTCCAACAAATGTAGCTCTGTATGAAAGTTTAGTTTCTGTTGGTTGGAAATAACGCATCCAAAGCACAGGTTCGATTTTCGCTACTTAATGTCCGTGATTAATCGCCAAAACAGTTGCCAGTGAGATATATTCAGTAAAATTGCAAAATTCACCTTAAAGATCAATATTTCGTAACTATTGTTGGCCAAAGCCTTGCAGCGTATAATAGAAGGGTTACAGTTTTATGTAAGAAAAGGAAAATAACGATATTATTAGAATCTAGCAAGATATCACAAATTACATAATGAGATTATAGAGAATAAAGAATATACTAGAATAAAGAAGAAAGAATATAGAATTAGATTATAGAGAATAAAGAATATTAGAGAATATACGAGAATGTTTTGGGGGCACTACTTCTGTTAGTTGGAAACGATAATAAAAGCACGAAATAGATGTGTTCTTGAAGAATACTTTTATTTCAAATTAATAAAAGATAAAACAAGTAATATATATAAAAATAATTCAACTCTTACTTATGTCAGCAAAAAAATATTTTATTTTAGTTACTTTTTACTAAATAATTATCAAAAAAGTTAAATATCAAAAATTATTGGTTTTCACAAGAATTAAATTCGCATTCGTCACCTTCACTTGAAAAATATTGAAATCCTAAAATATTGAAAAATATTCAAATATTAATTTATAAAAATTAATAAATTCATATTTGAAAACAAAACTTTATTAACATCTAGTGTCAGGCAATAAAAGTTAAAAAATATATTTAAATTTGAGTGGATAAATAAAAAGTATTTTATTGACGATTGAAAGTTTGAGCAAAATATATAAAAAAATTTGTATATAGGAAGAGTGTGAACTAATAGTAGGAATTGAGAAATAATTTATTTCGATGAATTCATGATTTTAAACAAAACGAATTTTAATCAAGAAACTTTCTTTTATTTCTAATTATCTATTTGGCAAATATTCAAATAAACTAACGATTTACTGGAATCATAATTTCATAAAATAATAATTTCAATTCTCAACCAAGTATAAATGTTGGTTCAAACTAAATAACCATCACACAAACCTACAATTGCAGCATTTGAAAAAAACAGACGATAATTACTTTACAACATTTTGTATTATTTATAACGCCAAACGATTACAAGAGAAAGAAAACAAACTTCAGTTAGCTCTTTAAACTAATGAAAACTGATTAAATTTACGACTCACTGCTCTTAAAATCACGAGTTGCGTTGTTATTTCTGGTTAACACGAGCATGAAAAATTACTCTCTTCATTTCAAATGTTTGGTTTTTCGTTGCCAAAGTCAATAACGAAAAGATGAAAATTTATGAGTCGATAAAGTCTGACTTGTCCAGCGAAATCTCGTCGTTTTTTATCTTTTATAATCTTGATTTATGGAACGTTATTTGAAGAAGTAATTGCACTGTATATAAATTATTTTAAATAAACTCTAGCGATGGTTTATCATTACTTTTAGTCGTGATTTGCAATTTATGTTTTGCAGATTTAGGGTTATTCTTAATTATATGTTTTAGTCAATGTTTTCTTAATGAGCATTTTTCTCTTATTTTAATAGACTAACTAAAATAACTTTACACATTCAAAAACACTAAAATCAGTACAAATAGTTTCCAAAAAGACCGATCTTTTATTTCCTATCATTAACAATCTAGTAATAAAATTAAATATTTGATGAGACAATGAAAATGGTTTGAATTTTATTGCAATAATAAAATCTAGTGTTAAAAATTATCGAAAAACTATTAAAAATTTTGCAGGAAAAAAATGCGTCTTAAATAACTGAAATAATATCATAAAATGTGCGCATTTATAAAATTTTGAAATAATATTAAAATAATTTTGTGTAATATTTTAAAAAGCAAAATCATCGATTTAATTCTAATTATTATAAAACTGATTGTTTGAATTTTAAAATGGTGCAACTTATTATTTTTGACATTTTCTATTATGGATTTACTATGCAAAATGATAAAAACATTTATTTTTAATCAATTAAAAGTTGCACTGACGTGCGCATTCTTACTCTAAATTTTTCTTAGATTTTGGTTCATTTCATTCATCAGTATGTTCTATAACTTCTGCTCAAAGAAAAATAGGATGGCTGCATTGCAATTTTGTGTAGAGTATTAACCATTTTGGTTAAATTTCATTAAAATGTGCTATACATTTTCCCATTTCTCAAAATATATATTTTAACTTTTTTTTGCATTTATAGTGTTTATTATTGACAATATATTTAAAAACTATAAACATTTTCTAAAAAATTAAATTTCTCAAAATTTTTCCTTCGAACGTAATCGGATACCTTAAACCACAACTTCAAAGAAAACATAAAGAACGAGATTTTCGTAAAATAAACAATCGAATTTCAAACGAAGAAAAACATTCTATAAGATCTAAGGTAATGACGTAATATCGATTCAGAATGTTCTTCCACTATAAATAGCTTCCAGACAGACAGTATCAACAATACAGCGTCTTACGTTCATTTCGTTTATTTGGCATGATAACAGAAATCTTTTAACTTTCGAAACTTATCACAGTCCCCCTTCCCCTCATAACGAAACTCAATAGTTTCCCGCTCACTAATTCCACGTCACAGAATGCCACACCGATTCCCAAATCGACCGACACCCCCTCTAAGGACCACCCCTTCCAAGAACTTTATTCCTCTCCCCTCCCCCCAGTATGATATAATTAACACGTTGCCACTAACGAATTCCGGAATCCGGTGAAGCGTATAAATATAGCGAAGACCCCCACCTCTCTTTCCCTTCGGTACATCATCATCATCACCCTTCGACCCCACCTTCTCACTTTCGAACATCACCCTACCCATCTTTTGCCACCCTACCTCTCTCCTTCACGCAGCCGACTTTCGAAGTGTTGACGATATATTATTCGTTCTCTACTTCGTCGTCACCCCTTTTCCCCACCTCTTCGACATCAACAGGGAGTAAATGGATTCGGTAAAGTTGAAGCTCTGCGCATGCGCTTCATTAGCAAAATAATGGCTTATTTTGCCATTATTTAGATCAATAAAGTCATTGAGTTAAATTAAAGTTATTATCAATGCTTAACTTATTTGGATTAATTAAGTTATTTAGTTAAATCAAAATTATCAATATTTGAGTTATTTAGATTAATAATGCCATATGTTGGTAAAGTTGGAGCTCTGCGCATGCGCTTTATAAACGAAATAACGCTTTATTTTGCCAATATTTAGATCAATAAAGTTATTTAGTTAAATCAAAGTTATTCAATATTTGAGTTATTTAGATCAATAATAGGACATTTTTAAAGGAATAAATTTTGTAGGGTTTTTTTTTTGACGCGTATGGGATTATGTACGCTTAATTTATTTTTGGTATAATCGTAATAGAACAATGGATCACGTGATCAGTTTATAAATTGTTACATGTTTAAGAATAGGTTACATCACTCAAACATTATAAAGTTTCAATTTTAATAGTTACAATTTTAAAGTTTCATTTTCAACAACAGCAAATTGATCCTCAATTTTTGGATAGCTTAAAAAATAATGTAGTTTAGTTTATTAGGCTATGTTTAGAGTTATTTCGTTGAAAACGTTGGTTTTACTGGATTTAGACTTAATGGATTATACATAATCTCATGCCCGTTATCTTGACAAAATATTTTTAAGAATCAGTTTACGAAATATATTAACTCGTGTTACTTTAATAGGCTTTTGCCAATTCTGTTTATTGAATCGATGAATGTTCGGCATTTCTATGAAGTGACGTCATCTTCAGATGGTGTTATTAATTTATCATTTGGTATTTTTCTTTTAATTAATCAAGACATTCAGATCGAACAAGTAACTTATCGTTTGGTTTCTTAATTCGATTTTGGAGCCGATTGAACTATTTGAATTTCGAACCGTTAAAAATAACGAAAATATCGTTTGGTGTTTCCGATTTTTTTTTTTTTTAGTTCTAATTATTGCATTGGTGTCGCACACATTTTATGTTTATTCTTTAATGATTTTTTATACTTTATAACATTACTATTATAGATTGTAAATGTACTCAATTATATTTATTCTTTAATTCTTTTTTTATACTTTATAACGTTACTATTAACAATTGTAAATGTACTCAATTATGTTTATTCTTTGATGAATTTTTTATACTTAATAACATTACTATTAACAATTGTAAATATACTCAATTATGTTTATTCTCTAAATACTTTTTATATATTTTATAACATTACTGTTGCGAAATGTCAGCGTATACAATTATGTTTATTCTTTAACGATTTTTTATGTACATTATTATTACGAATTGTTACACAATTATGTTTATTCTTTAAAGACTTTTTGTATTGTTTATAATATAACTGTTACGAAACGTAATTGTTTCTAAATGAATATCACAATGGAATATTTTTTAATTTCATTTATTTGACTTTAACGAATACAGAATATTCCAGTAACAGTGAATTTATGGTCGAATCACTTATTAACCGACAGAGAATAGTCGTAATCGAAAACAGTCTTCTGACACCGTATAACTATTAAAAAATTAAGCATTTAGGTAATTTATTTTTAATACCATGTAATCTTTTGCTTTATTCTAATTTCATTTTCATATTCTTTCTATAACTGTTTCCTTTCTTAGATTTTAAGAATAAAACCAATCGCGTGATTAAATAACGGATCAAAAACTGAAAACGATTTGGTTATCATAGAAATAATAAATTCTTTTATCAAAAATTAAGCAAAAAAATATTAAAAATTATTAAGCATTAAAACAAGGAAACATGGCAAATAAATTGCTGTCGTTTTCAACGATAATAGTTTATTCTTTAAATTTAAAAAAAAATGTAAAAATAAAATTTTTGCACTAAAATTTAACACAAACTATTTTTATTTATATACATATATATATTTATTTTGCACTAATGATGATTTCTCGTATTCATTTACACATTGCATTGTTTTCAATGCTTGCAGAAAAAAGAATCTATACACAAACAGTGAAAAAAAATTTATAAATATATATTTTTACGAGTTGGAGTTAATTTACTAAATTTAATGAGAAACCAGAAAAAGTGGTCTCTTCCAAGCTTCCTGGCATGCTCTCTAGTAAACTTGAAGTGGCGTACAACAGTTAGGAAATATTAACTTTTGAAATGAAATACAAAATTTTCTCAAAATTTATCTTGCCATGCTTAGCGAAATTTTGAAGATTAAGTTTTGGCATGCGTTGATAGTATACAAAAATTGAATTTGTGTTTCAAACGGACTCTTTTCAACAAATTGAAGCTAAAATTTGACACATATAAGCACAAAATCCGATATCAAATTTCATATATTTAAATCATTGCGTTTTTGTACTGTCACATTCACATGTTTCTTAAAGTACAGACCAATAAATAATGAAAACGTACACTGATTTGACAAACTTTGACTGGTTTCTATACTATAGATGTTAAATCTGTGTACCGAATTTTATCGTATTATTTTATTACTTTATTTTAAGATGTGACGTAAATTGCAATTGCAGTCACAAAATCCCATGCCAATTTGATATAATTGTATCCCTGCGCATATAATAGTATCATTTTGAATTATTGAGTTTGTATATTTTTGAAAATATAGACCGAGAGACAGTCAACTTCATGTTTGTATAGACAGACTTTCTCTAGTCTATACCACACAGATAGATGTTAAACCTTTATGTACCGAATTTTATTCATCTAACTCTCTAAAATTAATAATTGCATTCACTTATATTCAAAAAAGGCAGACAGATGGACTTCCTCTGAATAGATTTTGCTGAAAATCTGATAAAAAATCTGCAAATTTAGTGGTAAAAACCGCATACCAAATTTTAACCATTTAGCTCAAAGGATTTCTCATTTATCTTGGTCAGACAGATATATATACTCTAGAAATATACTTTTCGAACTCAATGAGGTTTAAAATGTGAAGATTATGTCAAGATCTCGAGTTCAAAATTTTTGACTGTTACTACACTTTTTTTTTTTTTTTAATTCTACAAATACGGAAAAGTCAGTTAACAAGAGTCTTTATATCTTAAGAAACAAAAATTCGTCAATGTGTTCGAAAACCAGTGTTTTTTACGTTGTCGGATACCTTAAACCAGTCTTCCAATCCAAAATAGAAGTTTTCGGTCGAGTTTCGGTGCAATTAAAACCACCCACCTTAGTGAGTGAGCATACGCTGTATCCCAATCATTCCTGTCCCGATCGACAGGTTGAATATAAATGTGAGAGAGGATGCGGGGGTTTGGCTGCAGTCATTCATCGCACGGCAGCAGACACTTCAAGGCCGATTAACTCGCCGGGGGCAGGGCAAGAGGGGGAGGAGGAAGGGGGTTGATCATTTGGAGATGAAGGGGCAACCGAGCAAAACGGATCGTTTGGTTCACTGTGTCGTAAGAACGGAGATCGAACACGAACTTAAATCGACACTCGATGAGCAGTTTCGCGAAGTGGATTTTAAAGGTTTTAAGGAACTTTGGATTTCAGAAGTAATTCAAATCTGTATAAATGGAAATGAGTGTTTGACTCTATTTCTCTTATGCTTTCTTAAACCGTTCGTCCAACTGCGATGAAACTTTGTCTGCTTATTGCTTACCCCTACCGGATGGTTATAGGGATAGTGCAATTACCTAAAATTAAATAAAAAATGTCGAGTCTCAACCAGGTTTGTTTACCAAGGATTCATCTTCAAATAACACACGCCAACGAGACAATAGATTCTGTATGAATGCTAAATCCAAGTGAAAGAATAATATTTTTTTAGCTATAGTGCGCAAATGTCATGCAACTCATTCTCAGAGGTAACAACTTTATGACAGATTATGCGAGAAAGTTTTGGGGAGACCAACTCTGCGGATTTTATATTTTAATTAAATTTTAGCGTTTTTCTCAGTTACTGCCAAAAACATTCTATAACGAATAATTGTGCGCCATCTTAATTTTAAAGAATTATCGTTTCAACTATATTAACGATTTTATGGTATAAATATGTTTTCTATGTTTAATCAATTTTAAAAGAAAATATTTTAATCGCATTTTCTAAAATTAAATTTGAGGATTCTGAACGAATTTAAACGAATCAAGAAATACAAAAAAATAGTTCCTTTCATTACCATTCTGAAAGAACATCAAGTTGTACGTTTTACTACTTTCCTTTCATCCTTCCGTAATTTCTTTACTTCATGTAAATAGACTTTTCATGATCAAGACAGTTTGAATATCTATTCTAATATTATAAATGCGAAAGTTTGGACGGATGGATGCTTGTTATTCAATCAGGGCTGAACGGAATTGGATGAAATTCAGCTAAAAAATAGATTATAGTCAGGAACAAAACACAGGCTACTATATATTCCGGTTCATTGAGTGGTTCGTTTTTTATTCATTAAAAAGTGTGGCGATAGAATAAGATCTCAGTTTGAATTTTTTTTAACGATTATCATACTTTCCTTATAATAAGTACATGAAAAAGTAAAAAAAAAAAAAAAGTGATTATTTACTCCGGCTCATTTTAAATGACAGTTATAAAGCTCTCACGTAAGAAAGCTTGCAGGAGAATATTAATGACCTTATAAAGCGAAACAACTTTAGATCCC
>JAPMOQ010003079.1:47368-64412 GCA_026543055.1 Argiope trifasciata
TCTAAGTGGATGTCTGTTCGGTGAATCGGCTAGTGGACGTGTTATGATAAATATAGTAGTTGGCCACAACAAATCTTGCCAATACTGCTTTCGTTCAATGCTGCTCGTGGTGGTGGTGGGGGGAAGTTGTACACAAGCAGATCAACAAGTCTAGCCTAGACCATTTCCAAATTTCCAAAGAAACCTCGAAAACACAATTTTACAAGACATATTCTATTGCAAAATACAACTGTCAAGTCTCAAAAGTTTTATTTTATATAAAGGTTCATGAAACCTGAATAAGTCAACAATGATTTTCTGCCTCCAACCCATATTTAGTAATTTTTAAAAGAAATCTTAGAGACCCTACTTCACTATACTATCTTGGTGAGAAGAAAACCACTACAGAGTTCCCTATCATCATCCATTATATCTATATCGCCTATTTTTTATTTTATATAAAAGTTTATATTCTCTAGATATATCATCAATAGTCATCAACATCTCTCACTTTCTAGATATCGTAAAATAAAACCTTGTAACTGCTCCAGGTTCACAAGCAGGGCCGATTTCGTCTATTAATTTCACCTTGCATACAACAACTAATCAGAATACTTCAAACATTTTATGGGGCCGTGGTGGCCTGGTGGTAAGGTCTCGGCTTCGGAACCGAAGAAAAAAATGTGCTTGGATTTTATTTAAAAATAAAATTCCATGTGATTAATATTATTAATAACGGCACAATTTCAACAAAACTTTGAACACCAAAATAACATAAAAGTTTGTGGATATTAATTTTTCTTCCTTTTCCATTTTTTCAAATTGAAAATACAATTAAAAAAACGAATCTAGATATAAAAAATTGACAACAAAAGTTCAATTTTATAAAGAATGCCAAAAATAGCTATTAAAACTTTCTCTCACTTCAATTTCCACGAGAAACTCCCCAAAAATACGTTCAAAGAAAAAAGATTGCAACCTGGAAAATCTCACAAAGAAGGAAGATTCAAAAGAATCATAACTACAAAAATCGATTTCGATATGAACGAATCAATCAAAAGTTCACTGCAACCGTCCCCCTTGTTCTGCGATATCTAAGGTGATATCATAAGTCATCTATATCTCTCCCACATCGAATTCCTGCATTTTCTCTCTGTTGCCATTTTTTTTTCCACCGGAAAAATATGGAAAGTCTCATCCTTTTCATACTCCAGAAAGACGACCTCAAGACACCGCCATCACGTGATCAATGACTGACAAAACTAATCGCTTCGCCGCAAGCCGGAATAATGAAAGTCAAGATTGATGAGCGAGATTACCGGACCTATCTACGACAGAAAATTCTAAAATCCATTCTCAAAGCAAATGCGGGTTATAAATTCATATCGCTTGACTCCATCATCTTTTGTCGACATCGGAATTTTCCAATTTTTTTTTATCTCCCAGCGATATAGATATATAATATAATCTATGCTTGTCTTCTATTATGCTCCTTACCGGTGGCATCAGTAGGATGCCGAGGGTTACAATAGGGGAATGCGGGCTGACTTCCTCCTCCATTAATTTCACTTGGCGATGACTAGAAAAAGATTTATGGTCGCCAAGGGAACTCTCCGTGTAACAGGGGCAGAAAAAAGAGCAAATATTAGGATTGCGCTGGGAAAACAATGAGATAAAAGCTCACGATAGCGACGTGGACTCTATTAACAAGAGAAAATAGACTCGTTATTCTTTTATTATGTTGTAATCTCTTAACCCTGCGATAGAGGCATAAAATACTGCGCCCAGGTAAACGCTAAAAATCTAGAAAATGTTTGTTTTTTTGCGAAATAAAATTTAATCCTACTAGGGTTGTTAAGCCTTTAAAAAGAATTAAAACACAAGTCTTTCAGAAACAAAAAATGATCGTAAAATGTCTCTTACACGTCTAATAAATGGTATTTATGAAGTAAGAATAATCATAATGTAGTAGGAACATCTATGTGGAATTAAAATCATTCTGATCAATATAATGAATCAGGAATTCCATTTCGATATATATATATTTGCTATCGCTACAGTTATTTAATATTCAACTAATTTCGAATTGATCAATTGATCAATGGACTTGAGCTATAATTATTAACTTCACATCGCCAAATGAGAAGTGGACTAAACATTGAAACTTTGACTGTTTAGTACTTTGACGAACTTGCTCTAGAGCAGTAATCTTCTCACCTCCAATTGAGATAAACCCTGAACATTGGCCCCTTGACAGTTCACTTCTTTTACGTACTTGAGCTAGAATCATAGCCTTCTCACCACCAAATAATATAAACATTGAAGATAATTAGCACAGTGACAATTCACTTCTTCAATGGGCATTGAATTATTATCTCCACATCTTCAAATAAGACAAGCACAGTAAATAGACCTTAACTTGGACTTGAATGTTCATATCTTTGACGGATTTGATTTAGAATGAATCTTCTCTTCGTCAAATGAGGCAAGCACTGAATATTAAGTTGTTCAATGGATATAAGCCAGAATTATTATCATCGCATCTCCAAATGAGGAACGCATTGGACATTAGCACCTTGACTATTTAGTACTTTGACGGGCCAGTGCAAGAATAGTAATCGTTTCACCAATTGAGATAAGTGCTGAACAGTTGGACCTTGACCATTCAATTCTTTGATGAACTTGAGCTATAATCATAGCCTTCAACACCTCTAAATGAGATAAACATTGAAGGTAATTAGCACAGTGATGATTCACTTCTTCAATGGAACATTGAATTATTATCTTCACATCTTCAAATGAGACAAGCCTTGGAAATTGACCTGGACTAGGACTTGACTGTACATATCTTTGATGAATTTGTGCTAGAATCATAAACTTCTCTCCATCAAATGAGACAAGCACTGAACATTACGTTGCTCAACGGATTTAAGCGAGAATTATTATCTTCACATCTCCAAATGAGAAACGCACTGAATTTTAGCACCCTCACTATTTAGTATTTTGATGAAGTTGAGCTAGAATCATATTCTCACCTTCAAATGAGACAAACATTGAAGATAATTGACATAGTGACGAATCACTTCATCAATAGAAATGGAATAACTATCTTCGCATCTTCAAATGGGACCAGCTCTGGAAATTTATTTGGGCCTGATAGTTCAATTCTTTGGCGGAACTGAGGTAATAAAATGTTTGATAATCTCTCCTTCAAATGAGACAAGCACTGAATATTACGTTATTCAATGGATTTGAACTAGAATTATTATCTTCACATCTCCAAATGAGAAGTGAACTAAACATTAGCATCTTGACTATTTCGCTCATTGATGGCCCAGTGATAGAGAAGTAATCTTCTCACCTCTAATTGAGATAAGCGCTGAACATTGGAACCTAGACAATTCAATTCTTTGATGAACTTGAACTAGAATCATAATCTTCTCACCTACAAATGAGATGAAGATAATTAGCACAGTGACAATTCACTTCTTCAATGGACATGGAATTATTATCTTCACATCTTCAAATGAGACAAGCCTTGGAAATTGACCTGGACTTGATTGTTCAATTCTTTGACGGATTTGTGCTAGAATCATAATCTTTTCTCCGTCAAATGAGACAAGCCATGAACATTATATTGTTTAATGGATTTCAGCTGTAATTATTATATTCACATCTCTAAATGAGAAACGCGCTAAACATTGGAACGTTGACTATTTAGTACTTTGATGGGTCAGTGCTAGAACAGAAATCTTCTCACCTCCAACTGAGATAAGCATTGAGCATTGGAACCTTGAAATTCAATTCGTTCATTCACTGATCATTAGCACCTTGACTATTTAGTACTTTGATGGGTCAGCGCTAGAACAGAAATCTTCTCACCTCCAACTGAGATAAGCATTGAACAATGGGACCTTGAAATTCAAATCTTTCATGGATTTGATCTTATTAAAACTACCCTTGATTTTCCCATCGTTTCTTTAATGTTTAGGTTAATATGTTAAAAAATATGGTAATTTCGTTCCATGATTTATACTTAGAGAGAGATCAGTGAAGTGGTAAGTAATGAGTTCTCCTGAAAACACAATGGTTCGCTCATAAAATGCAAAACACCTCCATTATTTCCAAGAGATAAAAGAAGAAGAATATCGGACCTGGGAAGATCAATGGAAGAAGAACATTACTCATTTTTAATACTGCGGGATTAGAGTCGCCCCGGAAAGAAGAACTCGCACTGAATTTCAAACATTTCATTACCGCCCCGTACTTTGGAACCATCCATCAAGACACCTTCCTTTGTTCCGACCCGGGGAGATTTGGCACACGGGATTGCTGTGGGAAGAATGGAAGAAGGGGATTACTTCTTCTCGCCCTCCCCCAGTGCCACCAAACGATATTTTTTTTTTGAGAAGATGATCCGGAACTTTTCATAAAGATGGCTGTAGAAGACGTATTTATGAAGTGTGGGGATTGAATGTGTTGGGTGAGGTGCAGAACACAGCAATATAAATGTAGAGATATACGAGGACATGTGAGTGGTAGATGAAATCTGTCTTGGACAAAGGACAAAATGTTCTTTTTTCCATTGTGGAAGGTCAAATTACATTATTTTTTGGAGAAGACGACCCGGAACTTTTCATAAAGGTGGCTGTAGAGGATCTATTGAAGAAGTGTGAGGATTGAATGTGTGAGGTGATGTGAAGAACATAACTCTGTAAATGTAGAGACATACGAAGACATGAGAGTGGTAGATGAAATCTATCTTGAACAAAGGACAAAATGTTCTTTTTCCATTTAGGAAGGTCAAATCCACATTATTTATTTATTTTTTGGAGAAGACGACCCGGAACTATTCATAAAGGGGGTTGTAGTATTTATAAAGTGCGGGGTTTAAATGTGTTAGATGGGGTACAGAACATAACGCTGTAAATGTAGAGACATACGAGAACACGGAAGTGGTAGATGAAATCAGTCTAGGACAAAGAGCAAAATGTTTTTTCCCATTTTGGAATGTCAAATGAAGGAGGTATATGAAGTCTATTCCTAATTTTTCATTTCTTTGTTTATGTCATAACAGTATGCGTGCAATGGCGAGCCACGTCATCAAAATGTCAGAATAAAATGCGGGGCAATTAATTTTAAATTTTGTATACTATTTTTGGTCTGTCGCCACTGCCTTAGAAGAGGCAGTCATTCTAATTCTTACATTGTTCATTTTAGAACTATGAGGTTGTTATTTTAGAGCCTACTTCGTAAAGTGCGTAAGAAAATCACATTTCAAAATTCCTTTGTTAAGTTGTTTGTCCTATCCATTTCCTGGTGGTTGAAGACGTATTTATGAAGTGCGATGATTGAATGTGTTGGGTGAGGTACTGCTGAAAATGTAGAGACATACGAGGACATGGGAGTGGTAGATGAAATCTGTCTTGGACGAAGGACAAAAAGCTCTTTTTCTGTTTTGGAAGTTCAATTCCACATTATTTATTTTTTGGAGAAGACGATCCGGAATTTTTCATAGAGGTGGCCGTAGAAGACGTATTTATGAAGTGCGGGATTGAATGCGTTGGGTGTGGTACAGAACACAACAATGTAAATGTAGAGATATACGAGGACATGTGAGTGGTAGATGAAATCTGTCTTGGACAAAGAACAAAATGTTCTTTTTCCGTTTGGAAAGGTCAAATCAAGGAGGTATATGATGTCTATTCCTAATTTTTACTTCCTTATTCACGTCATAGCAAAATGCGTGCAATAGTGAACCACGTCATCAAAATGTCAGACTGAAATGCGAGGCAATAGATTTTAAATATTATAAGTATACGAACTTGAGCAATTTCGTCTCGCTATACTATTTTTAGTCTATCGCAACTGCCTTAGCAGAAACAGTCATTCTGATTCTTACATTTTTCAATTTAGAACTCTGGGATTGTTTCTTTAGAATCTACTTCGTTAAGTGCGTCAGAAAATCGCATTTCAAAACTCTTTTGTTAAGATATTTGTCCAGTTACATCCGTTTCCTGGTAATATAGTTTCGGCTTCGTAACCGGAGGGTTTCCATTTCGAGACCCGATTCATCCGAACAGCTGCCGTGTAAGTGGGCCTGATGCATATTAAATACGTCAGGGTCAAACGTCCGCCCACTGAGGTAGTGTGGAAGTTTGGAGAGGGGAGGGTTGATAGCTCAGATAATCATCTGACCACGATTCAAAATTACGAGGTTTCTTTCAAAATAGCCCCTAATGCTGTTTTAAAATGGAACATTAATATAATTAAATTAAGCTAAATATATGATGTAATCACTCCCATAAAGATTTACATGTTAAATTCAAAAATATAAATCTTTATGGGAATGATTTTTATTATATTCTCGTCAAATTTTATCTGTCTCACTCTTTATTTATTTTAGATAAAGCAATCTCTCGTAGAACAGAATAACTGACAGACTTACTAAGAATATATTTCATTTTAAAGTAAATTTGGCGTAAAGTCCATATATCAAGTTTAATATATCTGCCTCAAAATGTTTTTGAGTTATTTTATTCAGAGACAGACAGATGCAATGTGAGAAATTTTTTCTTCAAACTCAAGGAGGTCTAAAATATGCAGAATTCATCAAATTTCATGATTAAAATATTTTCTCTTTGTACAATTTGATTTTGATGAATCAAATTGTACAATATTTTCGCTTTGTACAATTTGTTTCATCAAAATCAAATTTTACAAAGAGAAAATATTGTAATCATCAAATTTCTTGACGAGTAAAAAATTTTTTCTTTGTACAATTCGTATAAGCGAACGTAAATATCTTTCGAATTATCAAGGTACAGATTTAAATTGACATTTTTGTAATAAATATTATTTTCCTTAATATTTCTATAGATACAGAAACCAGAAATTGACGGTTCCACTAAGTTCTATGTACATAAAAATGAATGTTTGTCTGTCTGTCTCTTATGCGCTGCCGCACAGCTCATCGGATTGTGATAAAACTTTGAATACTTATACTTGCGGGATGGTTATAATATTATAGTACAAAAATTTTTTGGATCTATTTACTGCATCTATTAACTAAGGATTATGTTAAATTAACTCCCCAAGGAGTCACAATAGATTTTTCACATAATCGACTGTATGCTGGTTGCTACGAGTCAGACAGTCAATATGTTAATTTGTTTCTTCTGAAGACTGAAGAATAAAAATTATTTCCTACCCTAAAGCTTTTGAATAATAAAATAAAAAAGGACAGAATACAAATTAGTTATACTTCTCTTTAAAATATCATTCAACTTCAATAAATGTATACATTTACGATATCATTCCAAGTTAAACAAACTAACTATTTTAAATTTTTAAAGAATGGAATAATAAAAATCGATCAGAAAATAAATTTCATTCTTTATTAAACAAGATAACAATTTCAAATTCCAAATGATATTTCCAAAATTATTTCTTCTACGGCAGCAACGCGCCGGTACCAGCCAGTACATTATAATTCCAATTCAAAATCAGTGCATATAATTCACATTCAAGTCACAATTTTAATCACTCAAATCCAAATACTCTGGTTTATATTCCAATTGTCACCGAAGCAAAACCCCTTTGGGAATGAGATGTCCAATTATTTAAACAGCCACCGACAGGAATTAAAAGTCCCTCTGCTACCACCTACAGAGGCATCAAGATGCCGATGCCTGAAGACCCACTTCCTCTCATCGGGCATTCCAGGCATCTGGTCAGGAAAATCCATTACCGAATGCTTATTCATAGGCAGAGGAAACTACTAAAATCAGATGCCGTTTTAATATAGCACGGGAAACAATTTTAAAGTTATTTTGGGCTTGTTAAATTTTGAATGAAATCCATGAATATGAATGTTGGTAGAGTTAGTTGTGAAAAGAGAATATCTCTTCATTATGAGTATGAAACACAGTCCTAAATACACGGTAGTGACGGATTCGCTATTGTTTAGAAGAGTTGGCATATATTTCACAGTATCTTTATCATTAGTAGATTATTTGAGTTACAGTAAGCCTGATAAATCTACTCATTTCGTATAATTACAGGTGATTATTCATAATCACATTAAACTTGATTAATCTGATGGTTATTCATAATCACCACTGAACTTGATTAATTCTTAATCATCACTAAAATTGATTAATTCGGTGATTATTCATAATCACCATTGAACTTGATTAATAATCCCTAAATAATCACCACTGAACTTGATTAATCCATAATCATCGCTAAAATTTATTAATTCTGTGATCATTCATAATCACCACTGAACTTGGTTAATCCATAATCATCACTAAAATTGATTAATTCGGTGATCATTCGTAATCATCACTGAACTTGATTAATCCATAATCATCACGAAAATTGATTAATTCTGTGATCCTTCATAATCACCACTGAACTTGGTAAATCCATAATCGCTCCCAAACTTGATTAACCCGGTGATTATTCACACTCATTACTAAACTAGATTATTTGGCTATTATTCATAATCACCACTAAACTAGATTGTTTGACTATTATTCATAATCACCGCTAAACTAGATTGTTTGGCTGTTATTCATAATCACCACTACCACTAAACTAGATTGTTTGACTATTATTCATAATCACCGCTAAACTAGATTGTTTGGCTGTTATTCATAATCACCACTAAACTAGATTGTTTGGCTGTTATCCATAATCACCACTAAACTAGATTGTTTGGCTATTATTCACAATCACTACTAAATTAGATTGTTTGACTATTATTCATAATCACCGCTAAACTAGATTGTTTGGCAGTTATTCATAATCACCACTAAATTTGATAATTCCATAATCACCACTAAACTATATTAATTTGGTTATTATTCTTAATCATGCTTAGATTAATCCATAATCACCATCAAGAATGATTAATACGGTGAGTATTCATAATAATCACCCCTAAAGTTGATTAATCATAATCACCAATGAAAAATGATTATTAATAATCACCACTGCGTGCCATAAAAATTGTTTTGCAGCAATTTCTAGATACATCTGTAGGTTTGTTCGACATTGCGTAACAGGCCCATGTCAGATCCGTTAGAGGCTAAACTTACGTTTAAAGCACATTTTTCTTCTTGGATGCTATACCACGCGTAACGCCCTTCAGATAGATGGTACTTAATATTAAAGACACCATATAAAGGTTAAATTATTCACCGTCTTATACAATTTATTGAACAAAATTTTTTAAACCCATCCAAAGCAATACAGAATATACCGTCTACCAAATTTCTGAGTCATCGAAAATGCGATCTCGTTGATACAATTCAGCTTCCGAATCTAATATCTTCAACGCAGGATTTTTTTTCAACCCATTTCGCCATCAATCCAAACCGCTCAGAGCAAAATAGAATCGAACTTCCGAAATCCCTGCATTTATCTGTCGAACTGAATTTAGAGAGAGGGCGCTCTTGTTTTTTCATAAGCAGATTTTGAATTTCGAAGGAGATAAAAGGGTTTTTTTTTTTCCTAGTGCTTTTTCGTTCAGGAAAATTGTTTGCAGCCAGAAATTTCGGATTGTCCGCTAAACCTTCAGTATTTTGTATTCTATTTATGGATCTGAATCCGGCTGTTTAACGTTGTTGAAGATAAATCTTTCTAATCAAAAAAATAAAATTCAAAAATTTCATTGAATTTTTCAAAAATTTTAATTTTATGTATAAAATGTAATCCAGTTGGCAGGATTTCTCAAAGCTTTCTCGAGTTTATTTTGATCTGTTATCTCAGAAACTCAAAAACGCATTGTTTGGCTGTCCAACGCGATAGATCCCAAACCGTCGCCAATAACCCAATGCACAGCTCTAGTGCGAAGTAAACTCAACCAACCAACTAACCAAACATTTAAAGGGACCCGGTGGCCTGATGGTGAGGTCTCGGCTTCGGAATCGGAGGGTTTCAGGTTCGAGACTCGATTCCATCGAAGAACCATCGTGTGAGGGGGGTCTCTTGCATGTTAAATCTGTCTGGCCAAACGTCCTCCCGCTGGTGTGGCGTGGTGTGGAGAGGTGGGTGCCACTTCAGGTGTCATCCTCGTCATCTGGCCATGGTTCAAAATGACGAGGTCCGTCCCAAAATAGCCCTCGTGTTGCTTTAAAAAGGAACGTTAATATAACTAAACTAAAATAAACTAAACTAAAACCAAACATTTAAAACTACAGCATATGCAATTGTTGCAACGTCACTTAACAGCTAGCAGAACAGTATAAAACGGAATGTATTCTTTGAATAATTCATGCGATTGTGTTCACGAGTCAAAATGACTTTAAGTTTGCAATCTCGCGCTTTATCAGTCAAACTGTTTTATCAAAACCACGATTAAGCACCAGCAACCTTAAGGAAATTTCAGATTTGAAGGATCTTCGAACAGTCTCAAGGATTAAAAAAAACGATTACGAAATTTGAAGAAACAGGATCGTTGGGTGTTCGTCCTGGAAGAGGAAGAAAATCAGTTCCTTCAGAAGCCGTCGAGGAGGTTGCACTTCAAGTGGAAGAGGAAAAAACATCAAACTTCATGGTTAGCAGTAGTGTTCGCCATGTCGCAACAGTGTTGGATAGGCCATGTTCCACTGTGCATAGGATCTTCAGGAATATCCTACGATATCATCCATACAAAATCTCACTTGTTCATCAGATGCATCCACAAGATTTTGATGCACGATTAATGTTCTCACTGCAGTTTCTTGCTCAGTGTGAGGTCGATTCTGAATGGCCTTGGAACATTTTGTGGTTCGATGAAGCTCATTTCTACTTAGATGGCTCGGTGAATACGCATAACTGCCGAATTTGGGCTACAGAACATCCCCGCTCTACCCTAGATGTTCCGTTTCATTCACTGAAAATAACGGTATGGTGTGGATTTAAAGCTTCTTTTATTCTGGAGCCGTACTTCTTCGAGGAACAGATGGTGCAGTGACATGCACTATCACGAAAGAGCGATATGCATCGATGTTGGAGAATGCAGTTGTTCCGACTCTACAATCACGCCAATGTCTTGACTCCACATACTGCAAGTTGTGTAAAAAATATTCTGAAAACACATTTTACAGTAGAAAGAGTAATAAGCCGCCACTTCAATAATGCTTGGCCTGCCCGATCCCCAGACCTTAATCCATGCGATTTTCGGCTCTGGGGATATTTGAAAGATCTGGTTGGCCGTGACAACCCGAGAACGTTGCCTGATCTAAAAGCCAGTATTTGCCGCCAAGTGTTAAATATTTCAACGCAGACACTACGCTCTATTGTTGATAATGCCATTTTCAGATTTCAGAGGATAGCTGACAATGGTGGCCATCATATCGAACATGACTTGGATTAATTCCAAGCTAATGTGTAATTCTTATAATAAAATAGTCGATAATAAGCCCTCTAGAGGCACATTTGGAACGAATTTTTTTTTTAGCAAAATGTCTTTCTCATCTCTTTATTAAGGCGTACCCAAAATTTCAGAACTTTCGGATGAATAGTTATGGCGGTATGTAGCTCTGAATAAGGTAACTTTAATTTGGGACACCCTGTATCGTAAGGAATAATTTCTAAATTGTGTTTCCTTAAGTAATTTATAAATAATTGAAAAGAAATAGCATAAAAAGTTTTTCATTACGTAAGAAAATAAAAGTTTTTTCAATTATAAAACATCTGAAAAAAATTCAATTCTAAATTTGCATCTAATTTCCTTTTCCGTTTTTAAATAAAGCAATTAAATAATGAATCATAGAATATAAAACATATATTTATACACTGCTGTACATTTTAACCTTTATTGTATAAGAAATATAAATTTTATTACTTTCTTAATTATCTTCAACTATTTTTTTAATTCATTCATTGGTTCTTTAATTGATACTTTATTTAATTCATAATTTCATTCATTCTTTAATTCATACTTCATTTAATTCATAAATTCATTCGTTCCTTAATTCATACCTCATTTAATTCATATATTCATTCGTTCTTTAATTCACACCTCATTTAATTCATAAATTCATTCGTTTCCTTAATTCAAACTTCATTTGATTCATAAATTCATTCATTCTTTAATTCATACTTCATTTAATTCATTATTAATTCGTTCTTTAATTCATACTTTGAACGCAAAATTACAACATATTTAAAGAAAAAAAATCCACTTTTTAATATATTTGAAATAGCCCGAACAGCATTTCGCAGCAATCAGCTCATACATTTTTGAAATAGAAAAATCTGATAGAGAAAAACAAAAATTAAAAGTTTGAGTGAATGAAAAACAATATTTTAACCATTACATTTCTGACAAAAATGAAAGAAAAAAAATTACTTTCAGGAAAGATAAAACCTCTTTTGCTTTGAAAGGGCCAAAAAATGAAATATTTTTCGTATATAATTATCTTTAGTTGCCATAAACAGCAGATAGAAAAGAATTAAAAAAAGATTTATCATTTGTACTGAAATATCATACCAAGCACTTCCAAGCTGTAATGATAATACTATCAACTAGAGGTCACGGCATTCGAAAGTTTAATTAATTAGATACAGTAAAAACACGGAATTGTAGAAGCCTCACATTTAGTTTCATGGGAATGGCAACAGGGAATGGCTTCATGGAAATCTATGCCAATAAAATGCGTAGGAAAAATAATTCCATATATGCGAAATCAAACATTATGAGATTTAGAAAATTATTTTTGATTCCGCGAGGATATATTTTATTTTATAATTAAGGTGCATTTCCATTAGAGCGAAAAATATGAAAATATCGTCTACTTTCTGTATCGAACAGTAAATAATTCTATTCAAATATCTTTACATAATCAAAAGTATCAAGAAAAAATGTGTTAAAACATTTTTTAAAAATTAAGACTTTTAAAATAAAAAGAAAGAAAGAAAAAAAACTGCGACTCCAGATTCGGAATTTTTTTCTACACGAATATAATTTTAATTCTTGAAAAAAAAAGCATGACGAATGTAAAATAAAAGTATTCTTATAGTAAGAATATTCAAAAGCAATTCAAAATAAGAAAAAAATAAAAATATATAAAAAAAACAATTCTATACGAAAAGAAAGTATAAAAGTAGTTGCAGTTATTCTATTATATAGGAGCTTCGTTAATGGAAGAAACTTCTTTTCGAATTTTTATTGTAATAAACGAAATAATTATCGAATTTTAATTGCTCGCCTTATTCACTAACCTCCAAGATTCAGGTTGCATTTGCGGGCTATATACATGTATATTTTTAGACTTTAAAGGATCAAGCTGTTCTCGTGTTTGTTTTAACAAATTTTCCATTTTATAGTAGGAAGAAGATTGTTTCGGACATGTCAGAATGATTATAGAATTCTCTTTTTGTGAGTTACAATTAGAAGACTGTAAAGAAAAAAACCATTCTTTAAATGATAGATGAAAAATAATATTTTCCTAACAATTGACACAAAAAAAAAAATAATAAAAACATTAAAATAAAGCAAACGATAAAAATCAAATTTTCAGAGGAACAATTCAAATATCAGAATACGAACAATAAATAATATTCGTAAAACTTTATTAGATTATTTTCATAACATCACATAAATATCACTGAATTAATTTTATACACAATTTTAATTGCTAATAAAATTTTATTTACGAATTTGCTAATTGGATTATGTTTGGAAAAAACTACCTATCCTCACTTTTAGTTCCACAAAGATAATAATCCCAAAAATTTTCAAATATAAAAAATCGTTTGAAAATACATTTCCTTTTGTTTTTAAAATTCTTCTCAGAAAAATAAAATATTTTTAAACATCTAATTATTATTAAAATGAATCATACAATTTAAATACAAACCATAAATTACAGTAATTAAAAATTGAGCTTTTCACACAATTTTCAAATAACATTTCGTACTTTAAATTTTCCATTAAATCATGGATATAAAAGAAGAAAAAAGTATAAGAGAAAAAAATTTCATTTGGGATTTTACTTTTATGAAGCCTACCAGTTAACAACATGCGCATAGTAAAAAAAAAATATTTAATGTGTATAAATCAGTAGGAGTACCATTCCAAAAGAAAATATTCAAAAGTTTCTAGAACATAAAAAGGTAATAAATGCAACAGAGTTTTTTTAACCACTCTCTAAGAAGGAATATATTTTTTAAAACCATTATACTTTCAGAATAATAACAGCAGGATAGAATACATTTTTACTTCTAGAAAAGAAAGAGATAAAGAAAGTTATATAGTAAGAGTAAAAAATATTCTTTCTTCATATTATTATCCTTTCCCACCATTAAAAGCAGACATAACAACGACATAAAGGGAAAAAAAAAACAAGCATTATCCACTCAGAAATCGTGTTGCAGGTAATCTCGTTTTCCGTTCTGTAATGACAAAATTATCAAGTAGAGGGCGCTATACTTATCATTTTCGTTAATTAGGAAATAGAAAAGAGGAACTCGTATTAAGTTTACTAGGAATGGCATCAGTTATCTCTGACCATAAAATTTATTCCACAAAAAATATAAAAACGTGGATAGACAATTATTAAAATGATAAAAATATTTTTAAGCTATATGGAATAAACTTATAGTTGTTTTTCATTTATGAATCCGATAATTCAAGTATAATTTGGTTTTTATTATGCATGAACTAAACTTCTTGGTTATATAAAAAATAATAAAAATTATATATGTATATAACCACTAAAAGCAAAAACAAATTCAATGAATTTCTTTTGTTTAGTGATATTTTTATTGATTTATGATTTGCATTTCATTTCGGGATATAAACATTGATAAATTCCATAAATACGATAATGGATACAAAACTAATAAATTTCTTATCATTTTGTAATGACTATAATAACAATTTGGATACAAAGACATTAAATATTTTATTAAAGTAATTTAGTCATAAAGATAGTTACAATTCGGCAACAAAGTTTATACATTTATCATATTAGGTTGGAAACTATGAAACGGGCATTGAATGACAGTAAAACTAAGCAGAAAACGTACGTTTCATAGTTTCCAACCAAACAGCTTTGTAAAGTAGATATTAAAAATTTGGATAAAGTAATAATAATAAAACAGTTCCTTTGCTAATGAACTAGATGTAAAAAGTTTATAACTTTAAACCACCTTTTTTGAATGCACAATAACATCAATGTACCGCAAAGAATAGTTTCCAAACTGTGTTGATAATTAATTGAATTAATTGATAATTAAATGGTAATGAATAGCAAACAAAGCGTTCTAACTTTGCCTGCAATATTCTTAGTCATTACAAATGAAAAGAAAAGTTCTCTTAAATTGAAATCATCTGAAAAAAATCACTTATAAATTTGCATCTAATTTAATTGTTTTTTTCAATAAAGTAATTAAGTAATAACTCATGGAATATAAAACATAGATTTAAATAGTTATAGTTTTAAATACATTTTCCCCTCCAGTGTCCTTAATTCATTTTTTTGAAGAAAATAACAGGCAACAAAGTAGATTCATTCGTTCTTTAATACATACTTTGCACGCGAGATTACAACACGATTAACGAAAAAAATTCCACATTTTAATGTATTTGAAATAGCCAGAACAGAATTTCGTAACTATCAATTCACACATTTTTGAAATGGAAAAATCTGATAGAGAAAAACAAAACAAAACAAAAAATTATGTAAGTTTGAATGAATGAAAAACAACATTTTTAACCATTACGTTTCCTGTGTAAGTGAGCGAAAAAAAAGTGCAATTTTTACTTCGAGGAAAGATAAAACCTTTCTCGCTTCGAAGGGAGAAAATGAAATATTTTTCGTATATAATTATCTTTAGCTGCCATAAACAGCAGATAGAAAAGTATTTTTTTAAAAAATATTATACATTTGTACTGAAATAATGTTACGAATAATTACCAAGCATTTTCAAGCTGTAATGATAATACTATCAACTAGAGGGCACGGCATTTGAAAATTTTAATTAGTTAGATACAGTAAAAACACAGGGCTGCACAAGTCTTAGATTTAGCTGCATGGGAATGGCAACAAGATGTATGCCAATAAAATGCGAAGGAAAAATAATTTCCCATATGCGGAATCTAACATTATGTGCTTAAAAACATTTAAAATTCTCCGAGGATATATTTTATTTTATAATTAAGCAGCTGTTCCATTAGAGCAAAAAATATAAAAATATCGTCTGCTTTCTGGATCGGACAGTAAATAATTATATTTAATAATCTTTGTTTAGTCATATCCATCAAGAAAAAAATATTTTAACACATTTTTTTTTAAAATCTTGGTTTTAAAAAAGAAAGAAAAAACTATGACCCAAAATTCGAAGTTTTTTTGTACTGTATTTATGCTTGATTCTTTGGCAAAAAAAGCAGCAAGAATATCAAATAAAAGTATTCGTATTTGCACAGTAAAAATATTCAAAAGTAATTCGAAATAAAAGTATATAAAATAAGACGAAATTGTACACTAAGAAAATATAGAAATTCGTTGTAGCAAAAAAAAAAGTTGTTTTAATTCATTTTTTAAACTCTTGCTTAAAATAAGAAAGAAAGAAAAAAAACTGTTTCTCCTGATTCGGAGTTTTTTTACACGAATATAGTTTTAATTCTTGAAAAAAAGCAAGACGAATGTAAAATGAAAGTATTCTATATTAAAAATATTCAAAAGCAACTCAAAATAAGAGAACATAAAAGTATATAAAATGAAATGACTCTATATGAAAGGAGAGCATAAAAGTTGGTGAAGTAAATTTTATTAGTCAGAAGCTTCGTTCATTGAAGTAAATTTATTTCGAATTTTAACTGTAATAATCAAATTAATTTTCGAATTTTAATTGCTCGCCATATTTACTAACCTCCAAGATTCAGATTGCATTTGCAGGCTGTATACATGCATATTTTTAGAACTTAAAAGTATTGTGATCTTCTAGTATTTGTTTTAATAAATTTTCCATTTTATAGTAATAAAAAGATTGTTTCGGATATGTCAGAATGATTATAGAAATCTCTTTCTCTCTCTCTCTCTTTTTTTTTTTTTTTTTTTTTTTTTTT
>JAPMOQ010003079.1:79567-104411 GCA_026543055.1 Argiope trifasciata
AATAGAGAATTTTTCTACAATAATTATCTTTTTCCCAGCTGCATAAACGGCAGCTGTAACAACAAAATAAAAAGAAGACGATAAGAATGAATGAAATATTGCATGTACAGAAGTAGTGTTACAAAAAATCTCTAAAAGTTTTCTTGTAGTAATGATAATACTATCATCTGAAGGTCTGGCCAATCGCTGTTTTAATTAATTAGAAAGCAAAAGAGATGGGGGAAGGAACGGAACTCGTGGGACTCATATTTTGCTTCATGGGAATGGCAACGTGAACCTCTGCCAATAAAATACATTCCAAAATATTTTCAGTGATAAGGGTTACAACAAAATGTTATTAAAAAGAAAACAATAAGTTCTGTTTAAAAAAATGCTATATGCCATACTTTTGTTAGAAAATATTTCCCTAGAGCTGATATCAAGCAGAAACTTTTTTCTGTGCCTTTATAATCAAATTATTTATACGGTAAAAGGTAGAAGCGCATTTAATGATATTTAGAAAAAAATATACTTATATGTTCTTCATAATTTACATTTTTCTCTAGCTTAATGATTTCTTATCGATTCCTCCTTAAAATAGATGCACTTTAACCGTAAACAAATATAATTTCAACTCAGCGTTATTCACAGATTTTAGATTATGGCCTGGTCTTTTCGCCAAGCTCGTAAAACATTCGCCAATCTTTTGATAGATCGCCAAATAGTTCTTACGTTTTGTAGTATTAAAGACGAAATCTCATTCACAATGTATTCACTCTTTTTCCCAACTTCAGATGACATCGTAGCTGACAACGACATACACTGAAAGCCAGGCCACCATCTATACTCTTCAGTAACGGAGATCAAGCCCAATACTTGCCGGGCTAGGCGCTCCGTTAAATACGTCGTTACCGTTACCGTTACCGTTACCACAATGTATTCACTCTTCGTATGTTAAAAGTCGGGACAGAAATTTTGCGGGTTAGCTGCATTTGTCGATTTATTCGCTTGGAATTAAATTAAACTTTGCATTTGTCGGATGTTGCCATTAAATGTGTCTTAAATTGGTATTTTTAAAATAAGAAAAAAACTTTATTTATTTTGAACATTTATGAGATATTTCGAGTTTTATGGCACAAATCAAAACATTTCGTTTATATAAATACTAACTTTTGAAAAAGAAAAAAATATATATAAAAAATATTCATGAAATGTATCAGGAGAAAAAATTTTAATCGTTCCTGCAGAATCATTAACGTCAGGTGGAGCATACGAAAAAGGAAGAATAATTAAGATTAGGTTTAAAAAAATTATAAATATTAAAAAGAATACAATTTCCAGACATTCATTAAATAAAACGATTGTGTTATCGCCAAATCTACGATTTTTTATTTTTTTTTGAAATATAGGTTTTAATTTATTTATAACTAGCCGCCTTTGGCGACCAGCTGGTTCGCCATGAGTAATGCGTTCTAAAATTTTCAATTAAATCACATATTCATTAGCCTAGAAGTAATTCCGGGAATTGATTGGCCTGAAAGCAATATTTTCTTTAAGATGATGGACGAAAAATTCTAAAAGAACACCTTTTCCTAATAATGTTCTTTAATTTTATAAATCAATCAGTTTTAACTATCGGTTATGCTTCCAAAATATTAAAAAGGTTTTTATCGATGATGTTGCCAAAATATGAAATATGTTTTTTTTTCAAAGAAAGCGAGAAAGGGAAAAAAGTATTGAATTAATGATACAGATATTGCAAACGATTACATAAATATGCCATTAAGTCCGGATTTCAATGCATATCCTGTCTAAATTCAATCAGGTTTACTGTAAATAAAGATAATTTATGGAATTAATGATACAGATATTGCAAACGATCATAGAATCATTTGCATTTATTTTTTAAAGAAAATATCACATTTTATATTTCTTTTATTTTATCCAGTCACGTGCTGACAGTTGCATTTCTGTAGATTTATTTTGCGATGATAATTTTTTTTTGAACTTCCGGCATTCTTTTATTTTATCCAGTCACGTGATAAAAACATGGTTAAAATATTTCTTTAAAAATTCGTTAAAAACAGAAGCTTACGTTATAAATTAAAAAAACTGATACCGTTAGAAAGCTAATTTTTTTATCTTTAAATTGATGTAAAAATCATGTTTGTGCAATAATATTTTCGGAAGTTATAACGGAAAAACGTCGAAATTTCGCTTAAATTTTAATTAATTCTAATTCTAATTAAAAATTCGAAAAAAGGGCTCCGAGGTGCACATTCCGAACCTCCAAGGTATGCATGTACCAAATTTGGTAGCTGTAGGTCCAACGGTCTGGCCTGTAGAGCGCCAACACACACACACACACACGCACACACACACACACACATTGAGCTTTATTATAAGTATAGATTAAAAACGGGGGAAAAGAGCACAAGTTATTTCTATATTTTTGTTTTATTTATTATAAGGCAAAATTTTAGATGGGTAAAGATAATATCTGATTAATCAAACTTATTTTTCTTTTTTCTATCTTTCTTTCTTTCCTTTTTAAATTCCACAATCAAAAATTTAAAAAAAAATTGCAGAGTGGGTTCTTGCAAGAACACTTTGCAATGATTTATAGCAGTTTAATGCCAGACATTAAACCGTTATTTTACAATTAAGGTTTTTGTTTCATTTTAGAAAATTTGTACGTTCCATTTGACCAATTTTGAAAATTTTTAATTTATGAATGAAGAATATACAATTGCGATTTAATTTATAATTATCATGTAAGATAGAAGCACATGCATGAAAAGAAAAAGAAGAATAATTATTTTTTGCGTCTAAAATAGTAAAAACATCAATATACAAGTAAATTAGAATTTCTCAAACCTAAAAAATAACTCCTAAAGGAAAACAAATTTTCCAAACGAGTTGCAAGTAGTAGGAAAAAAAAAATTTCAAGCTTAATACTTATAGCGAAATGAAAGAACACATGCATTTTTATTTCGGTAAAAAACAATATAAAACGTTAAGTTCTATCGCTTGAGGGGGAAAAAAGAATTTTTCTACAATAATTATCTTTTTCCCAGCTGCATAAACAGCAGCTGTACCGTTAAAAAAAAAGAATGAATAAAATATTGCATGTACAGAAATAGTGTTGCGAAAAATCTCTTAAAGTTTTCGCGTTGCAATGATTATACTATCATCTAAAGGTTTTGCCATTTGCTGTTTTAATTAATTAGAAAGCAAAATAGATGGGGGGTAAAACGGAACTCGTGGGACTCCTATTTTCCTTCATGGGAATGGCAACGTAAACCTCTGCCGATAAAATACATTCCAAACTAGTTTCAGTGATAAGGGTTGCATAATGTTATTAAAAAGAAAACAAAACGTTCTTTTTAAAAAACGCTATATGCGATACTTTTGTTAGGAAGTTTTTCCCTAGAGCTCATATCAAGCAGATACTTTTTTCTACGCTTTTATAATCAGATTAATTTTACGGTAAAATGCAGAAGAGCATTTAATGATATTAAAAAAAAAAAATGTAATTATATTTTCTTAATAATTTACATTTTTCTTTAACTTAATGATATTTTTATCGATTCATTCTTAAAAAAGATGCACCGTAACGGTAAACAAACATATTTTCAACTCTGCGTTAATCACAGATTTAAGATTATGGCACGTTTTTATCGGCAAGCTCGTAAAATACTCGGGCCGCGGTGGCCCAGTGGTAAAGTCTCGGCTTCGGAACCGGAGGGTTTCAGGTTCGAGACTCGCTTCCACCGAAAAACCGCCGTATGAGGGGTTCTGTTGCACGTTAAATCTGTCAGGCCAAATGTCCTCCCGCTGGTGTGGCGTGTTGTGGAGAGGGGAGTGCCAGTTCAGGTGTCGTTCTCCCTATCTGACCGTGGTTCAAAATGACGAGGTCTGTCCCAAAATAGCCCTTGTGTTGCTTTAAACGGGACGTTAATATAACTAAACTAAACGTAAAATACTCGCCAATGCTTTATTAGATCGCCAAATTTATTTTGTGTTTTATAGTATAAAAGAAGAAATCTGTTTCACGATGCATTCACTCTTCGTTAGATAAAAGTCAGGACCGAATTTTTGCCGGTTTCCTGAATTTTTCGATTAATGCAAAAAAAAAAATTATCAAAATGTATTTATATTTTCTTTATGTTGTTAAAATGTTTATTTTATTTTACAATACTTTGTATAAAGCTGTCTTAATGAAATATAAATTTTTATTTTGGCGACGACACAATGAAATAAATTCATATTTTCCCCCATTTTTTAATTTATTTTCGAAATCCGCCAACCTCTTAAGATATCCGACTACGTAAAAAACATTGAATATCGACCACATTGGCGATTTTTAAAAATTCTTATTATTTCTTGTAATTCAAACATTACTCTTCTCAAAACAGTTTGCATTTTCTAAGAAAAGGAAGACTTAACCGATCAGCCAGGGTGACATATTTTTCAGTTAAAATGTGTCTTTAATTCCAATTTTCCCATAACTTTAATTTTCATAAAAATTCCAATTAGCATGACATCCCCAAAACTAATTAAGGTATTTACATAAAAATTGCAGCGTCTTATTTTAATTAATATGGCCAATGAAATGAACCCAAAGTTAGGATAATTTTTTAACTTCCTTGTCTCTCAAATTTTTTCTTAGATTTTTGTTCATTTCATTCATTAGTATATTCTATAACTTGTGTACAGAGAAAAATAATATAGCTGCATTACAATTTTGTGTACAATTTCATTTCATTTTGATTAAATTTCATTAAAATTTACTACACAATTTCCCTTTTCTCAAAATATATTATATTTTCAAATAATTATTCTTGCATTAATAATGTTTATTGTTGTCAATACGTCTAAAAACCATAAATAGTTCTAAAAAATCCAATTTTTAAAATCTTTTCCTTCGAACGTAGTCGGATACGTTAAGCCATTATGTTGATGTATTTGCCTTTATATACGGCTCAGCAACCAAATTATTTTAGCAGTTTCTAAGAAACTTTCCCACTAATGGAGATAAAAATTTTCTAGACCATCAGTTTATAATTATTAAGATTAAAGCTGTCGAAAAGGCGAGAATATTTACCACATTTTAAAGACTTTTAAAACTCTCACGCGCGACGCATGGAACGTGAATATTAATGGATTTTCTAAAATAATTCGGCGTCTTGAGTTCTCAGAATACTTAATGGAATAGCGAAAAAATTATGCAGAATAAAGGGAAAAAAGAAAAACCGCCGACACTTTACACCGAATGGCGGCGATAAATCCTGTGAAAATATTTCCATGATGCTTCTTTTATTTAAAAGAGCGAAATGCACGACCATTATCTCGTAAAAAATAATAACGAATTCTTTGGTTTACATTTATCATTTTTACACGAAACGTTTTATGTATGCAGCAATGATTTAATTTCTGATATCTGAGATTTAAATATATATATATTGCATTACTTTCAGCATATATTTATTGTGATTCAATTATATATTAAATTTCTGAATGCCGTTTTTCTTTAAACTAGATTGTAAGCGATTGAAGTTTTAAATTATGTATTTCAAAAAATCGTTTTGCTTTGATTTGATGCTTTCTGTTGAGCTGACATGACAAATCGGTAAACGACCTTCACCGTTCAGCTGACGATTAAACTGACACAACTAATCGCTAAGCATTATTAGTTCTACAGTTTTTAAAGAAAATGTACGCCAATAATTGGCGATAACTACGGAACTGGTGATAACCATAAAAAATCTGCCAAGAAGCATCTGGGATACTATTATATAAAGTAATCATCAGGTGTGGTCTCCCCAAAACTTTCTCGTACACTCTCTAATAAAGTTCTTATTTCCCCTTTGTCATGCATACATAAAATGATGGACTTTAGCCTCGCCTGTTTTTTAAAGCATTGGCGAATAACGATTGTGGAGTATTGATCTTTTGTATGAATTTAGTATTTTGACTAAATCTATCATGAGATCGTTTTGGCGATTAATCTAATTTAAATATTTCGCTTTTATAGGTATTCCGATTCTACAGAGAACAGTTCTCGAGTTCTTTTATTTGTGACATGATTTCGGCGAAATTTGGCGAAATGCGGAACCTTACCTTGATAATTATAAATGGTCAGCAAATATTCACATTTTGAGCAAAAGATAATTCCCGTTTATCTCAAATGAACTCGAATCAATCCTCAAATGAACTCGAATTGGTATTCCGAAGGGTTTAATTCATTTATTATGATTTTAAATTAATAGCTTCCAACTATTTTCTGTCGTAAATTTCATTAAAAATTTTCAATGAAAAGGGAAGTTAATCAGGCGTATTTTCTACCATATTTTTTGTTAAAAATATACAATTATAAGGGAAGTTAATTTTGAGTATTTTCTATTATATATTTCGTTATACATTTCAAATTAATAGGAAAGTTAATTCTCGGCATTTTTTATCATATCTTTTGTTAAAAAATTTCAATTAAAAGGGAAGTTAATTATTAACTTTAATTTACTTTTTATTATATTTTTCTTTAAATATTTGCAATTAAAACGGAAGTTAATTATGAGTATTTTCTATTATATTTTTCGTTAAGCATTTGAAATTAAAAGGAAAGTTAATTATGAGTATTTTCTATCTTATTTTTTCGTTAAATATGCGCAATTAAAAGGGAAGTTAATTATGAATGATTTATATTACATATTTTTAAACATTTGTAATTAAAAGAAAAGTTAATTATCAGTATTTTTATCATATTTTTCATTAAACATTTGCTATAAAAAGGAAAGTTAAAAGGGAAGTCAAACTGTTACAGAAATATTTTTGTACACCATTTTTTCTTCTATAAATTTGTAGTTTAAAATAAATTCATTTAAGTGCATAAAGGAGGGGGTATACAATTTTTAGTTCATATTTTAGGATAAAGTTTTATTCCGAAAAAAATTTTCCTTATTTTTTACATATATATGAAGCTGTTATAAGTGCTCAAAAATTTCAGCTTATAATTAGTTTGCTGATATAGATAAGTAAGCAAAACGATATCTTTGTAAATTTTCTCTAAACACTATGAAGAAAAATATCTTATATGAGAGGGGGGGGAATCTTTACACCTTAAAAACACCTTTATTTCATTTTAATGATGCTATATTCCTTATCCCTAAAAACATTTTCAGAAATCATTTTATTGGCAAAAATGCAGTTGTCATTTTCGTCAGACTCCAAATACCGAAAGTGCTTCTCGTTTTTACTTATTAATTAATTATAATATCGAAGAGCCCGCCCTCTGGTAGATATCATTATCATTACGACACGAAAGTATACACGATTACTGGCAATACAATTACTAGAAGATAATATTTTTATATTTTTTGCTGCTTTATTCTACTTGCAATTTATGGCGTGAAAAGATAATTATATTAGAAATGGTTCTTTTTTCCCCCATCTAAACAGGAAGAACTTTATCGTTTGGAGGTTCTTTTTCGAAGTAAAAATTCGTGTTGTTCGTACTGTTTTGCACTAAAAGCGTAACGGATTTTTTTTTTCATCGTACGAATTCTTCTTAAATTTATTTTCTTTTTGCCAGGTTTTTACATTTCAGAAAAATCTGAGTACATACTTGTGAAATGGTGTTCCTGAAATTTTAGATGCATTAGGAATTTTTTGTTGTTCGTTTATTAACGTTGCGTGTAAAATGTGAATTGAATCATGTTTTCACATTCTGATTAGTTCCTTATTTTTGAAAATAAAAGTAAAATGATTAGAAAAAAAACTTAAATGTTCAGTCTGCATGAAGTGAAAAAGAAATTCTACGCTGAATGCATTTAAAATTTCTTGTTGAAAAACTTTTAACATTAAAGAGCTAATTTTGTTTTTAAAAAAATCATTGATTTTAATTTAAAATGGAAGTTAAATTGTGAGAGGAATATTTTTGTTCGCCATTTTTTCGTGTCAATGTTATTTTTTATACATTTTTATATTATCAGTTTATTAATAATATTATTTATTTTGCATCAGACAAATATTTTTTTTTCCTTTCTGAACCGAAACCAAGGTTTTCCACAATAATAAAAAGAAAGAGCGAAATGCATCCAAAAGCTAAGCAAATTACAATAGAATTAATTGTAAAATCCCAAAATACTAGTTATGATTGCATAGTAATAACAATAACAACTAATTAAAAGAATTCGGAAGCAGATTAGAAGCGGAAATGGTTTAATTAATTGGAAAGTTAAACAACCCATTTCTGTTTATTTGCATTACTCTTATCTTTCTCGGAGCCTCGGTGGCCTGATGATAAGGTCTCGGCTTTGGAGCCATAGGGTTTCAGGTTTGAGACTCGATTCCTCCGGAGAACCGTCGTGTGAGGAGGTCTCTTGCACGTTAAATCTGTCAGGCCAAATGTCCTCCCGTTGGTGTGGCGTGGTGTGGAGAGGGGGGGCAAGTTCAGGTGACGTCATAGTGGTTCAAAATGACGAGATCCATCCTCAAATTGCTTTAACCCTTTATTTACTGACGGTACTTAAAAGTACCATTTAAATCTAGCTTATATCTTTACTAAAACACTATTTTTGCCGATGGTATTCTAAAGAACACGGGGAATGTAACCCGAATAACATGAAGTTAATAGAAGCTAAAAGTAGGAATTAAAAATATTTAATTAATAATTAAACTAATTAGGATATTTCTGTTAATTACATTTTTTTCTTGGGTTCCCCGGGATTATTTTGCAAGGAAACTAAACGACTGGTGCAAAAATGAAGTTGAAAAGTGGATGGCGACATAATTCAGTAAATAAAGGGTTAAAACGGGACGTTAATATAAATAAACTAAACTAAAATCTTATCCTCCTCTCGCAGTAGCTGATGAGGGAAATACCAAAGGTTGAATTTCATTTACATTATTACAATTATTGATTGATTGCACTTAATGCTATTTTTTTCGGCGGCAGCAACGCGCCGAGTACCAGCTAGTGGTACATAAAATACATAATTAAAAATTTGTTTATAAAATTCCTTATGCAATATATAATTGAGATTTTACTTTGACTTAGATTTTAGTGTTAAAAAATTATTATTTTACTATCTTTTCATATATTGATAAAAGCAATACTGGTTAAATTCTTGTTTTACTTACTGCTATTATCTACGCATTTCAAAATCCAAACCTCACCATATCCGTTTCTTCAGATATTTAAGCTAGTTCCGAACGCATATTCAAAACCAGCTTTATGAGCATCGGCTTATACTGCATTTCTGGTCCACAAGAAATATTTAGCTTTTGTGAGGGCTACCATTCCTGAATCTATAGTAAATCTTTGTTATCGAGGCTATATTTGCTGAAAGAGAGATACTATACCGCATTTTGCTTGCACAAAACCATTCTTCCAACCAGAATCTCCGGTTCCATTTGAATAAATAACGATCCTGTCGACTACAGTGAAAACGGCACAGAACAATCGATTATTCAGGTATCGCTTTTTGTATCCGGGATAAGAACGTTCTTTCGGCATTCTAATCGAATAAAAAACATCGAGTGAGTTCTCCACATTCCAGAGTATCCACGGGGAGACTCCTCGATTCCTTGCTTCTTAAATATTCAAAGGAGCCTTCTTCGAGAATGGGGAGTTTGTGTGTGGTTAGTCGCGAATTGCGCAGGATTTTCAAGATTTTGAAATATATATAACTATAGATGTTGAAATAGGTTAGAAGATTAAAATAGAGATGAGAATTTTAACGTTTTTCTCAGTAACTTCCAAAAATATGATAGTAAAAAAATAATTTTGCGTCATCCTAATTTTCAAAAAAATTATCTTTTCAAATAAATTTACGATTTTATGGTATAAATATATTTTTTCTATGTTTATTTAATTTTAAATATTCATTTTCTATAACTATTTTTCCTTATTTTCTTCAGAATTCTCTAAATTTGAAAATTCTGAATATTATAATATAAATAATTTTGCACCCTCTTAATTTTCAAAAAATTATCTTTTCAAATATATCAGCGATTTTATGGTATAAATATATTATCTATGTTTAATCAATTTTAAAAGGAAACATTTTAATCACTTATTCTACAGTTAAATTTTAGAATTCTGAAAGAAAATTAAACTAGTCACGAGACACAACAAATAGTTTCTTTTATTACCATTCTGAAAGAAAACCTAGTTTTACAATTCTAAAAGAATACACAAATCTAATATTTAAAAATGAATATTTGTTCTTTCGTGTTTTATTTACTGTCGTACCATTCATCCTATTTCGATAAAATATTACCAAATTATTGATTGACTGTACTTAATAATATTTTTTCGGTGGCAGCAACGCGCCGGATACCAGATAATTATCTATATATACAAAATGCTAACGTACGTGGTACAGAAATCGAGTTTATTACTAATTATTTAGTGGCAACATTCAAATATAAGCAAAACAGCATACGAATTTCAGATTGCTTTATTCATTGAACATTTTTTCTGCTGTACTGAACCTAACTCTTGACAGCTAATTAATGAGTTAATGTTCGTATTTTATGTACTGTCGTACCGTTCATCCTATTTTGATAAAACATTGCCAAATTATTGATTGACTAATCTTAATAATATTTTCTTTGGCGGCAGGAACGCGCCGGGTATCAGATACTCAGCAACACATTTTAAACTATTCCATATATATATAACAGTAGCTCCTACCTAATTTAGTAAACTATTCCTAAATGAAATTAACTTAAAATACGGCCAAACAATATACACGGATTTCATTACCAACAACTGTTCCATTATTGCATTCCACTGATAGAACGAAGAACCATGAGACGAGAACATATTCACTTTTCAACTGCTTCCATTTCATTTCAATTCATTTTAAAGTTTAACAAATCCCCAAAACAATTTTAAAGCAACCCCCAGCGCTTTATTAAAATGGCTGCATATTCTAATAGCTTCCACTGTGTATTGATAATCATTCTGTAATGATCCATCGCTCCCAGAATAACCTCGGGACAGTCGGACGGACAGACTTCAGCATTCCTATCTCGGCAGATGAATTCTTACGTTGGTTGTGGTTGTTCTCGTAATTGCAATTTCAGTGTCTCTGATTTTGATTTTGGGTCGTATGTGGGCATCGAACAATGAGTTTGGGATTGAATAATTATAGTTATGCGAAGGAGATTTGATTTAAATCTATATTAGAGGGTAGAAAGCTTATTCAGAAAGTTAAAGCTCTAGGTTGCAAGCAAAAGTTACATTTGTTAATATTAGGGATTGCAATACCGGTAGGGCTACGGTAGCCGGTTGGTAGAGCCTCAGTCTCGTAATCTACAGGTGACGAGTTCTGTCCTCGTCTCAGCCATATACCGCCGTGTCGGCTAATGGCAGTTGGGGCACGTTCAATAGGTAGTGTCCTCTAAGGTCCCTCAGCAAATTATACCTCAGGGGGTGCTGAATCAGGGATGAGTCGGTCTCTGATTTGGATCTCAATTCTGACTTGTGGGTGTATGAATGAGTTCGACTGCCCCCTAAAAAGAGTTGTGTCGTGTTCGAGAAAAGTCCTTTCACCTGAACGGTGCTCGTTAACAAGGAAAGGCGCACAGTTCCGCCTTCATTCGAAAGAGCTACTTCTCATTCGGTTTGGTATGATCAAGTGGCATTAGATCCACTACCACAACAAAAATAACAGAAAATAGATGTATGTATGTAGAGTGCTATACTTGAGAATAATGCTCATGGAATCATCCCCTTTTGCAGGAGGGCACATTCACAGATAGAACAGAGGCCACAACAACCATGCCGAATCGGGACTCGAACCCACAAAAGCCGAAATCACGGGGAAGACACGCGACCCCTACGCCAGAACTCCGGCATTTTTGTTTCGTAATTCCCTCGATCGTAAGGAAATGAAGTTCTGAATTTCATGCTTCTCAGGAAAACAATATCAAACTCACAAGATTTAAATGATTCGTATAAAATTATTTTGTTTTGGTTTGGTTTATAAACATAATTCAAAAGCTATTAACTCCATATTTTATACATCTTTTTGTTATAAGGAATCATATTCTACGAAATATTCTTGGCACTATAAGTTCCTATAACAAATGATACCTCTGAATCATGGATGAGTCGGTCTCTGATTTCGATCTCAACTCTGACTTGCGGATGGATGAATGAGTTAGACCGCTCCCTCAAAAAGGATTGCGCCGTGTGTGTTCGAGCAAAGTCGTACTGTCACTTGAACGGTGCTCGTTCACAACGAAAGGCGCACACCTCTGCTTTCATTCTAAAGAGCTAAATCTCATTCGGCTTGGTATGATCAAGTTACATAAGAGAAAACAGAACAGAGCAATAAAGGTATTTTGAACCATTTGTACAATTAAGTAATACCGGTATTCACAAGTCTAAGCACCTAAATTCCGGTATTTACGAGAAATTTTTAAATTGGCTGCACTATATGTTCAGGGATAGCCAACACAGCAAAATAGTTTATGTCTGCCTAACATGCGAAATTATACTATTTTGCATATGTTGGCAAAAGAATACAATGCCGGCGTCCTAGCATAAGGGTAGCCTGTCTTCCCCGTGATCTGGGCCTCCCGGTTCGGGTATGGTTGTTGTTCTGTGTGTTCTATCTATGCGATGCGTGAATGAGCCTCCCTGTAAAAAGGGGTTGTGCAAGCGAATGTGTATGTCATCTTCACTTGAGAAAGAAGTCAGATTTCTGTCCTTTGAGTGCTCAGGGGTTCTTTACCCTTAGAAGCTACTGCACCCTCTTTCCATGGAAACACGGACACGACATTATCATTCGTTCTAGGGATTGCAATACCGGCATACCAAATATTGGTATTTTGAACCCTTTGTACAATTTAGTTGTAACGGTATTCACAAGTTTATGAACCGAAATTTCGGTATTTACAAGAAATTGTTTTGTTTCCATTATATGTTCATGGATAGCCAACATAGTGAAATAGTGAATGTTTTAGAATAGTATATGTCTGCCTAACGGGCGAAATTATGCTATTTTACATATGTTGGCAAAAGAATTGGCATTGGCAAAAGAATACATTTGCCAATGTGTAGAAAGCTTATTCAGAAAGTAAGTGCTCTTGGTTGCAAGCAAAAGCTACATTTATTAGTACTTAGGGATTGCAATACCGGTTTACCGAATATCGGTATTTTGAACCCTTTGTACAATTTAGTAATACCAGTATTCACAAGTTTATAAACCGAAATTCCGGTATTTACTAGAAATTTTTTTTAATTGACTCCACTATATGTTCAGGGATAGCCAGCATAGCAAAATAGTATATGTTTTTGTTTTTATGCCATCCTTAACAGGCGAAATTAATTAGACTATGAATACAAAGTTGCATCGTGCAATCAAGAAAAAGAGATAAAATATGTCAATCATCCGAGGAAGCGGGTCAAAACTATTCTATTACAGCTCTAAGCGATACTGCACATGCGCAGAATTCGTAGTCAGATTTTTGTATGTGTGAAAACAAGGTGTAGTTGTGAAGAAAGTCTGTAATATTTCGATATTTATTTTAGATATTTAACAATACAACCAACTAGCATAGATGCCGAAAGATCGTTTTCGACGGTTGGTAATTTTTGTACAAAATTATGTTCTAGGCGACGGTAGAATTGATGTATTGTGTTTTTTAAGATCACATTTCAAAAATTTGTAATAGTACCCCAGACTTAATAGTAATAGTTACAATGTTTTGCCATTTAAATAAATAAGATGTTGTTCCCTTACCTATTTGTAATTCTTTATATACTGTTATTATTTATAATATAAGTTATAAATAATTTTGTGGGATTTTTACACTCTAATAAAACTGGCAAATAAAACAAAGGAACACCTATGTTTTCTTCCTTTTTCTAAAATTCCTACCGATATCCCGGTATTAAGATCTAAAAATACCGACAATCGGTATTAAACTTTTAGTCCGATATTGCAATCGTTAATTAGTGCAGGTACATCAAATATTTCAGTTACCGTTCATGATATTCATTACTATATCATTTTTTAAGCAGAATCATGGTTAATACATTACGCAGAATCATGGCGTCATTTAGATCAAATTAATAGTATTAAACAATATATATGCCTATTAATAATATTTCACAAATTGGCCATTGGAAAAGAATTTGAATGCATATCCTGTATACATTCATTCCTGTATAAATAAAGATAATTTATTCAATTAATGATATAAATATTGCAAACGATCATAGAATCCTTTGCCTTGCATTTTTTAAAGAAAATATCACATTTTATATTTATTTTATTTTATCCAGTCACGTGCAAAAAGTTCCATTTCTTAAGATTTAATTTGTGTGGATAGTTTTCAGTTTCGAACTTCCGGCATTCTTTTATTTTATCCAGTCACGTGCTAAAAACACGGTTAAAATATTTCTTTAAAAACTCGTTAAAAATAGAAGCTTACGTTATAAATTAAAAACACTGATACCATTAGAAAGCTAATTCTTTTAATCTTTAAATTGATGTAAAAATCATGTTTGTGCGATAATAATTTCGGAAGTTATAGCGGAAAAACGTCGAAATTTCGCTTAAATATGAATTAATTCAAATTTTAATTTAAAATTCGAAAAAAGGGCTCCGAGGTGCACATTCCCGACCTCCAAGGTATACATGTACCAAATTTGGTAGCTGTAGGTCCAACGGTCTGGCCTGTAGAGCGCCAACATACACACACAAACAATGAGCTTTATTATAAGTATAGATATACCTGTTATATACAATACAAAATTTACAATATATTAGTAGAGTATATAAATCCTACTTTTATATACGATGAGATTTTGATAGGGATTTCTTTACACATGACGATTTAAACAAACATAGGGATCTTTTAAAAAGAATTCTCTTTTAGTGATGAGTTTTAAAACTTTTTTATGGTAGTATGGGGGAAAGGAAAGGAATTTGCATATCATTCTTTAAAAATGTTTCACCGCATCTGGTGCGGTAGTTTTGCTTTTACAAAGTAATAGCTCGTAATATATTGCATATACTTGTTATATACAATACAAAATTTATAATATTTCCTAAAGTAGCAACATAAATATAAAATATTTTGTTCCAAAAACCATCATATCCGATTTATTTACACTTCAGCAAACCAGACATAAAAAGTATACTTGTAGCATACGAGTTCGCGGAACGCCTTTCTAGCTGCAATGAATTACAATAGAAGGAACAACAGCTTTTCCCCACATAATAGATATTCTCCTTCAAAGTTTGAATTCAAGGTGGAAGGGGGAACAGAAAATCGAATTTTTTTTTTAACAAACGCCCCAAGATTTACAGAAGGGTCTGAAAAACTGTGAAAATCTTCCTTTCCATTCGAATTTACCACTTCTCGAACGGAAAGATCAAATCGAACAAAGAACAAAGTGGGTTTTTTTTTTCGAGCTCACCCATTCTTCTTCCCCCTTCTTTTTTTCTTCCAACACTCTCGATTCCATTAAACGACCCCTCTAGGGGGCTACGGCCAGATTTCGAAATCCCACCTTCGTATAAAAGCGGTAAAAGAGTTCCGAAATTCGTGGCAGTAAAACCTGGATTACTGCGCATGAGTGAAGAACGTCTGATGGAACTGTTGCCTGAAACTTTGTGACCACCAGATAGAGAATTTCGCCTTATATTTTACAGCTTATGCATCAAAACGTTTTAAATTTCATTATTCTAGATATGTTTAACTTTTTAACTGTCATGCCCGAGACTATCTCGGGCAGAGCTGTTGTATTCAAAAATGTCACGCCCGAGTACTTCTCGGGGTAATTTTTTTTAGTGCATCGTATTGTTATACCCGAATATATATCGGGAGACGTTTATTTCGGCTTCATCTTTTTATCAAACCCGAGTGTATCTCGGGAAAAGTGAATACCCATGTACTTTAAAATATCAATTTTGAACTACTTAGTATATTTTATTTTGTACTAAACATTTAATTTTTGCAATAAAAAAATTTGACAATTTGTGTGCCCAAATCATCAAAACAACTTGACAGTTAAAGGGTTAAGATATCCGGCTACGTTCAAAGGAAAAAAAATTGAAAAATTTGATTTCTTTAGAAATTATTTACGGTTTTTAGATGAATTGTCAATAATAAATACTAAACATACAAAAACAATTATTTGGAAATATAATATATTTGGAGAAATGGAAAAATGTGCAGTAAATTTGAATGAAGTTGAACCAAAACGGATAACACTCTACATGAAGTTGTGATGCAGCTATCTTATTTTTCTTTGCACACAAGTTATAGAATATAATGATGCATGAAATGAACCAAAACCTAAAAAAAATCTTCAAATGCAAAGAAGTTATACGTAAAAATATGCGTATATAGGCTTTTTTTTACAATAAATTTATAACTTAATTTTTCTAAAAACACCTACAAATGAAAAGGTATTTCACCAGCAATAAAACTCTTGGTTCATTTCATTGCCCATATTATTTAAAACATACTCTGAAATCTTTATGTAAATATTTCTATTAGTTTTGGGGATATCACGTTAACGGTGGAGAATTTGTTAAGAAATTTAGAGCTTTGAGAAAATTGATGCTTAACACAAATTTTAGTTGAAAAATATGTGACCCAAGATGATATTTCAGGCCTTCCTTTTCTTAGAAAAGATAAATTGTTTTGAAAAGAAAAATGTCTGAACTAAAAGAAATAATAAGAATTTTAAATAAATCGCCTATGTGGTCTATAATCAGTGGTTTTTACGTAGTCAGATATCTTAAAACATAAGAAGTTACAATAAAATTTTTAATTATCTTTTGTTATGTTAGGAATCAATTTATATGAACATCAGAACCTGATAAAGCGTTAAATATGTCCTGTGTACTTTATGCTTGTCGGGACATTAATATTTATAAATTATTTCATGTTATTTGTAAAGTTTAAATACAGAGTGCTTTGTGAGAAAGTGCTGAAAAAATTAAGCAATTTTTAAGCACCATAGTAAAAAAATGAGCATTTTTAAGCACCATAGTAAAAAAATTAAGCTCTTTTTAAGCACTATAGGCAAAAAAATTAAGCACTTTTTAAGCATCATAATAAAAAAATAATAAATTTTTAAGCACCATAGTCAAAAAAATTAAGCACTTTTTAAGCACCATAGCCAAAAAAACATTAAGCACAGTTTTAAGTACCATAGCCAAAAAAATTAAGCACAGTTTTAAGTACCCTAGCCAAAAAAAATTAAGCACATTTTTACATGTACGCATATGTAAACCTGCATGTTTTCTAATCCTAGGTTATTTTCTGTTTTATTATAATACATAATTTTCATTTAAGTTTTTAAAATTAATTTTAAATGTGCATTTTTTAAATTTTAATATTTGCTCACTGTCTTCTATTGTAAAACAAATGTCTTTTTGGATTTGACAAAAACAGAAAAGGATAATAAAAATGAAAGAAGAAAAACTATCATTACACAAAATTTAAGTTAAATTTTATATGAGAACTATTTAGAACACTACATGTAAAAGAACAAACGTTTTTCGAGTTGCAACTTGTTTGGTATATTTCGTATTTCTTTCTTTCGGAATAACCCTTCCAATATTTCAATACGGTGCTCAATGTTGAAAAAGAGAGCGAAAAAAAAAGTTCATTAACCCTTATCTTAACATGGTTAAAACTCTTTGATCCCTTCACCGAATGCTTCTCTTTCGTAGGTTTTCTTTTTTGCTATATCCAGCAAACAAAGATTTATGACATATCTATTTAGTGTATTAATGAATGCGGAAACAAAACGGAATATCTTATGCAGTAACAACAACCCCAAAAGAGATTGAATGTCTTCTTTACACTTTTCGAGAAAATTAAGCACTTTTAAGCACCTTTCTTTAAAAATTAAGCATATTTAAGGTGCTTAAAAATAGTTTTCCAATTTAAGTACTTTTTAAGGGCTTTTAATGACGTTACGCACACTGAAATATCTGATATTCTCGATTTAAATAGAAAGAATAATAAAAAGGAAAACCTTTTTCATCTTCATGAAATGCATGAACCAAGTATTTTTGTTTGGTTTTTAATCTACATAAATGCCGTTTGCATTATTCCTTTCAATATTTATATATTCATTAAATTTAATTTAAAAATGATGATATATCAGAATATTCTGATAATTTAAAATCAATTGAAAAATTTGAAAATTATGGTTTAGCATTTTCATAGCAAGAACTCTGCACTATTTATGCTTTAATGTCTTGCCAAGTTATGGCTAGTTTTAGGTCAATGATTCATTCTACCATCATTTTGAATCATGATTCATTGGAGAATAAACGTACTGATTCTCTAATCAAAATAATGGTTGGAGAATCAGATACTGATTCTTTATACATTACAACAAGAGTTTATTTATTTATTACTAGTTAGTATCCGGCGAGTTGCTGCCGCCGATAAAAAATAATATTAAATACAATCAATCAATCATTTGGCAATGTTTTATCGAAAAAGAATGAACGGTACGACAGTACATAAAATATGGGGAAAAATTCATTTATATATTTATATTAGATTTATGTATTCTTTTAGGATTGTTAAACTTGGTGTTCTTTCAGAATGGTCATGAAAGAAACTATTTATTACATCTCGTGACTCGTTTCATATTCGTTCAGAATTCTCAAATTTAATTTTAGAAATTCTGATTAAAATATCTTCTTTTAAAATTGATTAAACATGGAAAATATATTTATACTGTAAAATCGTTAATATAACGAAATTAAGATGGTGCAAAATTATTTGTATTGCAATATTTTTTGTGGTTACTGCAAAAAAAGCTACAATTTAATTAAAATTTAAAACCCCAAGATTGGTCTCCACAAAACGTTCTTGTACCGTAGATGTTATCTGGATTATGAACTTACCACCACAAATCTATCATGTGATAGCTGACATAATTTTTTTTCGTAATTAATTCCTGGCATGCGGTTAATAGTATCCGAAAATCGAATTTTGCTCTAGATGCATTTTTCTCCGACTTATGCAAGCCCAAATTTGGCACATTACTATGATTATAGTCATAAAATCCCATGCTAAATTTTCTAGACATTGCGTATTTGAATTATCATAATTACATGTTTCTGAATGTACATGTATGACAGACAATGGTATTTGATTTAAAATGGCTTACCTGGTTGGATTCGATTCAAAATTTTATCTAGACTATATATGTTAATTCTGAGTATCGAATTTTAACCATATAGTTTTCTTCATTTTATAATTATTGTATAAAATTATATTGGAACAACTGTATTTACTCTGAATATATTTTACTCAAACGTTGGTTGGAAATTACAAATTTGGAGTTTAAAAAAAACCAATACCACATTTAATCAGTTAGTTCAATGTGTTTTTTTTTTTAATTATTTTTATTTTTGAGATGTAATTTTTATAGGCAGACAAATGAATAAGCTTATTGAAAAAATAAATAAAAGGTTTTCGAGCTAAAGTTAGGTTTTAATTGTAGAAATTCGACAAAATCTCGCTTTCGAATATTTTAACGATTACAATAAATACTCCACATTTCGTATACGAAAAAAATCACGAAGCAAAGAAGAAATAATCTCAACCAAAAAAAATTGTATAAAAATGTAAGAAAAGACCTCCAAGACGCTTTTACTATACAGACTCAGCCACAAGAGAAAAAAAGACAGAAGAAAAAATAAGAACATTACAGCCTGTGACAATAACCAGGAAGGAAAAAAAAAAATACTGGTACAAAAAGATCAGAAGGTGAGAAAAAAATAGGCACAAAAAGATCACCTCCCCCCCCCAAAAAAAATAAAGAAAGAAAATAAAACCTGTCAAGACAATTTCCCCGCATGCTGTCCTCTTATATTAGCATCGTTACGGTTACAGTTTTATAGCCAGTGGCAGCTTGCGTTGTGGCCAGAAATGAAGGCAATAATAGCGGAGGCTTTTTGACAGCTAGAATTGTTATTGCCGCATCGCCGTGACCGTATCTCTACTCGGCGCGCTTGCAATAATTTGCATCTAATGGAAGTAGCTCTTATGTCTACACCCTTCCCCCGCGTTCTATTTCGTTCGGAAAGAGAATTTATATTTGTTTTGACGGCGTTGTAGATAGGAGATAGCACATTTCCGAATCGCAAATGTGTTGTTTTTCTTAATCAAACTCTAGGCAACGTCGCTTAGTGTGATGTTTGATTTTTAACAACCCTTCCCCCTTCTTTTACGATGTAATATGGACTGTCAGAAGGTCGATTTTGTATTTCTTGTTGTTAAATATAATTTATTTCCACTTTCTATATTGTAGCTTCGTTTAGGTATGTTGGTTATTTGATGCTTAACAAGCTTGTTTGACTTCTTGTTGAGTAATTGATAATTTTCTTAAGTTGTATGTGACTGATCAACACACACACACATACACACACGCACACACACAAACACACACACACACACACACACACACACACACACATTGCCAAAAGAAAATAGATAAACAGAATTTACGCATTCTAGGGCTCAAAAACTTTTTTTCAAAGTAATTGGATTATGCCATTTGTGTGTGGAAAGGGGGGGGGAGGGAAACGAATTCTATTTTATAAAATTCCTAAAGATAAGGTTCCAGACTCCTAAAAATTGTTATTTGTACAGTTATCAAGGAGACCTTTCGCATGGTTTTTTACACCATTTTTATGTTTCATAACCGATTTTTTATAATTTCTCAGTTTCGCCAAATAATGACCCCAGCGCGAGAAAAAAAAAATCAACTACTCATAGATTTTGTGAATTATAAATATTTTATCTGCTGATTCCTACACTTAACAGTCTTTCTATAACTTAGCTTTCATGACAATAATGTATTTTTATAATATCGGATCAGATATTTTGTCTTATTTTTTCACTTCGTATAAATTAGTATAGGGTAAATTTTCGAACAAGAACGAAAATTTCAGAACAAGTCAATAAAAGCTATAATCTTGATTAATATCTTCTTTTTTTTATTCTATGCTTTTTCTGTGCAACTATCTAGAAGCAATCATACTAATTGATATCACTACAAGAAAAAGAATGGCCTCTTGTATTTGAATATTGGAGGTAAAATAATTTTTTGAAAAATTGTGGAATTGGCCTTAACATTTCTCATTTTCTCCCATACATTGTATTTTAAAAATATAGAAATTGTCACAAAATTTGAATTCGAGATTTTGCCAAGCATCCACGCTTTCAAACTCCCGCAGTTCGAAAAAAATACTTTTGGTTTAATGTCCATCTGTCTGTGATGAAGATAAATAAAGAACGCTGGGTTGCAATGTGGTATACGATCTTTACATCAAATTTCCAGATTTCTGACAAATTTTGAATAAAATCTATTCAAAGGAAGTTTGTCTGTCCTGTTACTCGAATATAACGATAACTACAAAAGAGAACGAGACAGATAAAATTCAACATCAACATCTAAATTCAAAATTAACGTCTAATGTCTAAACATCTGATAATTTTTCAGCAAAATCAAATTACGAATTGACTGTCTGTTGGTCTGTACTTTTAGAAACAAATAAACGAGATAAAAAAGCATTTATTTGAATATTTCAAATTTGGTATTGTATTTTGAGACTATAATGCAGTTTTACGTAAAAGTTTCGTTTCAATCGGTAGAGAAAAACTCATTTAAAACAAAAATTTGAGTTTAGGTTTCTGTTAACAGCATAATATAAAAAAAATAACCGCCAAGGATTTCCCAACAGTTGTTGTTGTTATTACTTACGGCACTTTACAAGCCCCCTGTCAGCGATTTAAGCTTAAATTAGCGGAATTAGAACACAGAATATTAATCATGCCCGAACCAGGATTCGAACCCGGAACGCTCAGATCACGGGGAAGACTCATTACCCCTATGGAAGGACCCGGCGGTCAAACAGATTCAGTAAAAATGCTAAATTCCAGCCAAATGTTAAAATTAAATCTCGTTACTACTGTACGCCAATGTTATGTAAAGCATACTCTAGCATGATAAATTCATTAAAAAATGTGTAAGAAAGTTTTGAGGAGACTACTCTCCCTGGTATCACATAAGTTTTTAATCTTTTCTTCTCTATAATGCTAATAAATGAATCTTTTCTTTTGTGATAAATTTAGATTATATGGTTCGTTTATTGTCCAATTTTATCGTTATAATAAATATTTTTCAGAAAGGATTCTGTAGTGCACTTTGCATGAAAGGACGTTACATGTTGAAAGACGGTTGGATAATGTTTTTTTTTTGAAGTTTTTAAGATTAAAATCAGTGTTGATATTTTTATTTATAATTTATTTTCAGCTGTTTAATGATTCTGTAGATATCTTAAAAGGTTTGGAGAATTTCTCTTTTAATATCATGTATCTCATCTGAAGAAATCTCATCTGAAGAAGAATATCTGAGGAAATGTTTTTCTTTGGATACACATTTAAAAAAAATTCCATTTGAATTCAGACTTTGGCATTTAAAAAATTTATTTTTTATTAAACATATTAACTATCCTAGCTTTAAATATAGGAAACAAACCGTGGTGTATAAAAAAAAAACTCATATCGCTAGTACGGAAAAAAAAAAAAAAAACGCAAACAAAAACATAGCATTAAAACCGTTATTTCTTTGAAAGCACTACAAACATAACTCTCAAACAACAGATATAAACAAAACTCTCAGACAGCAGACGATAGTTGTATTTTCGAAAATGTCATTGTAGTGAAAATAAATTCTTCCAAACAGACGATTTTTTTTTTTTTTTGAACAGCTAGATAAAATATTCTCGTCTGTAAACGTAGACTTAGTAGAAATATTTTTCTTTTACGAGCTTAAAAATGAGACTTTCAAAATTTGAGAAATGATTCTTATTTTTTTATTTGTTGGTGGTATATAATTTTTTATGCTCAATTAAAAGTATTTGGAAATGAAAAAAATTATTAACAATTTATTAAAAAAATTATTTGTAAAAATACACTTTTTATGGACTTTCAGAAACTTTTCTTATTTCTGTAGGGTGTCAGTTAGATTAATGTCAGAAATTTATGGATCAAACAGTTTAGTTTTGACATGACATTACTATCATTTTGACAAGTTTAGGCATGTTGAAATCCTAAAAAATCTCCATTACGAGGTCCCTCTTTTAATAACTGATAAAATAATTTTTACTCTTTGAACAAAAACAAAATTTTGCGTTTAATCAGTTTTTTTTTTTATTTTAGCAATTTTTCGAAAAGTACATATTTTTTTAAATTTGCATATCATGGAAAAAATGACTAAAACATTAAAGTTTTAAAAAATACTATAATTAAGGATTAATAATATTTCTTTTTACAAATAAAAACAAATAATAATTATTGTATATTGTGAGAAAATAATAAATTTTATATTAATGTGTAATTAAAAATATCATTTAATAGGATCATTCAAACGGAATATAACAAAAGTTGTTAAATATAATCAACATTTTAATCTATGATAAATGGTAATTAATTACGCTTTGTTCAATAACGAATTTAATAATCTAATGTAAATACGCAATGCAGTTGTAATAATTTATAATTCATATAACTCCCAATTTTTTTGCGAAAGCATATGGTAGTTAGGTTAATATGCTTTTAAACCAACTTGACTAAGGACTATGACCCAGCGACTTTAGTCAATTGCCTAGTCTGAATTACAACACTATTTATTATTTGTTTTGGATGGTTGTTGAACAAATTAACACACAGCATTACAGTGTAACAATATTACAGATTAATCTCTAAACAATATTAATGTGAATATTTCATTCGACGGCTAATCAAATAATTAAATTAATGTGGTATCCCTATCAAATATTAGTTTTTTTCAAAGATAACTGAAGAATTTAAAACAATGGAATCGCTATCAAATATTTCTTTTCGACGGCTAATCGAATAACTAAAAACAGTGGAATTAATATCAAGCCTTTGTTTTGGATGGTTAATCGAACAATTAAAAACAGTGGAACTGCTAACAAGTATCGACGGTTAATCGAAATAATTAAAACAGTGTTATTTCAATCTAGAATTTGTTTTGGGCTGCTAATCGAACAGTTAAAACCATGAAGTGTCTATCAAGTATTTGATTTGGACGATTCATCAAACAAATTAAAGCAATGAAATTTGATATAAAGTATTTGTTTTCGACGGCTAATTGAACAATTTAATCAATAGAATTGCTATCAAGTATTTGCTTTCGACGGTAATTGAACAATCAAAACCAATAGAGTTGCCAGTTTGTTATGGATGTTTAATCGAGCAAATTAAAACAGTAGAACTATGATCAAGTACAATTTTCGACGGTTAATCGAAATAATTAAAGTGTTATTTCAATCTAGAATTTGGTTTGGCGGTTAATCGAACAATTAAAATAATGAAGTTTCTATCCAAGTATTTGATTTGGACGGCTAATAAAACAAATTTGAGCAATAAAATCTGCTATCAAATATTTGTTTACGACAGCTAATTGAATAATTAAAAACAATAGAATTGCTATCAAGTATTTATTTTCGATGGTAATTGAACAATTAAAAACAATAGAATTGCCAATTTGTTTTGGACGGCTAAAAGAACAAATTAAAGCAGTAGAATTATTATCAAGTATCAATTTTCGAAGGCTAATCGAATTAATTAAAACAGTGTTATTTCCATCAAGTGTTTTGGACTACTAATCCAGCAATTAAAATAATGAAGTGTCTATCAAGTATTTGTTTCAAACGGCTAATCAAATAAATTAAGGCTATGAAATTTGCTGTCAAATATTTGTTTCCGACGGCTAATCGAACAATTAAAAACATTAGAATTGATATCAAGTATTAGTTACCGACGG
>JAPMOQ010003079.1:134800-165367 GCA_026543055.1 Argiope trifasciata
GGGGGGGGGGGGGGGGGGGGCAGCTCAGGTGTCGTCCTCGTCATCTGACCTTGGTTCAAAATGACGAGGTCCGATCCAAAATAGTCCTCGTGTTGCTTTAAAACGGGACGCTAGTATAACTAAATAAAAACCAGGAATTAATCGCTAAGTAACTCATCAAAGATCATGTGCTACGAGGGTTATCCGGAAACTAAAGGCACTGTTTTGGAAATCGAGAAGTCTAAGCTTGAAGGAGTAACCATGAAAAAATATATTCGCCTTAGTAATGGATAGCCAGTGTTTTCACCGTAGTCATATACCTTAAATACTTGTAATTTCATAAATTTTGTAAGCAACAAAGTTACCAGTCTTATATAGTTACCCTTGGAAACTAAAATTCTCAAAATTAATTCCAGAAGAATGTTTCGTTTGCGTCCTTCTGTGCTCAGCGCAACACTAGGAATGCGGATTTTAAATCTGCAAACGGCGGACTACTCGCATTCCAACTTTAGGCAGAATTTATTAAAATAGGAGTTATTAAAGTCACTTTAGAACGGATACAAGAGTTTAGGAAACCTAAAATTTAATACCTTTGATGGTAGCAAACTTTTTAGCTTAGAAACGGATTCAAAGAATTTAAATGCGAGTCAAAATTGTTGTTATAGTAATATTCTAAAAATGTTTCGTTTTCGGAAGTAGACAGGTACAATGAAAGTAAAAGAAATTAGCAAATTTCACTAGATTTCATGCCTTGACGTACACAGTATTCTAATTTTTGAAGAAAATAAAGAGCTTCGGTATTCGAAATATCATAGCTTTATAATTTAAAAATTTCATTTAATGATTGGAATTAAATTCCCCTTAAATTAGAATCGATTTTATTTTAGTTGAATTTGTAAGAGTATTTCCGATTTTTAATTCACTCTCATCAAAATAACAGAATTTGATATTCTTTGATGAATAATAACAGATCAAGAATAGATAAAAAAAATATTATGATTGAATTTATAAGAACATTTCAGATCTTTAAATTCTCTCCCGTCAAAAGAACAGAATTTCATAATCTTAAATAAAAGAATAACAGATAAAGAACAGAACAGAAATAATTTGAATTTGATTTGAACAAAAATATTTCTTCGTAAAAAAAATGAAATGATGGAGGGAAAAAAGAAATATGCTAGTTCTATCGCTACTAACTTCCATCCAAATCCATGAGTGCCGCTCCTATCAATCGCATTCTACATAAAAAAATAATAATAAATGTGCGCACGAGCAACAACGCCAAACGAGAAAATAGAAAAAATAAAATAAACATAAAAAGCAAACACTATCACATTCTAACGCAAAGATTAAAAAAAAAATAATAACAATAAAGTTTATAAGTTGAGAGAAATATACTTGTACTTTCTGCGAGCAACTTTATTCTAAACAAAGTTTGATAAAACCGAAGGCGAAAAAAAGCAGACAGTCTTTGACTTCACGAAGGTTTCACAAAGCATTCCATCGAAAAAGAAAAAGAAAAAAGAGAAAGAAAAGTGATGAAGTGGGTGGCTTCTCCTACTCATTCTCTTTATGTTCGAACCGAAATAACTTGCTTTTGAGAATAAATCCTTGTTCAGCGCGATTCCGTGAACGATGGAACACCAAAGCCAGAAAAAGCAATTGTGAAAGAAACGTGTTCGAGTGGAGTTGTTCCGATGCTTCAACGCGTTGAATTATATTCTTCGAAACGATGCGCCGAGCCAATTTTACTTTTTAAATGATTTTCTGGAGATTTCGTAAAGAAAAGAATGCGTTTCCCAGTGAAATTAACAGTGCAAAAATGATTTTGTTTTTTAAAAAATAAAATAGAATGTCGGCTTCGCGAATGTATGATCATCGGGTAGAACATGAATGGAAATTGATAAAAAGAAGGCGTTGGTAAAGCTCAGCACTTGTGCGCGAGAATTAGATCCCCTAAAACCCCCAGCTTTTTGAAATTTTAAATTATTTAATACTTTTCACTTAGTTGCATATTGAAAATTAAAAATTCAATAATTCGATGCACGTCTTGTACACGTCATTGTATACCATGTGGTTAAGCAAGGAAAACGAGCGGTAGGGAATAATTCATTTTAATGTGCCTCGGCAAAAAGTGTCTGGTTCAATCTACCGTTTCAAGGAGCATGGCACTAAAGATCAGACTTCAGGTTCAGTTTAGTTAAGTTATATTAACGTCCCATTTAAAGCAATACGTGACCTATTTTGGGATGAACCTCGTCATTCTGAACCAAAGCCATACGACGAGGACGATACCTGGCACCCCCCTCTCCTCACCACACCACACCAGCGGGAGGACGTTTGGCCCGGACGTTTAAAGTCCACCAGACCCACTTACACGACGGTTCTTCGGTGGAATCGGGTGTAGAGCTTCCAAACCCTCCGGTTCTTAGAGAGACCTTACTTCAGGCCACTAGCTAACCTAACCTAACTTTTAGAAGCTGTTGTACTTCCGTGAGTTCAAACGCAATCCCTCAATGCAAAGTGGGAATTTCAACAAGACTTCGCACAAGCTTACAAGGTTAAAAGGAGCGGTGCATGGCGCATTTTCCGGACTTCATATCATCTGGAGAATGGCCACAATGCTCTCCGAATCTTAATCCCATGATTATACTCCCCAAAGTCTCCCTTCTACCAAGTAGCAGGAAAAGGGAAGGCATCCTTTTCTTCACGTCTCACGGGCCTTTCCCCTCATATCTTCGGCGTTTCAATCTGATCCCTAATCCATTCTGTCCCTGCGGAAATCTCAATGCCACGCCAATCCACTACTCAACAGAATGCATGTTGACTTGTTCCCTCCACATGACCATGCCTAAATCAGAATTAGAACGAGTTTGGTTCCGCGGCATTGCCTTTTCTCGAAGATCCCGAATCTAGAAAATTCAATTATTCCTCATTTCGCAGAAAACCAAGATCTGTTTAGATTCTGTGAACATTATTCTCAAGAGTAGCACTCTACATACATATATTCATTTTCCGTTATCTTGTGTTTGTATATAGCGTTTATATGTATTTGTGTGTGTGTGTGTGTTGCTCCTCGCTTCTAATCTTTTGTAAACACTTTCAATAGTATTTTTCAGAATCTTGTAATCACAAACAAACTATTAGTCTATTTCTGTCAATCGGCACAAGTTTTCGGTTTCTGCTAGCCAAATCCATTTCCCATTTGAGCTTCAAAAGGTTCATTTCCTTAGGCTTCGTTTTATCTAATACTAGCCGCCTTTGGCGACCAGCTGGTTCGCCATGAGTAATGCGTTCTAAAATTTTCAATTAAATCACATATTCATTAGCCTAGAAGTAATTCCGGGAATTGATTGTCCTGAAAGCAATATTTTCTTTAAGGTGATAGACGAAAAGTTCTAAAAGAACACCTTTTCCTAAAAGTATTCTTTAATTTTATAAATCAATCAGTTTTAACTATCGGTTATGCTTCCAAAATATTAAAAATGTTTTTTTCGATGATGTTGCCAAAATATTAAATATGTTGTTTTTTTATAAAGAAAGCGAGAAAGGGAAAAAAGTATTGAATTAATGATACAGATATTGCAAACGATTACATAAATATGCCATTAAATCGGGATTTCGATGCATATCCTGTCTAAATTCAATCAGGTTTACTGTAAATAAAGATAATTTATGGAATTAATGATACAGATATTGCAAACGATCTTAGAATCCTTTGCTTTGCATTTATTTTTTAAAGAAAATATCACATTTTATATTTCTTTTATTTTATCCAGTCACGTGCTGACAGTTGCATTTCTGTAGATTTATTTTGCGATGATAATTTTTTTTTATTTGAACTTCCGGCATTCTTTTATTTTATCCAGTCACGTGATAAAAACATGGTTAAAATATTTCTTTAAAAATTCGTTAAAAATAGAAGCGTACGTTATAAATTAAAAAAACTGACACCGTTAGAAAGCTAATTTTTTAATCTTTAAATTGATGTAAAAATCATGTTTGTGCAATAATATTTTCGGAAGTTATAACGGAAAAACGTTGAAATTTCGCTTAAATTTTAATTAATTCAAATTCTAATGAAAAATTCGAAAAACGGGCTCCGAGGTGCACATTCCGGACCTCCAAGGTATGCATGTACCAAATTTGGTAGCTGTAGGGCCAACGGTCTGGCCTGTAGAGCGCCAACACACACACACACACGCACACACACACACACATTGAGCTTTATTATAAGTATAGATTAAAATACCCAACCCTATTTCAATCAATAAGTGTCAGACGTCGAATAGTAGTCCCAGGGATGGATATAACGGGATCGTCTTTCCATGTCTCTCCCACTTCATGCTCATGATACTGTTTAAATAACCAGTTGTAGTTATTGAGGCTTGAAGCTGTGAAGTGTGTATGTTGCATTTTAGATTTTAAGGCTTGCACTAAACCTCACAAAGATTTGGGTTCTCTAAAGCAATGGCTTATGAGAGAATGGAATAGATTAAATGTAGAAGACTTGAGGTCAGTTACTGAGGCATGAAGCTGTGTTGTGTGTATGTTGCATTTTAGATTTTAAGGCTTGCACTAAACCTCACAAAGATTTGGGTTCTCTAAAGCAATGGCTTATGAGAGAATGGAATAGATTAAATGTAGAAGACTTGAGGTCAGTTACTGAGGCATGAAGCTGTGTTGTGTGTATGTTGCATTTTAGATTTTAAGGCTTGCACTAAACCTCACAAAGATTTGGGTTCTCTAAAGCAATGGCTTATGAGAGAATGGAATAGATTAAATGTAGAATACTTGGGGTCAGTTACTGAAAATTTCAATTGGTGTTTGCGTCTATGTATCATTACAATAGCCGGTTGTTTTGAAAAAAAAATTAATTAGTAAAGTATAAATTATTATTAAAGTATTAGTAAGTTAATTTATTAGTAATACTTTTATTAGTATATTTGTTATATTTTGCTAATTTATTTATTTGTGATTAATTAATAGAGTATTAGTAAGTTAATTTATTAGTAAAAGTATACTTTTATTAGTATATTTGTTATATTTTGTTTACTTTTGATCAGTTTATATTCGAAATCATTTGTCCGTGGTTTTCTGCCGCACCCTGTAAAAACTACATTTAACACGTGCACTGCCACTTTCCTCGCCTGATATCAGAACCATCTATCTAATAAGATAACCCCTTCTTTGCTATCTTTTAACTGTAGTGTAGAGGGTATCATCTAATAACATAGATGGTTTGGTCCTAGAAAAGAACAAGTTGTTTCGCAGTTGGCAGTCAACGTATTAATAACGAAAAAAAAAAAATCAACACAAATATGTTTCCTTAGGAAAGAATAAACTGGCCTCATTGGTTGACTCCTTACTGTACAAATAATTTTAAAAAATCTATAATTTTTTTTTAAAAGTTTCCTTCAAAGTTTTCTGGTCAAAGTTCTAGCAAAAATTATTAACTTCTCTAAGATAACCGATATTATTATTTTCTAACACAGTTTTGACATTTTTGCATAGCTCTAATTACTGCTTTTTCAAACGCTTCAGCGATCTTCGTTCCGATTCTTAGGAGACCATTCTGAAAATTGATTAAAAACTTATTTCAAAACGAAGTGGCAACAGCTGCAATCTCCAGAAGACGCCATTTGTTGCCATTACGCAGAAAGTAATAAGTGAAGAAAAATCTGCTCTCACAGCCGTGCATCGAGTTAGGAGGAAAATTAGATTCTGATTTCTTTCGTAAAGAACAAAAACAATAATAAAAATTGAAAAAAAAATATCGTTTGGCATCAGTAAATTCGTATTTAAATTGCCAGATTGTGCGCTCAATAACAAAAAATGAATGTTAAATGATTTTATTCTAAAAAGAACACATTACGATTCAGAATACTTAATGTGGAAATATTACCATTTCTTTAAATCTATTTAATGAGCGTTGAAATGATCGTTACGGATTATATTCGAACAATAATGAAAATAATATAGCAATCAAGAACACAGATGATGTGTATTTCAAGAAATTCGAAAAAAATGTTTCTCTTAATTGTACTTTTGAATAGAGTCGTTTGCTTTCATACAGTGCAATTAACACAATTTGTTTGAAAAGCAGAAATTTTTTTTTCTATAAAGTAGTCTATTATACAATGTGATTGTACAACAAATTAAAGAATAAAATTTCAAGTAATAGCTCATATAATAGCCTTGAGATACGTAATTATATCATATTCTATAATGGTAGCTTTTGAGTCATGTAAACTTGAGTTTAAATTAAATTGAATGCTAGGGAATAAAAGATTTTCTATTTTATTCAATACTGTAATTTCATTCGCTGCTTTATTAGTTGTTAACTGGCATTCCACGTGATTAAAGAATGAATGCCAATTCATAGAAATATTAAAGAAATTCTTTTTACTTTTCAAACAGTCGGAAATAATTAGAATCTATAAAAATTCTATTTAGAAGACGAGATCACTGTGAGGGATAATTCAAAATCAGTAACAAGAGAACTATTTTAAAATTATTTACGTTTCAAAAACAGTAAATCACTGATTTCTTTGTTGTTATTAATGTTGTGTTTGAAATTCGGTGCATTTTGCGATTTTAGAGTTCATATTATTATAATTATACGATTTAAATAATATTTTTTATTCGCTAATTCATCGTATTTTCTCATCCTTAGAGTACATGGTATTGAATTACAGGGCTTAAACATCGACAAAATCACTTACTGTAATTTCTATAAAATTGTGGTAAAAAGGTATTTTTTCTTTGAAATTGGATCAATTTTAGCAAAAAAAGGTCTTTGATCAATTTGATGAAAATTAATTGTATACTCAGAATTCGAAGAAAAATAAATATCATCTAGGTTTTTTTTATCATTAAAATCGTATTCCTTGATATCAAAATCATTTTTTTAGCAGACGATAATATTTAAATTTTTATTTCTATTTGGAATTTACCCATTTATTTTTATTTTATCAAGTAAATTAATTCATTTCTATAAGAAAAGGTCAAATACATTGTGATTTCTCAGATATTTCAATACATAGATTTTATGATTTACTATTTATTAAACTAAGGCATATATTTAAAAAATCCTTTAATTGAAACCAAATCGACAAAATAAAATACTTGAACCAATAATCCAAGACTACCTTAGTTTTAGCCATGGTAAAACCTTTAAAATGCCAAAAATCTGAAAAACTTGAAGAATTTTTTAATAATTCCTGAAAATTATTTAGGACCTAGTCGAATATAATACTAATTATTTTACTATTAAAAATATTTCATTAAAAAATAAAATTAGTGGTATTCTTGAGAACCTGATTTCAAAACATTTTAAAGAGAATTTCTTTTAAACCATTTCTAAAAAATATACAGCAATCACATTTATATTTTAGGAAACCGCTACAGAAGTTAGAATTAAAAACTATTTTCTTCTATGCAAGTTTAAATCTCTATTAAAAAGTACGGGATTACACATTTGTAGACTTAACAGTCATTAAAAGCTAAACTTCAGAAATCAGATGAGAAAAATCAATGCTAAAATATAAATTATAAGAAAATATTTAAGAAATTATTTAACACTACCAAGTTGAAAACCTTTTATATTATTTGAAATAAAAGTTATTTTATTTTATTTATTTACAAATAAAAAGAGTATTTTTAATGATTCAATTTCCCATTAATTTTTTTTGAAAATTTAAAAAATTTTCAAGAAAGTGATAAATATCTCAATTAAAAAATTTTCTTGAAATATTTGATCTGCAAAAATATTAAAATTTAAATAATTTCAGCATAAAGATTGTTATCGATAAATTCTGAAGGTGTGCGAGATTTCCATTTTGTTTAAGAACAGAAATTTGAATTTACAAAAGTCTTTTCGTTCTGTTTAAAAACAAAACGCCAACTTTTGAAGTCGGTATATGGTATATTAGAGAATAAGACTGAATTTTTAAAGGGAAGAACGAAGAACGAACAAGTCACCCAAAATTCGCTAAAATTCAGAGTGCTACTGTTCATGTTAAAAATATGATTTAAAAAAAAAATGCTGTTTTGAATATCAATTCCAAACTTGAATTTTAACTTATGCTTTTATCTCATAATATATTTAAAATATCGCTTTCTCTATTATTATTTTATTTTCATGACATATTATACAAATTGCAAACGATTTTTAAAGTTGATGAATTTTTCTATGTTTTTATTTCTTTTGTTTTTACTTCAATGCAAAAAAATAAATAAACACAGACAATTTTATAAAACTGTTGCATCTTTCTCTATATCATTATTTTTAGTTTCTCTAAAATTTAGTTTTTCCAGAATGGCAATAGAAATGAATATTTATGATAATGATAATGAATATGAATATGATAATGAATATTTTTCAATGTAACTTGAACCAAGAAAGTCAATCTTTATTATTCTTTGGGCCGTGGTGGCCTGGTAGTAAGGTCTCGGCCTCGGAACCGGAGGGATTCAGATTCGAGACCCTATTGCACCGAAGAACCGTCGTGTGAGAGGGTTTCTTGCACGTTAAATCTGTCAGGCCAAGCGTCCTCCCGTTGGTGTGGTGTGGTGTGGAGGGGGGGTGCCAGCTCAGGTGTCGTCCTCGTCATCTGACCGTGGTTCAAAATGACGAGGTCCGTCCCAAAATAGCCCTCGTGTTGCTTCAAACGGGACGTTAATATAACTAACTAAACTAAAAACTTAGTTGTGAATTTTAATCATGCATTTGACAGAAATTACACAAACTATCACTGTAATATTAGATATCGTTAGGGTGATTATGAGGTGCGACAAGCTATTCTACCATCTGTTGTTGCCATATATAAAAATTAAATTAATTGCGCTGGCAAATTTATCAAAAATGCTATCAAATGAGAAACTTAAAAGTAGCAATTAGCAGATGGTAAACTTTTGGGTGTATTAACCTCGGATATATTTGGTCACTATTTTGTAAAATTTGATATAATCGAAACAATTTCCTCTTAATATTAAAATGTTTCATTTAGAATACAGGATTATAAAAGGAATTCATTTTCACCAAAAAGTCATTTGCCACTCATTTCAAGTTCCCCAATTTTATCAAACCAGAAATTTTAAAATTTAAATAAATGTATTCCTTGTCAATAAGTAAAGAATCAGGAATATCAATTATTAGTTAGTAACTTAAGGTATCCGAACACGTTCGGAGCACTTTTAAAGAAAAACAAGGTGCAGATATACTTTAATCATATTTCTTGGTTTAACACCATTCAAAATTAGAAACTGGATGTCAATATTTGATATAAATATTACAATTTTCTCAAAATTGGCATTTAATAGCATAAAATTAAGCAATTTTTTCAAAAATTTCAAATTGGATACACCAAAAACTATAACTCTCTCCCGAACAAATCTTATACCAAAATAAACTACACAGTTTTCTCTAGAGAATGAACTACAATCATATGTTTATAATAATAAATAAAAATTTTAGAGCCAGTCGAAGATTTTTCCTGAAATTTTTAGTAAATTTGACATTTTTATTCAAACAATACGCTATAAATTAAAAACCGGATTAAATTAAATAGTGAATTATGAAACATATTATGAAATATACATATTATGAATTATAAACATATTATGAAATTTGGTAGACAAAGTCTACCAAATTTTATAATATGTTTATTAAATTTTGAATTATTTGATTTGAAGTGGGCAAAAAAATAAGTAAAAATCAATTTTGAGAAAAAGAAATTTAAAGTATATAGTAACATGTTTTAATGATAAATTATGTGTGAAAATGCTTAAAATTCATCACATTTGTAGGTTATACCTTCTTCCTTCTCATTTTTTAATAATTTTCCTTTTTAATTAATTTTTCCTTTTTTAATTAATTTTTTTTCCGGCGATTTTTGCCTTTGGCAGTGAATGTGCTGCTTAGAATCATTTATTCTGTTTTTGCCGAGCTCATCAAATGTTTTAATTAAATTTGCACTAGGATACTTTCCAACAACCAGAAGGATATTCAGTAATCCTATAAAAACTTGGTTAAAATATACTACAGACATAAATATCCCAAAAATGAAGATTCAGAGCTCAACAAAGACATCTTAGGAGCAAATTTCCACAAAAACACCGCTAAGGCTCTCATTGCCATTCTGTGTTTTCCTGTGCTTGGCATTTTCCTTATTAAAACTAAATTTGTGTCCATAAAAATTTTTAACGCGTTTTTGGACTTGTAAATCGGTATTTCCGGTTAATTGAATGTCCACTTCCGGTTTACCGATCATTTCTAAAATATTAATATCTTGACTTCGAATTAACATAGAGACGAAAGTAAACCTGTTTTAGATTGCTTAAAGACTGGCCCATCCTATAAAGTAATTATTGGAAAATGCCATTTTTTCTGAAAGTCTACCTTTCCAACGTGTTCGGATACCTTAATGCAAATATTCTTCAATATTGTATGATAATACACAATAATAATATACAAATCTGAAATTCAAAATTGTAATCCATTTATTAATTTTATCATGTATCACAACTCTTTCATAAAAAGGGAGGATAAATAGTTATAATTGTGCAATTATTCATAAAAAATTAACAAATTTTATAGTAACTATATAATAAAGTTCAATATTAACAAGATTTCATATAAAAATTGTAAAATAAACAAAATATATGAAATGGTGTAAATATTTAAAGCATATTTTCAGTATTAACAGGAAAAAATTTCCCAATTTTGACAAATTAAATTGTTTATACATAATTTATTTGATTTTTTTGCAGAATATTATTTTTTGCATAATTTTTCATAGTTAAACACTGCTTTAAACATTTGATAAATAATAATAAAATAGGTGTTAAAAGTTATTTAAGAAATTATGTGGAATTTTTATATCAATTTCATTAATTTACATATTTTAATAATGTTTCCAATTTTCTGTGTAAAATTATTTTGAGCAATAAACATTAAACTATTAAAAGTCAGTTTTGAATCCTAAAAAATATATATAATTAAATTAATAATAAAAAAAAGAAATAATAAATTAAGGAAATTTAATTAAAGAACAAAAAAATTAAATTAAAGAACAAAAAGTAAAATAAAAAATTAAATAAATAAGAAAATAAAAAATTAAATTAAAGAATTTAAAAATTTATCCTAAATATTAAGGATTGAATATATATCTTTAACAAATAACAACTATATTTGCGAAGCTACTTTGCAATAAAGGTAAATGAAATTGAAAGTCAGTGTTTTAGTTAAGGTATCCAACTGGTGAAAAATTGTCAAATTTGACAAAACTAACGAAAATTTTTTTTAATGCATAATATTTAAGCCTGTTCTTTTAGATTTCCAAATCTGTCTTATTTTTTGTTCTGCCTTCTTTAGAAATAAAATTACGGCCTTCTTAAATCGGGAATATTATCGAATGTATTTAGAAAAACTAAAATAAATCAATAAATGAAAAAATAAGAGCACCCACCAAGTCTGAACGTATCCCACTTTATACCTCTACCTTAACAAAAAACATCCAATCATAAAATATTATCGTTTGGTGTTACGAAATTTTCTCCGTTCAGTTTGAAGTACTGAAACTTTATAACAGTTACAACTTACAGTTATTTACACTCCCGTAGGAAACGAAATTTTTAAAACTTGTGGAACGACTTTTCGTCACTCTTAAAAGAGTAGGAGAAAAAAAAAACCAATACGAAGTTTGATGAGATATCTTGGTAACAAATTCGAACAATAAGCCTCAGGGGTATTCATTCAAACTGAACAAAATTACCATACTTGTCAACAAGCTTTTCGTCGGACGTGAAAGCAAATATTTGCCTAAATAAATCGTCTGCTTGTAAGAAATGGCATTTTCCATGAATGTTTATCAAAATATTTTAATTTAAGTCTCGAAGTTCTTTTTTACTGTAGGATAATTTAAAAGCAATGAGTAAACAGTTTTTTCCATAGCATATGGAAATATGCTAGGCTGTGATATACAAGTTTCTAATAGTAACAAATTTAAATAATACTAGATGAAAAATTGTAATTAATATGATTTTCTCACATTTAATTAATCATGCTAATGAAAAATATATTAATATTGATTTGTTAACTACAAAACATATTTTAAATTATTAAAAACATAAAAACAAGAGAAATTTTAATTTAAGTCTCGAAGTTCTTTTTTTTTTCTGTAGGATAATTTAAAAGCAATGAGTAAACAATTTTTATCGTAGCATATGGAAATATGCTAGCCATTAATATACAAATTTCTGATAATAACAAATTTAAATAATACTAGATAAATAATTATAGTTAACCTGTATTCCATTAGTAAATTAGAAGTTTTAAAGACATTTAGGAAGTCAAGACACAAATTACAACGAAAAAGTTCTCCATTGCATTTGTCCTATTTTGAAAAAAAATAGCCATAAGATTATTTATGTAGTACGACACAGGTATAAAGATTTCTCATGTCAATTTCAATAAATAAATAAATAAACACCCAAAAATAAAAATAAAATAAAATTAATAGATATATTCATCATACAAAAGACCGGAAAATCGAGATTCATTTCCAAGAAGAGCAGATTTACATTCCAAAAGGCAGATGAAGTTTTTATCTTTCTCCAAAGAAATGCTCCTTTAACCGTCTACAAATCCATCTACGTAAATCTTTCATCTGCCGACAGGTACCAAGTGAGGTAATGGAGAACGAAATTTTCCCCGCCGGCATGAAATATGGTGGAAAAGGAGCAGAAATATTTAATTCCTCCCGGTAGACATTTGCAATCTGCTGTGAAAAGCAATTTATCAGCGCGTTCCAGCAGTTCTCTGGATTATTATTCAACAGAAGGCGAATCTCGAAACGATGCTTTTTGTTTATATGGAAGACGATTGGGAGATCTTGATATTAGAATTCCCAGTTTTACCAAAATAGCTCTTTTGAATGGTGAATATATTCTGAAGTTTAAGAATAAATCGTCCAAAAGATGGAATCAATTTCAATTTTGGAGTGGAACTTTGATGATGAGGTTTGTGGGTCAAGCAGAATGGTTACAGATATCAAAAAGAATTAAGGTTAAAGTTAAAGATAAGAGAGAACCATCATGCTGTTTAATTTATTGATGGTGAAAATAAAAATTCTTCAGTTCTATCTCAGACTACATAATAGCTGAGTCTTAAAATCTTAAAATTGTTATATTAGATTGTAATATATTAGATGCAGATATCAAAGGGAAATAAGGAAAGTTAAAGATAAGAATGATGAATGCCTATTACTTAACGTCTTGATAGTGAAAATAAAAATTCTTCAGTTCTATCTAAGACTTCATAACAGCTGAGTCTTAAAATCTTAAAGTTGTCATATATTAGATGCAGATATCAAAAAGAAAGAAGGTTGAAGATATGAGCTATCCATTCTTGCTGCTTAATGTCTTGATAGTGAAAATAAAAATTCTTCAGTTCTATCTAAGACTTCATAACAGCTGAGTCTTAAAATCTTAAAGTTGTCATATATTAGATGCAGATATCAAAAAGAAAGAAGGTTGAAGATATGAGCTATCCATTCTTGCTGCTTAATGTCTTGATAGTGAAAATAAAAATTCTTCAGTTCTATCTAAGACTTCATGACAGCTGAGTCTTAAAATCTTTAAGATGTTATATATAAGATGCTATATTATATTGTTATATATTAGATGCAGATATCAAAGGAAAAGAAGGAAAGTTAAAGACAAGAATTATCCGTTCTTGCTACTTAAAGTTACTCTTGAAAGTGAAAATAAAAATTCTTCAGCCTGTATAAGATTTCATAACAGCCAAGTTTTAAAATCTTAAAATAGCTCTATGTTAGATGCAGATATCAAAGAGAAATAAGGTTGAGGATATGAGCGATCCATTCTTGCTGCTTAATGTCTTCTTGATAGTGAAAAAAAAAATTCTTCAGTTTTATCTAAGACTTCATAACAGCTGAGTCTTAAAATCTTAAAGTTGTTATAGATTAGTAGCATAAGTGTTTACTTTTAAACAAGATCTTATATTGTCTTTGATATTTCTCCAGTTTTATTTACTGTATATAATGCTTATCTAATTATGTCGAAATTCCCTTATCATTAATCAAATGTCTGATGGCAGCACTTAACAAAAAGTCATCATAATTATCACCTAACATCTACTTGTGCAAGCAGTTTTATTATTAGTTTTAAAGTAATATTATAAATAGAATATGCGCTATTTACAGTGGAATAGAGATTGAAGTTTAACATAAAGAAGCAAAAAAGATCTTAATAAAAGAAACAGAAATTGAATATTTGACGCTCTTTTTTCTCTGAATCTTAATAAATTGAGTAATACAGATAGAATAAATGAAACAATGCACTCAGGATTCGTAGTTATTATTAAATAAGTATTTAAAGCGGAAATATGAATAACCCCTTCCAATCTGAAATTTTATTTTAAATATACAGTAAAAGTTCCTTATTCCCGCTTCCTTCATTCGCGTTTTCACTATTCGCGGTATTAAAAAATGTGACCCAATTCCAATATTCGAGGCTAAACATTTCTTTATTCGCGGATCTAATAAGTACATACATAATAATAAAAGGATTCCAATAGGTATGCAACCCAGTATCCTTTGAAAATGCCGTCAAATGGACTATTAAAAAAGTAAAATAGATCTTATTACCACTTTGTCTAAAGCATGAGGTTAAATGCAAACTGCAAGCATAGCCGAAATCGCGAATGGAATAGGACGAGATGGATTGGAACAGATAGAATCAAGTGACATTCTGGAATTGCTTGAATCGCAAGATGGAGATTTGACTGAAACCGACTGGGAGGAAATGTTCAATTCACAGCCCATTGAAGAAGAGGCTTCAACAAGCACTGGAAACGTGATATTTCATTTGAAAGATCTTAGTGAATGTTTAAGAATGGCAAATGAGCTATGCGATTTCTTTATGAACGTCCATAGAACGAAGTCTTATTTTTAAAAGGAAAATGCTAATGCGTCTGCTGCGTATCAGTCTGAATGGACGGAGCTTTTAAAAACTACCAAGTAAGAGAAAATGACAAAATTATTCAAACCATGCTTACGCCTTAAGATAATGAATCAAACTGTTCAAAAACTTCAAATTAAATTGATTTTTTTAAATATTTGTTTTTCTTATTTTGTCACCTAGGAACGTATCCCCTATAATCCCGTATAAATTACCATTCCGCATTCACGGTTTCTGTATTCGCGGCATATTTATGGAACATATACCCCGCGAATAAAGAGCTTTTACTGTATTTGGGTGAATGAAACCACAAATGCGATTTTGGGAATCACTGCGATAGAAGTACCAGCTGAAGTAAGTAAACCTGATTTGCCTTTTACTTTCATGTTTCCATCAAGGAAATATAGCAATAATCAAGTTTAAATGTCCTCAAGAGTTTTAGTTCAAAACATTTTAAAGTCTAACAAGGAATTACACGAGATTTAATAAAATATCAATGATAACGATGTAATAACTTTAAACTCCTTTTCAAATTATTTATTTTAAATTCTTCACATTTATAGGAATTTATGCAAATTCGTATTTTAGATTTAACAGTCGTTAATCTAAAATGATCATAACAATAAAAACTTACTTTTCGAGTTATAAAATCCAAATTCCATCATAGAAAAAAAAAACAGCCAATACCTCTTGCGGCAAACCAAATTATTTTTTTGCGATTTCATTCAGAATTCTTAAAAACTTCCATAAAATTTGAAAGATAAACTTTCAAATCCCTTCTTACAAATTCCACACCAGACGGTTTATAAAAATATATATTTTTTATTTTGAAGAGATATATTTTTTGGTCCTAGTTTACTATGGACGTTAACTTTTGTCAAAAAAAATTCTTCATTTTTAAATATTTTTTTTAATATTTCAAACCATTTTTGTTGTCTTTTAATAAAAGCAAAAATAGTTTCCCAGCGGTTGTGGTTTTTAATGTTCTTAACTTTTCCTCGATCCCTTTAAGGTATCCGACTACGTTTGAAGGAAAAATTTTAAAAAATTGGATTAAAAAAATTATTTATGGTTTTTAGATGTATTGTCAGTTATAAACACTATAAATACAAAAACAATTATTTGAAAATATATTTTGAAAAATAAGAAAAGGTGTAGTAAATTTTAATGAAATTCAACCAAAACAGTTAGCATTCTACACAAAATTGTAATGCAGAAATTCTATTCGTCTTTGTACACAAGTTATAGAATATAATGTTGAATGAAATAAACCAAATTCTAAGAAAAATCTTAAGATGGGTAGAAGATATGAGTGCAAATATGCATATAAATTCATTTTTTCCATTAAATCACAACGTAATTTTTCTAAAAATACCTATGAATGAAAAAGTAAATCCCCAACAATCAAACTTTTATTTCATTTCATTGCCCATATCATTTAAAACTCACTCTGGAATTTTTATGTAAATACCAGAATTAGTTTTCGAAGTATCGTGTTAACGGGGTAAAATTTTCATGAAAATTAAAGTTTTGAGAAAATTGATATGAAAGTCCAATTTTCGCTGAAAAATCTGTGAGGCTGGATGATAGGTCAGGTCTTCCTTTTCCCAGAAAAGATAAAATGTTTTGGAAAGAGGAAAGTCTGAACTACAAGAAATAACAATTAAAAAAAAACATTCGCCGATGTAGTTGACAAGCAGTGTTTTTAACGACGTTGGAAAATTGAGGTAAGTAAAAAGTTCCATCAATTATTCGAATAAAATATTTACTCAGACTTTGAGAAAACATGTTTATGAGAAAGATTTCTGAGTAATTTGTCTGTATTGATCTAACTCTGCAAATTCTGTTTATTTTCTTTAGAATCATATTTTATGGCATTGTGAAATATTTTTGTGCGACTGCCCTGAAAGGACATTGAGAAATGTCGTTCTTTTTTAGAGAAATTTTTAATTTCATTTCAGGAAATGGAATAAAAATAATATCAGCAGTTAGAGAAGCATTAAAACGCATGTACATATTGTCACATAGATAGAAATGAAGAAGATACAGGAAGTAGAGAGAAATCAATTTGTTAGCTCAACTCTGAACTAAGAGCACTGCGACCGAGAGATCTTCAGCTTTCGTACAAGTAAGAGCTCTATTTTTCAGCCTCAGTTTATTATGGACATTAACTTTTGTCAAAAAAATTCTTCATCCTTAATTTTTTTAAAAATATTTGAAACCATTTTTGTTGTCTTTGAATAAAAGCAAAGATAACGATAAAGGTCTAAGATAAGAACCAGATTAATTTTGATAATATAATTTTCCGGCAGTTGTGGTTTTTAATGCTCTAAACTTTTCCTCGATCCTTTTAAATGAGGAAAGTAAAAAGTTCCATGTAATAAATATTTACTCAGACTTTGAGAAAACATGTTTATGAGGAAGATTTCTGAGTAATTTGTCTGTATTGATCTAACTTAATAAATTCTATTTATTTTATTTTAAATCTTATATTTTATGGCATTGTAAAATGTTTTTGTGCTACTGCCATGAAACGACATAAAGAAATGTCGTTCTTTTTTAGAGAAATTTTTAATTTCATTTCTGGAAATGGAATAAAAATAATATCAGCATTAAAACGCATGTACATATTGTCAAGTAGATAGAACTCAAGAAGACACAGGAAGTAGAGTTAAATCTCATTAAGTCAACTCTGTACTGATCTAACTCAACTGATTAACTCAATTCCGTACTGACAGTATAACTAAAAATAAAACTCATTATTAACTCAACTCTGAACTAAGAACACCGTGACCGAGAGATCTTCAGTTTTCGTACAAGTAGGGAATGTTCCAGAAATCCTTTCTGGAGACAGTAAGAAAAGTCCAGAGCACTCATCTGGTCAACTAAGGAAAGGTCCAGAATCTTCTGGAACGCGAAATCAAGGGAAAAAAATGTAAATAAATTTTAAGTCTATTGGGATTCGAACACATGATCTCATGACTATGAGTCCAGCGTCATAATCATTCAGCGATGCAGATTCGGTAATGCTTCGTTTCAATGTGGCGATATGATTATATTATAACGTGAAAGCAAATATTCGCGTAAATAAATCGTCTGTTTATAAAAAATATGGAATTTTCCACGAATGTTTATCAAAATATTTTAATTTAAGTCTCGTAGTTCTTTTTTCTGCAGTATAATATAAAAGATTGTGTAAACAGTTTTTTTTATCGCAGCATGTGGAAATATGCTAGCCAGTGATAGATAAGTTTCTAATAATAAAAAATTTAAATAATACTAGATGAAAAATTGTAATTAATAGGATTTTCTTACCTTTAATTAATTATGTTCATGAAAAAAAAATTTATAATGATTCATTAACTACACAACATATTTTAAATTATTAAAAAAAACAGAAGCGTAGTTTTAATTTAAGTCTCGGAACTCTTTTTTTCTGTAGAATAATTTAAAAGCAATGAGTAAACAGTTTTTTTAGCCAGTGATATACAAGTTTCTAATTATAACAAATTTAAGATACTAGATACTAGATACAAATACTAGATGAAATATTATAATTAATAGGATTTTCTGACCTTCAATTAATCATGTTCATTAAAACGAAATTCATATTGCATCGTTAATTGCAAACATTTTAAATTATTAAAAACATCGATAGAAGCGAAATTAAGCAGTATATTAATACTAAACTACATGTTGGATTATATAAAATTATTTGATTAATATTTCAATTAATTGAGTAAACTCTATTTTGATTGAATTTGTTCCGAAATCTGTTTTAAGCATAAAGTTACTCTTATGAGGTGGTCAAAATTAGGTACTATCTGTTATAACGGTGACCAAAGAGCACCAAGAATTTTTTTGAAAATTTGGCGATTTCAGTCGTCAAGCTAACAATTGTGATTGCTTGCCTAACTTGATAATTTATAGTTTTATAATTTGGTGAAATTTTTTCTTGACCCTTTTGGTTGCAGTTACTACCGAAAAGTGAAAAATATTTTCTATCAATTACCAATTAATTTGTATAAAATGAGGTATTAGAACACATCACATTACCTATCTATTAAAATGCTTGTCAACTCAATACTCATCACAATTTAGCATGCTAGATATTTTATAACAAAAATATTTTTAATCATAACATGGACTTTCATGCAGATCAATGCATTAAAATGTGAAGACTTTTTTATAAAAAACGTATGCTTACAGCGAGTTTCCAAACTTTTGAACTTTGATCTTCAAATTTATTTTACTATAAAATTAAATGTCGCATTCTATTTGGGACATTCGTTATTTCTATGATAATATTATCCGTTAATTAATATCCGTTCTATTATCGTTCCGTTCCGTTCATCCATTCCGTTTGCATTGTAGGATGCTGTTGATAGGGTAAGTTTAATTATGGCTAACCTGTATTCCAATAGTAAATTAGAAGTTTTAAAGAAATTTAAGAAGTTAAGACAAAAATTACCACAAAAAATATCTCCTTTGCACTTGCCCTATTTTGAGAAAAATTAACCATAAGATTATTTATTTAGTACGACATAGTCATTAAGATTTCCTTTCCGTTCTATTCATCCGTTTGCATTGCAGGATGATATTCATAGGGGAAATTTAATTATAACCAACCTGTATTCCATTAATAAATTAAATGTTTTAAAAACATTTAGGAAGTTAAATTACCATGAAAGAGTTCTCCTTTGCACTTGCCCTATTTTGAGAAAAATTAATCATAAGATTATTTAATTAGTATGACATAGTTATAAAGATTTCCGTTCAGTTCCAATCCTCCGTTTGCACTGTAGGATGCAGTTTACAGCTGAAGTTTAATTATAGCCAACTTGTATTCCAATAGCAAATAAAAATTTTTAAAGAAATTTAGGAAGTTTCGATAAAATTATCACGAAAAAGTTTTCCTTTGCACTTGCGTACTTTGAGATAAAAATAACCATAAGATTATTTATTTAATAGGAAACAATTATAAAGATTTCTTATGTGAATTCCAACGAGAAAATTACCCCAAATAAAAAAATCGATATCTTAATCATACAAAAGACCGGAAAATCGAGATTCATTTCATAGAAGAGCAGATTTACATTCCAAAAGACAGATGAAGTTTTTATCTTTCTCCAAAGAAATGCTCCTTTAACCGTCTACAAATCCATCTGCGTAAATCTTTCATCTGCCGACAGGTACCAAGTGAGGTAATGGAGAGCGAAATTTTCCCCGCCGGCATGAAATATGGTTGAAAAGGAGCAGAAATATTAAATTCCTCCTGGTAGACATTTGCAATCTGCTGTGAAAAGCAATTTATCCGCGTGTTCCAGCAGTTCTCTGGATTATTATTCAACAGAAGGCGAATCTCGAAACGATGCTTTTTGTTTATACGGAAGAAGATTGGGAGATCTTGATATTAGAATTCACAGTTTTACCATTATAGTTCTTTTGAATGGTAAAAATATTCTGAAGTTTAAGATTTTCAATTTCGAAGTGGAACTTTGATGATAAGGTCGGTTTAAAAGACATGCTGGCGGTAATGGTTTCCACAAAACTTTCTCGCTTATCTTGAATTATTTCAATCTCTTGAGCAATGATTATGAAAAGTGTAACCTAATTAGCAATATGTTGTAGCGACTTATGGCACTTTACAAGCCCATTGATGGTTAGTTATCTGACAGCAATTTAAGCCAAGTGAGCGTCTCTTATTTTTTCAGTAGCACCAACTAGGGCCAAGTGTAGGACTTAGCTACTCAAGCGTCACAACTCTTTTTACGGGGCGATCTTCATTTATTCCTTTTATTCACTCATCCACAGATTGTAATTTAGACCTAAAACAGAGAACGATCACCTCTGAAACAATACCCCCAGTGATTTTACTCCCGACATGAAGGACTTTGTGACCATGACAGATTTATGCTCTCGCCATTCGCCATATCTGTGTTGAGTCTTCTAACTCGTAACATAAGGGATGCGAATCCAATGCCCAACCAACCAGGGTATCTCGTACCTTAATGTGTTGATGAATGAAATAAAATTTATTTTTTTCTTGCTGAACAATTGTTGACTCGATATTTATTAGTATATAGTATAATAGTATAGTATACTATATAACTACATAATAACTATTAACTATATATACTATTACACAATAAAATAATATAGTATAATAATATAAAATTAATTATATATAGTATTTATAATAAAGGTTTAATGGAACTAAATCATAACAAATAAATTTTGTACAATTTTGACTAAATTTCTTTCTAGAGTATAGAGATATCTATAAATATGCAAGTTTTTATCTTAATTATAATAAATTTCTATGTGAAATAAAATTTAGGTACTTACTATCTAATATCTGTTAAGTAGAATTGGAGTACAGAGCTGATAGAACTGAATCTTACCAAGGATTGTTTCTAGAATCTTAACATGAATTATTTCTATAACAAAGAGAGACATTTTCTAAAAAGTCTTCCTAAATAAATTGATCTACTATGGGCTATAAGATAGATCTTTTACTTATAAAAAGCATTATAAATTAATATTCTCAGAATCAGCAAAACTGTGGATTTTATTTCCACTCTTTAAATTTTTCTGAACCACACACATCTTAAATATTACCAGTTTGAGGTATCCGACTGCGTTAAAAATACCTTTTATAGATCACATTGGCGAATTTTTTAAAATTATTTTTTCATGTACATCAGACTTTTATCTTATCAAAACATTTTATATTTTCCAGCAAAAGGAAAAACTGATTTAGCATCCAAAGTAATTTCAAACAAATCATATTTTCCAGCAAAAATCTGCTATCGATTTTTTCAAAAGTTTAATTTTCATAAAAATTCTCCACCGCTAGTAAAATATCTTAAAATCTAATAGAGGTATTTGCTTAAAAATTTCAGCATGTTTTTTAAATAATATATACAAAGAAATGAACCAAAAGTTTTATGGTCGGTGAAACGGTTTTTTCATTCATAAGTGTTTTTATCAAGATTAAGTTGTGAATTTATCGAAAAAAATGTATATATATGTATATTTTTACCCATCACTTCTTCGCATCTCAAAATTTTTCTTAGATTGTGGTTCATTTCATTCGTCATCATATTCTATAACTTGTGTGCAAAGAAAAACAGGATTGCTGCATTAGATTCTTGTGACGAGTGTTAACCGTTTTGTTTAAAATTCATTAAAATTTATTACAGATTTTCGTATTTTTCAAAGTATATTATATTTTCAAATAACTTTTTTGCATTTATAATTTTTATAATTGAAAATACATCAAAAAATCAAAAATGATTCTTTAAATATCAAATTTTTCAAAAAATGTCCTTCGAACGTAGTCGGATACCTTAAACATAGTTGAACATAATTGTAATATAGAATTTTAATTCAAAACGTTTTAAAGTCTAACAAGGAATTACACGAAATTTAATAAAATTATGAAAACGGTATAATAATTTTAACCTCCTTTTTAAATAATTTATTTAAATTTCCTCACATTTATGCTAATATATTAAAGTTCCTATTTATAAAAAAAAGAGATCGAATTCAATTGTCGTTCATCTAAAAAAGTTATAGCAATAAAAACTTACTTTTGGAGTTATAAAATCCGAATTCCATCATAGAAGAAAAACACAGCTAATACCACTTGCGGCAAACAAAATTATCTTATTGCGATTTCATTCAGAATTCATAAAAACTTCCATAAAACTTGAAAGATAAACTTTCAAATCCCTTCTTACAAATTCCACTCCAGACGGTTTATAAATTTTTATTTTTATTTTTATGAGCTCTATTTTTCAGTCTCAGTTTATTATGGGTGTTAACTTTTGTCAAATTTTTTTTTTCATACTTAAATATTTTTTTTAATATTTCAAACCATTTTTGTTGTCTTTGAATAAAAGCAAAGATAACCATAAATTTCTATGGTAAGAGCCAGAAATAATTTTCATAATTCATTTCCCGGCAGTTGTGGTTTTTAATTTTTCTAAATCTTTCCTCAATTCTTTTAAATGAGGTAAGTAAAAAGTTCCATGTAATAAATATTTACTCAGACTTTGATAAAACATGTTTATGAGAAATATTTCTGAGTAAGTTGTCTGTGTTGATCTAACTCAGCAAATTCTGTTTATTTTCTTTAGAATCATATTTTATGGCATTGTAAAATGCTTTTGTGCGACTGCCATGAAACGACATAGAGAAATGTCGTTCTTTTTTAGAGAAATTTTTAATTTCATTTCGGGAAATGGAATAAAAATAATATCAGCAGTTAGAGAAGCATTAAAACGCATGTACATATTTTCACGTAGATAGAACTCAAGAAGACACGGGAATTAGAGTTAAATCTCATTAAGTCAACTCTGTACTGATCTAACTCAACTGATTAACTCAATTCCGTACTGACAGTATAACTCAAAATAAAACTCATTATTAACTCAACTCTGAACTAAGAACACCGTGACTTTGAGACCTTCAGCTTTTATACGAGTAGGGAAAGTTCCAGAATACCTTTCTGGAGACAGTGAGAAAAGGCCAGAGCACACATCTGGTCAGTTAGATAAATGTCCAGAATCTTCTGGAACACGAAATGAAGGGAAAAAACAAATTTTAAGTCTTCTGGGATTCGAACACATGATCTCTTGACTATGAGTCCAGAGTCATAACAGTTCATCTACACAGACTGGGCAATGATACATTTCAATGCGGCAATATCATTATGTTTTATGTTATTTTTCATAGTAAGTTCGCCATAACTCTAATATCAAATATAATATCAAATTATCCGTATTTGATCAGTGAATCCGGATCAACAATACGGACTCAATTATTAAAAAATTATTGAATAATTTCATAAAGAATGTTTTTGAAGGAAACACAAACAATATTTGGTATAAGCATTAGAATTCCTATTGTGCTGAAAATTGTGATTGCTTCAAAATATTAATTTTTTAGTTAGTAACTTTCTCTTAGAAGTAATCATACGAAATTCAATAAATGAATTCGATAATGAATAATTCTTTATAAATGAATTCTTCATTCGATAATGAATAATTCTTCATTCGGTAATGAATAATTCTTTATGAATGAATTTTTATTAGGTAATGAATAATTCTGTATGAATGAATTCTTTATTCGATAAAGAATAATTCTTTATGAATGAATTTTTTATTCGAGAAGGATTAATTCTTTAATGAATACATTCTTTATTCGATAGGGAATAATTCTTTAATGAATGAATTCTCTATTCGGCAATGAGTAATTCTTTATTCGGTAATGAATAATTCTTTATGAATGAATTTTTATTAGATAATGAATAATTCTTTATGAATGAATTCTTTATTCGATAACGAATAATTCTTTAATGAATGAATTCTTCATTCGGTAATGAATAATTCTTTATGAATGAATTTTTATTAGATATTGAATAATTGTTTAGGAATGAATTCTTTATTCGATAAAAAATAATTCTTTATGAATGAATTTTTATTAGATAATGAATAATTCTTTATGAATGAATTCTTTATTCGATAAAGAATATTCTTTACGATTGAATTTTTTTATTCTATGATGAATAATTCTTTATGAATGAATTTTTATTACATAATGAATAATTCTTTATGAATGAATTCTTTATTCGATAAAGAATATTCTTTACGATTGAATTTTTTTATTCTATGATGAATAATTCTTTATGAATAAATTCTTTATTCAATAGTGAATAATTTTTTAAAGAGTTCGACGAAAGGTTGGAATGTCTAAGAACAAGTACCTTGGGTGCAAATTTAAATCTCTCTTTCATTTCATCATCTTCATCTCTCTTCTCATTCATCTTCTCAGTTTAAATGAAAAGTTATGTAATAAATGCTTTCCAAAATCAATTAAGATCTTACTTTTCAGAAATTAAAAAATTTTGGAAATCAAAATTTTGGAACTTTTGTTTGCAGTATCGACAAAATATTTAAGTTATGTCTTTTATATGTTAAATTGGGAATTCCAACTTAACTATAAGATGACAACAAATTTTTTCTGTCTTCAAGGCGAGTAATGCATTCACTAGATTATATGATAACATATATGATAACATATAGATATAGATTATATGATAATTTATTCAAGACAAGTAATGGATTCAGGAGACCATGTGACAACATACTTTTTCCTGTCTACAAAGTGAGTAATGGATTCAGGAGACCATGTTACGACATACGTTTTCTCTACTTGCAAAGTGAGTTAGGGATTCACTAGACCATGTAACGACATACTTTTTTCTGTCTACAAAGCGAGTAACTGAGTCATGAGACCATTTGACAACATACTTATTCCCTATACGCTAGGAGAGTAATCAATTTCCTAGACCATATCCCGACATACTTTTCTCTGTCTACAAGGCAAGTAATAAATTCACGAGACAATGAATTAGAATCATACTCGCAAGCAATAAGTCTGTTATTTACGAATTATGTTTTTCGAAAGCTATCACATATTCGAAAAAAGATTTTTTCCACAGTTTAAATTTATGTTATACTTTCTACTTGAAAAAATAATTTATAATCTCTTGTAAGAATACTAATTATTAACTAATTACGTAAATTCTGAAGTTTTTATATTCAGAATAATTAAATTATTTTAAATATCATTTTAATTATTTCAGTAATATTTCAAATTACCTACTGATTACATAAAGAAGAAAAAAAGAAAAGCATTAATTCACGATTAAAAAAAATCGAGCAATAAAGAATTTTAAATGAAAAAAAAAATATTAACTTAATTATATATAAAATATCGTTATAAAAATATTCATACTTCAGAAAAAATAAAGAATATATATTTTAAAAAAGAAATATTTAAATAATATAAAAGTGTTTTCATTAAAAATTTTAATTCGTTTATTTTTAATTAATACCAGACTTTCAACAACGCAACTAAATTTTAAATTTTTTTAAACCTAACTTTCATATTGTTTGATATTTCTAATTACAATTTTACACTCTCTTCAAGGATTTCAATTCTTTGCCTTAGCAAACTGTGCCGAAAAATTGATTAAAATTTATTTCAAAACAAAATGGCAACACCTGCATACTCCAGATTCCTCTGCCATTACGTTGCAAGTACTAAACAGAATTCTATTCTCACAGCTGTGCAAATGAGATTCTGATTTATTTTTCTAAAAAACTGAAATAAAACACTACAGAAGCGCACATATTGTTATCATAAATTCGTATTTAAAATTCAATATCGTCTGCTGTTTGCGAATTTAAATATTTTATTTTATTCCGGAAATAATCCATTACGATCTAGAATTCTAAATAATTTAGATAAATTACAATTTATTTAATATTTCAAATGAAAGCTGAATGCTATCACAATGAAATATTAACATTTAGAAGGGAAAATATATCACATAGAACGTGATACATTTGAAGAATTTGGAACAGATTAAGCAATTTATCTCATTCCCTGTCTGAACGTTTGTATCAAGTAGAGAGTATTTAATATATACATTTAACTCTAAATGACAAATAAATTTGTTCTGTATAATTACTTTCTTCTGTACAATATCCTTTGCTAGTAAAATGCGATTCCAATTAACCTAATTAATTATTTTCAGAGTGAAACAAAGTAATAAGTTATAGTTGAAGCTACAGCTAATTACATTTTAATTGAGATTGGAGATGCTGAATTCCGACAGAAACTATGCACTGATTTTTTTACTTCTTTCTGTTTATCATCTTTGTAAGTTTGTTGTAAAACAAAAAAAAATGAAGTTTCTAATAACACTAATTGGAAAGTAAGTTATCTATGTATAAACCGTCTCTATTAAAATACTACTACTGTTTTATTAAATATTGTATTAAAGAAATAAGACAGTATTTTTTTTCAATTCCTTCTATTAGTTTACACTCTTTCTCCATTTATATATTTTGTTCAAATCTTCCATCGTTAATAAAATACTTTTTTCAGCCACTCCAATAAAACAAAACAGCAAATCAAGTACAGTCAAATCCATTTTATTTTTTGATCGAGATCGATACATAATTTTTATATGTGTCAATCTAATATTAAAAATTATACACAAAATTCTCAAACTTTTATTTAAATGAAAACACAGTAGTCAGTAATCACGCGCGAATTTCCCTACGCCAGTTATGTAAACGCAATGCGGATTAAAAAAATTTTATTTCCTTTATTATGTTTTCTTTTAATTTAAAAGTACTTCAGAATGAATCCGAAAGATCGATAGATTAACAACATCTGATTTTAAATACATCAAACATTACAAAAATAAACAGAATCGTTTGAAATAATTATCCTGACCCTAACCTCAACTCTGTGGAAAAAAAAAAAACTGAAGCATTCCTCATATTTGGTGGGATTTGGCCTCAGCTTTCTGGCACGAAATTAGTTTTTAATGAACAAAAAATGATCCACTCAATGAAGTAGCCTATCTTCTATTCCAGACTATAATCTATCTTTGGGTTAAATTTCATCCAATTCCGTTCAGTAGTTTTGGCGTGATTAAGAAACATCCATTCCAAAATCCAAATTTTCGCATTTATACATCAGTATAAATTGCCGGGAGACTATCGAATTTTACTCAAAATATGATAAATATCTCTGAATTTTGTTTAAAAACCATATATTAAATTTCAACCGTCTAAATTAAAGCATTTTTGAGCTGTCTTGTCACAGACAAACATAAGGACATTTTCAAAATTGTGTTTTCCGACCCCTTTGTGGTTTGACAATCACAATATTTCCTATGCACTCTTCTTCTATATTTCTTTATACTTTCTCTATAATATGCGTTCTTTCTCTACACTACATGTTATTATTATTATTTTTTAATTTCTACTACGACAAATTAAAAAAGAAATAATTTCTTCCATTCAAAATTGAAAATTCTCCAGAGGAAATATTTTAATGTTAACGAACATTTTATCAATTCAACTAAATTAAAATACTTTAGACAACAAGCGAAATCTTCAGAAACAAAGGCACTTCTTTTAAGTTTTGCCTAAGTTTTGCCTTTGCCTTAGTTTTCAAAAACCACTACCGCCACCAGCACAAAAGAAAAATAATTAATTTTCATTTCATCGCCTCTTCTTCATTTTTTAAAGACGCGCATTTTTAATTCCAGAAAAAGACGAAGATTCAAATTAAAGATTCAAATTTCAAAGAACAGTTCGCAAACAAGAGTTGGGATTTATTTTGAAGTCTCAGTAGATATCTTACCGAGTTGTGAAGCATAGATATCCGAAATTAATTTGGTTCTTTAGAGAAATAAAATGTCAGTCTTTAATTCATTTCAAGAAAATGAAGTCATTCTCTTTTTTATAAAGTTAATACTAACCGACTTCTCGGAAACATCAAATAATGAATTTTGATGCAAAAGAAGTTTCTGAAATGGCTTTGATTCTGAAGAGGCGAAAGTAATTAAAAGCTACGAGAACTCAATTTAGAAAATGGGATTTTATTCGGAGAACATTCTTTTTAGTGATCTGCCGGTTTGAAGAACTTTTCAAAAACAGATTACTTTAAAACAGATTTATTCTGAATTCGATAATGTAATGTCTTACCCATGTGTCAAACTTCATGTCAATTAATTACAAAATTCGAATCACTAAAATGATTGATTATAACTTTTTTAGAAACTAGAGTAAAAATATTTTTTATCTCCTTTTCAATGTATTAGTTTTAGTCATGAATGAAAATGATACAATAAAATGAATACGTATATATATCATGCTAATTTGAAATTCAAGATCGGAGATTTCATTTTTTTTTTCACCACCTCTCCAAACGTCCGCACCATACCAGCTAGAGGACATTTGGCTCTGACGTACTTAAGGAGCACCAAATCCCCTTACACAATGCTTTTTCGGTGGAATTGGGTCTCGAACCTAAGATCCTAAGGCTGTGAAGTCATTACCATCGGGGCATACCTTTAAGGCAATCTATCGAGAAAATAAATATCCAAAATACATATTCTCGAGAAAAATTCGTCGACCTCACAGAGCAACTGCTTAGGAAATGAAACAATATGAATATCAGCTCATTTAAAAAAAATCAGATTTAAAAATATCTTTATTTAAAATTAAAATACAAAAAAAATTAAATATAGCTTTGACGAATTTTTCAACTGAAAATTTGATTTTAAAATGACTTTCCTTAAAACAACTGTAAAAATATAATTAATTGACAACTAAAAACATATCTGTTTTGGGGATTTTCATAACATTTGCTATCTTAGAAAAAAACTTATTATTATTAAAATATTGAAAATTATTGAATTAAGAATATAATTTCAAAAGCAAAGTTTCTACTGGCTTTACAGTGGGTGTTGGGTTCTATAACAAACTATACGAACTATTTTGAAAATATCAAAAAATAAATTTAAATTAAGAAATCCACATTTGGATTTCAAGGGGGGAACTAAATTGCAAGTTTTCTGAAGAACAAATACCAGTTAATAAATGGCTACATAAAGTAAAACAAATAGAGCAAATCTTGATATCACAAGCCATTTCTTTTATCTGAGATTATAAAATATTATCTTTTGGCGTTGAAAAACTTGCATCATTTTAAATAAAGTACAAAGTGAGGCGTAATTTTTTTTATACATTGAAAATTACTTTTTGTCATTCTGAAAAATACATAAAAAAAGGAAATAGCAAGAAAGAATATTGCGGGGTTCTTTCGCAACGAATCGAGCACCCAGCCTGAGGGCGTATTCATTTAAGCTGAGCAAAATTACCATATTTGTAAACATGACTTTCCTAGAACACGAGCTTAAATATTTGCGTTAGTAAATCGTATACTCCACAACAAAAAAAAAAAAAAAAAAAAAAAAAAAAAAAACAGATTTATGAATGTTTTTAGAATACTTTTATTTAAGTTTCAACTCTTGGAATATTTCCTTTCCAAAAGCTTTTTTATTTCAAGTTCGACTCTTGGAATATTTCCTTTCCAAAAGCTAATTTAAAACAGCTGGATAAATAAGCACTTTCTTGTAAACAGACAAAAAGCCAGCAGGTGAAATATATACGGAAAGTCATAGCAAATCCAAACAACCACGGATGAGGATAAGAAAAAATTATGTTCATGTTGTAGTCTTAAAATTAATTAATTGTGTTTCATAAACTACCTCATAAACCAAACAATTTCCCGCACGAATAGAAATAAGCTGCTTTGATCTCACTTTTTATTTACAGAATATATATGAAGTATTCTAATTGTAAAGAAATACAAACCCGACATATCGACAAAATTCAGATCTGCCTGAATTCTAAAAACACATTTTTGGTATTGAAATCGTCTGTCTGTGAACACAATAACTTAAAACTTCGTGCTAGTTTAAAACAACAGTAGCCTGTTGATAAAACAAAAACTTTTAATAGATACCTGTATCTATTGTGCAGATTCTGGTTAGACAATTTAGGAACCTATTTAATTATAGTGATTAAATTATTCTTACCATATTATTAGTTATTTGAACTTCCAAATTACTCACTGATAAATCTATGCTATTGTGGGATGAATTATTATTATTAATAAATTACTCACTGATAAATCAATATTATTGTAGTGTGGATTATTATT
>JAPMOQ010003079.1:165377-177389 GCA_026543055.1 Argiope trifasciata
ATAAATCAATGTTACTCTAGAGTAAATTATTATTATTATGAAATTACTCACTAATAAATCAATGGTAATGAAGGATGAATTATTATTATTATCATTAAATTATTCGCCGAGAAATCAACATTATTGTAGGATGAATTATTATTATTAAATAACTCACTGATAAATCAATGTTACTGTAGGGTGAATTATTATTAGTATTCAGTAACTCACTGATAAATCAATAGTATTGTAGAGTGAATTATTATTATTATTAAGCTATTCACTGATTATACCAATGTTATTGTAGGATGAATTATTATTATTATTGAATTACCCACTGATAAATCAATATTATTGTAGTGTAGATTATTATAATAAAATTATTATTGTGAACTCTATAAATGCTATTAAATTCAACACTCAACTCAATTGTTGTTTTGATACTATGTCTTTTCCATATTTATGTTTTAATTTCTCTTTAATTTGTATTCAAAGTTCAAAATTACCCATTGATACCTTAAAATTAATGTAGAGTAGATTAAACTGAATTACTAAATTTAATTTTCTATAAATGCTACTGAATTCAAAACTTGACTCAATTTTTGTTTAACCTTGTATATTTTGCATATTTGTGTTTTAATTTCTGTTTAATTTGCATTCGAATTTCTAAATTACCCACTGATATCTCAAAATTAGTGTATCCTGAATTATACAGAATTACTAAATTGAATTCTCTACAAATGCTACTGAATTCAACACTCGAATCAACTGTTGTTTAATCTTGTATATTTTGCATATCTGTGCTTTAATTTCTATTCGAAGTTCAAAATTACCGATTGATAACTCAAAATTAATATAGCTTGGATTATATTGCATTACTTAATTGAATTCTCTACAAATGCTACTGAATTCAAAACTCGACTCAATTGTTGTTTAATCTTGTATATTTTACATATTTGTGTTTTAATTTTTAATGTGTCATGAGTCTTCAACAATTTTTGCAGTTGTCAAGACGTAAGCGAGTCCCGAAACGGAGACTTCAAATTAGTTGAGCAAAGAAAGCATCGCCATCTATCAACGAAATTGCTATTCCCTATAGCCAGTTAATAAATAGGACCCGTTACGCTTGCTTTAAAGTCGTTTGGCACTCTTTTAGATTTAAACGGCTCGGTATTTTCGTGGATTCTTCTTGAAAAAAATTAATTAAGGGAGAAAATGGAACTAATTGGAAAACTTAATTAAGCTCGAAAAGTTTGAAAAAAGAATTTATAAGTTAAGCTTTAAATCAAGTTAAAATATTGTGTTGTTCTGTTCAAAAGACGATGGTTTCACTTTTCTGTTATATTAATTATATGTATGCATATTATTATATTGCAGTTATTTTAATGAACAATGTAAGCAAAATTTTAATTAATATTGTTTTTTTATTCTTTCTATAAAAATAAAATTTATTATTTATTATATGTTAGTGAACGGGATAATTATCGCTTACCTGTTTTCCATTTGCGAAAATTTTTACCAGTTATATATCCGAATAACATGAAGTTAATATAAACTAAAAGTAGGGATTAAAAATATTTAATTTAATAATTCAATTTATTAAGATATTTCTGTTAATTGCATTTTTTTTCTTGGGTTCCCTGGGATTATTCTGCAAAAGAAACTAAACTGCTGCTGCAAAAATGAAGTTGGAAAATGGATCGCAACATAATTCGGTAAATAAAGGGTTAATACAGCTCAAATGTACAAAAACACAATATATGATGTGTTTTTTTTATTCTGCCTTAAAAGTGTATGTGATCAAAGACTAAAATATCTTTTTTAACCTCGTGGCTTAGCGTTCAAACCACACTTACAAATTCATGGTTAAAATGAACCAAAACTTTTCTCTATTCGAACAGAACCAAGTACGAAGAATAGCTTAGACTTTATAAAGATCTTCAATAAAAATGTAGAGGTTACTTAATTGATTTAAAAATATTACAATAATGAAATTTCTAGAATTTGATTTTTTTTAATTTGATTTTCCAGATTTTGATTCAGTTTTGGTTGGCTGGGTTTTTTTTTTTTGGCTCAAGAACCATATCTGGCTATACTGCGCCAATCAAATGGTTAGATTATAAAAGGTGTTAAAAATTCATGTATTAAATTATACTCACAGATGCATCAAGATGAAATTACTAAAGTGTGACGTAAAAAAATGATTTTGCCAACTTAAAATCTAAAACTATGAATCATGATTTGTCGGAAATATGCAAAAGGATTACTTTGAAAGTGATAACATCTATACTTATAATAAAGCTCAATGTGTGAGTGTGTGTGTGTGTGGTGTGTGTGTGTGTGTGTTGGCGCTCTACAGGTCAGACCGTTGGGCCTACAGCCACCAAATTTTTTACATGTATAATTTGGAGGTCGGGAATGCGCACCTCGGAGCCCTTTTTTCGAATTTTTAATTAGAATTTGAATTCATTAAAATTTAAGCGAAAATTCGACGTTTTTCCGCTATAACTTCCGAAATTGTTATCGCACAAACATGATTTTAACATCAATTTAAAGATTGAAAAATTAGCTTTCTAATGGTATCAGTGTTTTAATGTATAACATAAACCTCTATTTTTAACGAATTTTTAAAGAAATATTTTAACCATGTTTTTATTAGCACGTGACTGGATAAAATAAAAGAAAACAATGACGGAAGTTCGAATAAAAAAAACCCTATCATCGCCAATCAAATCTAAAGAAATGCAACTTTCAGCACGTGACTGGAAAAAATAACATAAATATAAAATTTGATACTTTCTAAAAAAATTAATGCAAAGCAGAGGTTTTTATAATCGCTTGCAATATCTAAATCATTAATTCAATAAATATTCTTTATTTACTGTAAGCCTGATTGAATTTAGACAGGATATGCATTAAAATCCCGACTTAATGGCATATTTCTATAATCGTTTGCAATATCTGTATCATTAATTCAATAATTTTTTTCCATTATAAAATGTGATATTTTCTAAGAAAATAAATGCAAAGCCAAGGTTTCTATAATCGTTTGCAGCATTTAAATCATTTATTGAATAATTTTTTTCCCTTTTTCGCTTTCTTTAAAAAAATATTTAATATTTTATCAACGTCACAGAAATATTTTTTTCGAACTCATTACTCATGGCGAACCAGCTGGTTGCCAAAGGCGGCTAGTAGTAAGTAAATTCACCATATAACATATTTTAATTCATTCCACTCAGGAAAAATAATTCGACGCGTAATCATTCAAGTAATACAAAGACTTGCTAACTGCTCCGAAAAAAAAAACTTATGTATATAAATAATTATATGTTTTATTTTGAATTTAACAGAAAAATCAATTCACACTTTCTTACTACTGTGTAGCTATCTAAAAGAATCAAAGTTTCATAGAAATAAAGCGTCGAAACGGTGAAAGCCTTGAATGATTCATGAGAGAAGACATTCGAAAGCAAAGGGTTAATATTCACGTTAGAATATCATTATAAAGAAAGTTTTGAAAATGAGTAAACAATTTACTACTTCATGATTTCGATAGCTTAAAAATCAAATTTTTTTTTTAAATTTGAATTTGTTTTCCTGGACGATACAAGAAGAATCACGTTGAAAAAAATTTTATATTACTTTATAACCAATTGTTATTTAAGTTAAAGTTAAGCTCGTACTTAAGAAATTTCTCGAAATCTGAAAAAATGAGTGAAAATCGGATGCCTTCAATTAAAATGGTAAAAAAACTTTTTAAAACACCGTAATTATTTAAAAATTACATCAATAACTATAATATTGCTTCGGCAAATTTTTTTCCTTATTAATTAAAATATTATTAACATAAATGTCATTCACTATTACATTAATAAACGTTGTTATTTGAATAATTTCATGAATTCAAAATAAACGAAATTTCTTATTATTATTTTCTGCGAAACAATAGCAAGAAATTTCAGGAAGGTAGACCCCATCACAAGATATTAAGTAACTTCTATCATAACGCATAACTAGGTCCTTGGATTCTCATTCCTTGGGTTGCGTGTTCGAACCCCACCGAAGGGAGACCTTCGTGTCTTCGGTGGCTGGTGCACATATAAATCTATTGTAGTCACAATGTCTTCCATGTAGAGAGTAATACCACAGGGGATACTGGTTCAGAGGTGATCGTTCTCTGATACAGGTCTAAATTACGATCTATGGATGAATGAATATAATGTGTTGTCACTAACCTGTAATTTCGCTTTTCCGCACTAATAATGTCAACGTATAGAAGAAAGATTTACAGTCATCTATACTGAAGGGTGCCCAAGTCCGACGACAAAGATCCCAGAGCTTGGCGACCATTTCGTGACTTGGCGACTTTGGTGACAAAATGGATAATACCCGAAACATTGAGAATTTTCTCGATCCATCCATTAGGAGCCGAGATAAATCCAGAATGCTCCCGATTTGTTCAGAAGACTTTTAGTCCCGCCTTCTGCCGCTATATAAAGCAGGCAATCTGCGGAGCGCGTCGAGTCAGAGAGGTGTGGCGGTGGTCGACCGAGTTGACCTGAATTGAGAGGTCTAGAATTGAGGAGTCTTGAGCGGAGGAGTCACCGCGAGAATACCGAAGTATCAGTGGTGTGCTTTTTTGCTGTGTGCCGTCGTCGTGTCTTCTGTCGAAGTCTGTTGTGCGTGTGGCTCCTGAAGTTTGTGATCGCTCGTGGACCTGAATTGAGAGCTCTGAAAGAAAAGTCCTGAGCAGAAGAGTTGCTTGTTGTTTAAGTTTTAAGTGCGATTCTAGATTTTTTATTGTTATTTGAATTCCAAATTTACTTTATATTCTATTCATGCAAGAGAACGCTTGCTCGCACGAATATTTCGATCCTAAATTCGTCAGCACTCCATATGCCAACTTCTTCACCTCACTGTGGCATTCTGGAAGACTGTTCCAAGCGTCGAATGTGAGGGCCTCAACTCTCGTAATTTCTTTTAGAGGTGTCCACTTGTGCTGCGAGATATGCATGCATTTCTGGACCATCAACTCTTCCAACTTGCTCTTCAGTTATGCAAACTTGCCACTCCCCAAGATTTTTTTTTTAAAATCTAGCAATCGCATTTGAAGCGATCAATTACCAATGGCTCTATGTCTATCCCTTTTGTGTTGAGAGTATTTACTCTGAGTGCGAGAGTACTTTCGTTTGTTTTGAATTTCTCCAATCTCTCAGCGAATCGATCCTACTGTTGTTGTTTTTTAATTTATGCTGTAATAATTGGTGTCAGTAGTTACACTGGTCGCATCACGATATTGCTTTAGATTTTTAAAATAAAGTAAATTGCCGCTATCCATGTCTACAACGAAAAGAAGAAATTTTTTTAAAAACAAACTACTTATTTAAGCAAGGTGAATCTAGGCATGTTGTCTAGACTCTAAACCAGTGGTGGGGAAACTTTTTTTAAGACGGGCCATTTGTAATAACTAGACGCTCGTAGCGGGCCAAAGAATAATGCTTAATCGTTAAAAAATTTATGTGTTCTATAAACATATACATATATTATTACATACACTTATTATTTTAATAGTAAAAAAGCAAAAGGTAAGAAAATTATAAGCACAAAATAGAAAATGAATTTAGTGTAGTTCTTGATGTGAAGTATTATCACTTTATTTTCTGGTGTCATTACTGGTTGATGGTGCATGAGGAAAATGAAATTGAGACTGTTTTATCAAAATTGTATTGCAAAGTAAGCACACAGGTTTTTCTTTAAATAAAGTAAAGAAATATTTCCACGTCCATTCTTCTTTAAAAACTCGACATTCTATGTCCTCTTTTCTTTTTTTAACATCTATTTTAGACGTTACTTACTACGGAGAATAACACACAAAAACACAATTGACGAAAGCTTACTACTAATTAATGCTCTTGCGCGGGTGTTTGTTGAGACAGTGGGAGTTTCGGGGATTACACAAACAATTACTCGAGTCACAGCGGGTCGTTGCAGATGACTGACTAAGTCGCTAACTAACTGATCTTCGGGTGGCCTCGCTTGTATTTATACCTACCTGCAAGGATTGTTCGGGAATTGGAGTTTTGCGGTTCTTTCGGAAAAACAGAACAATGAATCGAAAATGCGAGAGTGTCTGGAAGTTTCGAGCGAAGAGGAGTCAGCTGTTTGGGTCGGATGGATTTTTCCAGAATACTATTGTGTTTTGAATATCGCCGCAGGTAGTTTTTTATGCGGGTCGTCACATTACGAAGTAAGAATGGTTCAAACATTCTCACGACGGCACTCTTAAACGGGCCGGATTAAACCTTTCCGCGGGCTGTAGTTTCCCCATCACTGGTCTAAACGGTGGCTGTTTGAGTGAGACGTAATTAATAAGATGCAATTGGCTGAAAGATACATATGATCACGGAGTCTTATCTCTAACAATAAAATAATAGTTTAAATTTATCTCATTGCGGTCATGCTCAGCGCAGCGATTTGTAATGAACGATTATGTAAATAGAAGCTGTTGAATGATTAGACCCTTAAAAATATATTTTGAATTAATTAATAGTAAATTAATACAGAATTTTGATAATGAATTATTATTTTTTTGTATTGAACTGAAGAGAAGCAAATTTACTTCAAAAGAGACTGCATGCGACTTGCGAGTCGCAGGTTGCCGACCCCTGAGCTAGATGGGCGAAATTTGGTATAGGTCTTTACGCAATAGGGCGGGATAGCCCAGTTGGTGTGGCGTTGAACTCGTGTCCATTAGATTATGAGTTCGCCAGCCGAAGATTCCCCGTGTTTGGTGGTGACTGACGTATAAATTTGTCGTGGTCACAAAGTCCTCCATGTCGAGAGTAATACCACTGGGGGTACTGGGTAAGATTTGATCATTCTCTGATCTAAATTACTGTCTATGGATAAGTGAATGAAAGTCTGCCCCGTAAAAAGGGTTGCGACGCGTGAGTAGCAAAGTCATACTCTTGACCCTAGATGGCGCCACTCAAAAAATCAAGATATACACTCTATTGGCTCAAATAGCAGTCTATGTCACAACGGGCTTGCCCAAAGGCAATCGCCATAAGAAACAACGAAACACAATGCTTATAAATTTCTATGAAATTTTGAGAAAAATTTGTTGCTAAAAAGTCTGTCAGTCGGTTTTCTCTAATATAAACTAACACCATAACTACAAAACAAAGAGAGCAAGACGGATAATATTTGGTGTGAAGAATTAATATCCACATTAAAACATCCAACTCTCGAATTTCGAGCTAAGTCCAACGGGATGTTGATTGATTGTCGGTCTATTCTTTTAGAAACACATAAATGCGACAACCTCAGACACGGGATTATTTGAATTCGCCTAGTTTCGTATGGAATTTTTTGACTTAAAGTGTAATTTTGCGCCAAATTATTGTTTCAATCGAGAAGAAAAACGAATCTAAAACACAAATTCGGTTTTCGGATTCTCTCACATCCATGCCAGGGATTAATCGCCAAATATGCAATATGAGTAGTAAAATATCGCCAGAGATCGCAAGAAACTTTCAGTAAAAATGCTAAATTCAAATCAAAGGTTAATATTTCGCAACTATTCGATACCAATGTTATAAAAATCATTCTCGGGATAATATCTTCATTGTCAGAAAATTTCAAGACCATTACCGCTGGATAATCTTTTCAATCTTACTAACCTGGATAGTTTAGGTACAATACATGAACTTTATACTCTTGATTTTTTTTAACATTTACACAAATATAAAAAAGAAAAATTAATTAAATCAGTAACATTTAATTTAACATTTCAAAAGCCATTTTTATTTTTTATGGTATTTTAAAGTATCCGACTACATTAGAAGAAAAAAAATTAATTAAAATTATGGGTTTTGTATGTATTCTCAATTATAATACAAAATATTATAAATATAACAAATATATCTGAAAATATATTTTGAGAAACTAGAAAACGTGTATTAAATGTTATTGAAAGTTAACCAAAATGATTAACACTCTACACCAAATTTTAATGAGGCAATCCTACGTTTCTTTGCACACAAGTTATGGAATGTAATGATGAATGGAATGAACCAAAATCTAAGAAAAACATTGAGATGCAAAGAAGTTATGGGTAAAAATATACGTACATAAGCAATTTTACCATAAATTCACAGCTCAATTTTTCTAAAAATACTTATAAAGGAAAAAGTATTTCACCAACAGTAAAACTTTTGACTCATTTCATTGCCCATATTATTTTTAAAAAAAAAATTATGCAAATACAGATATTATTTTTTGAGATGATTTTGAGAATTTTAATGAAAATTAAAATTGAAGTTAAAGACAGATTTTAGCTGAAAAGTATGTGACTGTGGATAGGTCAGGCCTTCTTTTTCCTAGAAAATATAAAAGGTTTTGAATAGAGCAAAGTCAGAACTACAAGAAAAAATAATCGCCAATGTGGTCGATAACCAGAGTTTCTAACGTAGTCGGATACCTTAATGAACGACATAAAAAATATTAGAGACATTATGATTTAAATGATAACAGATAGCGAATATTAAAAATGTACAAACTCTATTTGTGATTTGTCCATATTTCTGTTAAGCGGTTAATTAAAATTGATTGAAACAAAATCGTGCAAAAAAGACGTATCACGGATCGCGGAAAGCAGTTTGCTAGAGCCAAACGATATTATAAAACCCACGCTAGAGCCAAACGATATTTAAACTTTTTTCATTCCAGGGGGAAAAAAAGTTTGTTTTCAAAAATAAAAAATAAAAATCTTGAAAGAGTCAGGATTTTTACTCTAAAAGCAAGAGAAAAAATTGAAAGGAAAGTTCCCAATTTATGGGTAACTTTTTGGCTAGTAACTGAAAGCATTCTTTTCCCCAAATCAACTTCCTTTTCTGTTCTAAGATTTGGAGGGTCATTGCTTTCAAATTTCAGAGGAATATTTATGATAAAAAAAGAAGAGTTCTTTTAAGTGTTTTGTAGGTTTATGGTTTACAAATCATTTTCATCAAATATTCCCTGATCAAACCTTTTTACCCATCTACCAAAAGAAAAAAATGAATTATTCATTCTTTTATTAAAAAAAAAAGAAATTCAAAAGCAATTTTTTGAAAAACTGGTACGAAATAACTTTTTTTTTCTATGAAAGTGAAATAAAGATCAGTACTTACAGATGGCAACACATCGAAAGATCATAACGTCACAACACTACTTCATTTCTAGGTTCACCAACGGGTAAAGACGACAGAAACTTTGTAATTTCATAACTAATTAGCACTACCCTTAAAACTTTGCTCGTGGTATAACATCCAAGAAAATAAAATTAACTTTAAAGTTAATTCTAGCCACCACCCGATATGACATGGACATGTCAAACAACATTAAAAAAACATAAAAATATATTTAGAAATCTTCAAACATAGCTACAAAAGGGTTCTTTATAACAACAAATCTATTTTTAATATTAAAGGTAATATTATGATAAGTATTGAAGACGACAGAAACTTTGTTATTACATAATTAACTAGCACTACACTTAAAGCTTTGTCCAGGGCATAACTTCAAAGGGGGAAAATTAGCTTTAAAGTTAAGTCTAGCTGCCACCCGATATGACATGGCCATGTCACGCAACATTAAAGAAACATAAAGATATACTTCGAAATCTTCAAACATAACTACAAAATAATGTTTTATATTAAAGGTAATAATATGGTCTGCCCGTAGACAAAATACTTCACTAAAATAAAAAACCAAAATGCTGTTTTAGAATTTAAAAATATACAAATAAATCATTGTACCCACTGTTCCACATTTGGTTATCAACTCTGTTTAATCTCATATGAAAATAATATTCAGCTTGCTTCATAACACTTATTTGTAAACTGTTAAATGTTAAACCAAATATTGCTTTTATCGCCATGTCAGATGACAGGACGCCAAATGTGGCAACCATTCCTCAGTAGATTCTCAGAGTTTGTTATTCTTCTTGTGTACGTTTCGTTGCGTAGCTGGCGTTTTATGGTGAGCGTTCAAACATGGATAATATGGAAATATTTATTAAATATTATTGATTACAAATCAGTCTCATCATTCACAAAGTGAACTAACACTCTTCGCCACTTTGAAAAAAAAAGTATTGTATACAGTCCACTTAATATCCTACAGTAAACCTTAGTGGCGGTTTTTCCTCACAATGCCAAGACAGGTGAATCATAGTAGAAAAATAATTAAAACCGCAATTATAAAAGTGCTTTTGTTTATTTTAATGTGACTCCAATGTACTACAATTTTCCCCAAATAAATGCCCTACAAAACGGCACAATTATCACCAATATCAGTTAAATTTTTAGGCTTGATGAGTTTTGAATAGCTGTTTAAAATCGTTTTATATCACTCTTTAATATCAGACGTAAACAAAGAAAAGTATCGCGTATGCATGCAGTGAACAGTTCTTGCTATTTGCTCACTTGCTGATAAGTACAATGCTCAGATATTGCTGTTTTAACGTATGCGTGAATCGTAGTAGGAAAATAATTAAAGTCACAATTCTAAAACTCTTTTTTTTATTTTGATATGACTCCAATGTACTACAATCTTCCCCAAATAAATGCCCTACAAAATTGCACAATTATCTCCAATGTCAGTTAAGCATCTATAGAATTTTTCTCTTTGAAATATACAGACGCTTTCAGAAGACTTCATTTTATACTACGTATAGGTACATTTGTTACTCAAAGCAAAAAGGTTGCAAAGTTTTTTTCAAGCAGCTTGAGTCAAACGATAATTTAAACTATTTCCTAATATCAAAGAAAATATCTTTGCCGAAAAGAAAAGAAAAACTTGAATCAGTCACGATTCGTGCATTGAAAATAGGAAAAAAAACCGAAAGAAAAGTTAACTTAAGGGTAATAAACTAAAGTATTCTCTTTTCAAACTCAAACCCCATTTCTGTTCGAAGTTTTGAAGAAAAAAAAAAGAAATAGGTATTCTGCAGCACAAAAAAGCTTTAGCGTCCGAATTTTAATGAGAAACATATAATAACTTAGCTATTACCCGCGACTCACTTTGCGTGGAAATTTTGATGTATATGTACAAAAAGTATCAAATAATGACAAATAAAAAAAATTTAAACCTAATCTAAAAACGATACATTTAAAAGTATAAGCACATACTAAAAATATATAACATAAACACAATTTAATAACAAGAACACACAACTAATATAAAAACAATTTAATGACATTGTATGCCCAAATTAAAACAAAACAGCGAATCAAGTCCGGTCAAATCCATTTTACTTATGGGTCGAGATGGAGATAGTTACAACAGAATTATATACATAACTTTTAAACTTTTTATTTAAATGAAAACACATTTGTCAGCAATCACGCTCGAACTTTCAACGCCAATTGGCCTAACGCGCATGTCTGATTTTCCTACGCCAGTTGGGGTGCAGATTAGAATTTTTTTATTTCCTTTATTCTGTTTTCTTTTCATTTAAAAGTACTTCAGAATGAATCCGAAAGATCGATTCATTGGAAAATCGAATTTGGCTTTCAAACGCTTTTTCCTCTCAAAGTGAAATAAAAGTTTGACACAAAACTACATTTGCAGTCAGAAAAGTTCCAACTAAATTTGGCCTATTTAAATTATTCAAATTTTAGGCTATCGAATTTATATGTTGATATATAAAATCACCAAAAGTTTATACATATCGACAGAGAATAAACCCTTAATTGGATTTGACTCAAACTTCGACAGCTGTATACAATACAGTTTTTCGTACTGAATTTCCACAATATAGCGATCTTCGTTTTGCAGCTATTGTGTTAATTTGCATTCGAACAACCGAATAGAAAGACTTCCTTTTTCTCAAATTCTGATAAATAAAAAATCTACAAATTCTGTATAAAGATCCTATACTAAATTTCACCCATTTTGGTCAAAGTATTTTCACAGGCAGACAGATGGACATGTTCCAAAAATATGTTGTTTGATGGCCTAAAACGTGGAGATTCGTGAACATTTCGA
>JAPMOQ010003079.1:181726-230239 GCA_026543055.1 Argiope trifasciata
AAAATAGCTATACGACAACAACAACAATACCTTCGTGAGTGTATGTGTCGCTGTATAAATAAAAGCTGTGTTAAAATGGCTATACGAAAACAACAACAATGCCTTCGTGTATATGCCTTACTGTACAAATAAATGCTTTTGATGTTTTGCAATATTTGTTAATCCCCATCAGTTTCCAATGTACAAATCGCTGAAAATGCTATTTATTAAGCAGAATGTATACTAAATGAAAATAAAAATAAAAATTTGTCAGTAAAAACACTCTCTAAGTTAGTACTTCCAGAAATAAAACTATATTTGCATCTTCAATCGAAATGATGTCGATGAAATGCATTTTCACCTAAATTTAAATCCAGCGACGAAAACTTTTAGTCTCTTTTGCATATTTATGAATACAAAAATATGCAATCCGTTTGATGATGACGTAACACTCTCAGATATTTTAAATGCCTCTTCGTTCACTTTTACAAAAGAGAGGAAATGTATCCATTATCGACAGAAATTACAGAGAGAGATTCGGAGATTCCGACTAAAAGCAGAGCGTTAATAATAGAGAAAAGCATCAAAAAATCAGAATCAGTGAGTAAAGACATTTTATGACAACACATAAAACGAAAGGACTATTTTCTTTCAAACAATAATGATTCAACAGTTTTAAGGTATCCGACTACATTCGAAGGAAAAATTTTAAAAAATTGGTTTTTTAAAAAAACCATGGTTTTTAGATACATTGTGAATTATAATATAAAATACTATAAATGCAACAAAATTATTTGAAAATATAATATATTTTGAGAAATGGGAAAATGTGTAGTAAATTTTAATGAAATTTTTTTTTAAACGGTTCACACAAAATTGTGACGCAGCAATCCTATTTTTCTTTGTACGCAAGTTATAGAATATAATGGTGAATGAAATGAACCAAAGTCTAGGAAAAATGCTCAGATGCAAAAAAGTTATGGGTAAAAATATAAGCATATATGCATTTTTTCCATAAATTTACAACTTAAATTTTTCTAAAAACACCTATAACTGAAAAAGTATTTCACCAATACAACTTTTAGTTCATTTCATTGCCCATATTATTTAAAATGCACGTTGAGTTTTTTATGTAAATATCACTATTATTTTTTGAGATATCATGTTAACGGTGGAAAATTTTTATGAAGTTTAAGACAAATTTTAGCAGCAGAAATATTCAACACTGGAAGATAAGTCAAGCCTTCCTTTTCCTAGAAAAGGCAAACTGTTTTGGAAAGAGGAAAGTCTGAACTAGAAGAAATAACAATCAAAAAACATTCGCCAATGTGATCGATAATCAGTGTTTTTAACGCAGTCGGATACCTTAATATGTTTTTGTTGTTTTCAATGGCCCCTGTCATTAATAAGCCTGAGGATCGCTAATTGAAATGTTTTGATTATTAAAAATTATTAATGATAAATTATTGTAATTATTCAGTAGTGCACATTATGATTCTCCTTTATTTATAAACTAGCCACCTTTGGCGACCAGTTAGTTCGTCATGAGTAATGGGTTCTAAAAGTTTCAATTGAATCACATAGTCATTAGATATCAAGTAACTTCGGGCATTGATTGGCCTGAAATAAATATTTTCTTTAAGATGATGGACTGAAAGTTCTAAAAGAACGCGTTTTCCGAATAATATTCTTTAATTTTATAAATCAGTCGTTTTTAATGATTGATTTAGAAGACTGATTAGTGTAGCAACTTTTATTTAAAATATTAATAAAAATATTTTGTAAAATATGGCTCACAGAGCAAATTATGAAGAATTCTAAAACTCATTATTCATAAATGCATTGTTTGACTCAAACTACATAAAATGTAATTATTTTCTTCAGTTAGATCAAATTAATAGTATTAAACAATATATATGCCTATTCATAATATTTTACAAATTGGCCATTGGAAAGGAATTTGAATGCATATCTATAAATTCAATCCTGTGTAAATAAAAATAATTTATTCAATTAATGATTTAAATATTGCAAACGATCATAGAATCCTTTGCCTTCCATTCTTTAAAGAAAATATCACCTTTTATATTTATTTTATTATATCCAGTCACGTGCTAAAAGTTGCATTTCTTTTGATTTGTTTGCGATGATAGTTTTTTTTTTATTTGAACTTCCGGCATTCTTTTATTTTATCCAGTCACGTGTTAAAAACATGGTTAAAATATTTCTTTAAAAATTCGTTAAAAATAAAAGCTTACGTTATAAACTAACATCATTCATACCGTTAAAAAGCTAATTTTTTTATCTTTCAATTGATATAAAAATCATGTTTGTGCAGTAACATTTTCGGAAGTTATAGCGGAAAAGCGTCGAAATTTCGCTTAAATTTTAATTAATTCAAATTCTAAATAAAAATTCGAAAAAAGGGCTCCGAGGTGCACATTCCCGACCTCAAGGGAATACATGTACCAAATTTAGTAGCTGTAGGACCAACGGTCTGGCCTGTAGAGCGCCAACACACACACACACACACATTGAGCTTTATTATAAGTATAGATATAGATAAATTATTGTAATTATTCAGTAGTGCACATTATGATTCTCCTTTATTTATAAATTTTAAAAAAATGCTTGGTTAGGATAAAAATGTTTTTATATCAATTTTCAGTTTAATTGAACATTTACGAGAGCTGATCACATAATTCGAGAAGAATACATTGTATTAAGTGCTTAAGAACTTCATAAATGAATGAGAGTCAATCAAAATTTGATGCAGTAGCTATTAAAAGGTAAGTAGCATAAAGTATTTAATAGACAATGACAAGTCCCTTGTTTTTCAGTAAGGCCAACTAGGGCCAAGAGCCCGATTCAGCTACTTCATGCTTCACATTCGATTGCACTAACACCTTTTTATATGGGGGCACATTCACACTACTCACAGATAGGGCACAGAATAACAACCATGCCCGAACCGGGACTCGAATCCGGGATGCCCAGAACATTAGGAAGACACGCTACCCCGAAGAAAGGGCCCCTGTACAGTTTTAATATAAAGTGAATTTAGTGTAGAGAACGAATACTGAACTTCAAAAAATTTGAATTCGAGATTTTAGAGAATCTACAGATTTTAGATATCCCTGAATTTGAAAAATACATTTTTGGAAATTGTCCATCCGTCTGTCTGTGACAAAAATAACACAAATACACTTTGAACAAATTCACATATTTCTGTCGAATTTTGAACGAAATGTAAGAAAAACATCTAACAAAGGAAGTCTCTCCGTGCGGTTGTTCGAATATGTTAAAACTACAATTACAAAGTGAATAACGCTGAAACTCTATACACATATATGCAATTAATATATGTAGCTGACTGTCTGTTGTTCTGTACAAACATAAACATTTATACATGGTAATTAAAAAAAGCAATTTATTAAATATATCTAATTTTGCATTAATTTTATCATTACAAGTGCAGTTTTGTGTCAGATTTTTACTTTCAATCGAATGAGAAAACCGAGTTTAAAACTCAAATTCGATTTTTGAATACGCTTGCATTTGTAGCTGAAGCTCTATATGCCAGATAACATCCACAAGACTGAGTGATCACTTTTATCTTGTGGTCATGTTATCTGGCTACTAACCTTAACTTGGTGAGTTCGGTCGTCGCCGATCTCCAGTCGCCACATTAATGACCAACATTCGTGAAGCTGTTATGGCGCCCTCTACCCGAATAAAAATAAATAAAAAGTTGATAGATAAGAGCCAATAAAAAAATTAAGCGATAAATAATCAACCAATGAAAAAATGGAGCTAATGACTAAATCAAATTGATAAATAATCAGCTAATAAATAAACATATATATAAATGAAGCTGATAAATAATCAGCCAATAAATACAAAAATATATAAACGAAACTGATAAATAATCAGCTAATAAATAAAAAATATATAAACAAAGCTGATAAATAATCAGCCAATGAATAAATAAATAATGAAGCTGATAGATAATTAGCCAATAAAAATGTGAAAAGTGCATTAAAATCAACAGCCAATATATCACCAGAAAACAACATGGAATTACGAAGTTGTTCTTGAAATATGAATCTCCACAGTAACTAAATCTTCATAACAGTAACGACCTGAACACATTTGAATATATTTGGATTAACTCATGCAAGGAAATTATCCTCAAGGATGGCATGATAGATTCAGTAAAAATGCTGAATGCGAGCTGAAGTTTAATATTTCTTAACTAGAATACAATAATACTAAAAAAGATGTTTTCTGATGTATCACCTTTATTAAAGGGTATGCCAAAAATTCTTTAAGCATCATTTACCACTGGTGTGTGAGTGTGAGTTTTCTTTCATGATTTTTTTCATTTTAATTAGTTTAACGTTCCAACACTCCTCCATTTTAAACTGTATGAGTAAAAAAAAAAAAAAAAAAACTGGATGACTCATTAAGAGTACATAAATAAATATGTTCTAAATAAAGTACAAAAATTAATTTTTAATCCCTTTTTTGGTACAATGCCAAGAAAAATAAAATTCAGGTATCTCAAGTTTATTTTTTATTTTTAAAAACCGAAAGATTGAATTGTTGATTCAAAGAATTAAAACTCGACTTCGCAAAAAGTTTTCGCTGAAATACTAATATTTGAACATTTTTTGATACCTTTGATTCTGTATAAATTATACAAGTAACAAATTAAGTGCAATTGTTAAATGGTTTTAAATTAATATGCTTTAAATCAGAATAAGTTTGAATTTTAATCCTGAAATTAGTAAATTTCTTAGTAAAATTTAGTTTTAATATTGTTACGGATTTCCTCTATCCTAAAATCCGTCGGGTTCGTTTTACCTTGTTTGTATAGTGGTTGTGTATGCTGTGAGATGATGACACACAGAATGATCAGTCCCTTAATTGACGAACACAACACAGACGTTTATTTACAGGACGGGGACAGGACAGCACAAAGACGACAAATATTCACAATACAACTATGTATAGGAGACAACTATTTACTGCCGAGACGAACACGCAGGACAACACACTGCAGATAGTAGTCCACAGGCAGAAATTCTGTGGTGACAATGTCCACAGAGCGGCCAGACAGGATTCAGCCGGAGAGGGAATCTTTATGGGATTCGCTTTACACCTCCTGGGTCTCTCCAGAACAGGCTGAACTATTCCTTTGTTTCTTCTTTTGCCTTTGCTGTCGACTCACTACTTCGCACAACGGGACTACTTCTTAGTTCGGGACAGCTCCGTTCCCGACGACGGCACAACGGGCTACGACACAGGCTTCGTCAGTATATGCCACACAGAGATTAGCAGTCCTCCGTTCAGGACTCCTCAGTTCAAGACCTCTCTCTCTTAGGTCTTCTCGATAAATTCTACAGCGTTACTTGTTCTCTTCGTTGAACACCAGGCCGTTCAGATTCGGCTTCTCTCCACTGCCGCACTTCGGCTTGACTCCACCGGATTCTTCCTCAGATATCCTTTCCCTTTTCTCCGCTGCTTCGCTTTGACTTTATCCGACTCGATTGACACTGACTGCAGCCCTCTTCCTTATATATACCGGTGGTAGGTGGGGCTAACATTTTCTGGAGCAATCAGGAGCGTTCTAGCTGGATCTCGGCTCCTAGTGGACGGATCGGGAAAATTCTCGATGTTTCGGGTACTTTCCATTTAGTCGCCAAATTCGTCGCCAAGTTGCCAGATGGTTCCAAGTTTGTCGCCAAGCCTTGGGACCTCTGACGTCACACCCATTCACTATTCAATACATATTACTGTCAATCTGTCTTCCTTACGATGGCAGTATTAGCGCGGGAAAGCAAAACCACAGGTTCGGAACAATATTCTGAAATTTCATATTGCTAAATAAAATTGAAAAGCAAACTTATTGTTTCAAATATATGCTGTTTCCTTTTGGCCGACGACAGTACAGAATCTTTGAAAATTGTAACAAACGAGAAACAAAATTTCACTCATTTTTAAATAATTTATTGTAATTGCTTCGCATTTATACAATTAAATTTCAGTATGAATTATATAAAAATATTTCAAATGCCTAACGATAAAAATAAGAAAAGCAATAAAAATGGCTTCACAAGTTATAAAATCAAAAATTTTAAAGCAAAAAATAACCAACATTTGTGCGGAAAAAAATATTTTATGACGAGTTTATTTGACTCTTAAAAAAACTCATAAAACCAGAAATATAAACATCTTCAACGAAAGTCCCTTCTAGGGATTTATGAGCGTTTTTATTTTTCAGATGCTTATTTCTCAGTCCCATGTTATTGGGGATATTATTATTATTTTCATCCTAGAATTTTTTTAAAAATTGCCCGTCATTTTAGTTCTTTTTGAATAAAAGAAAAGGTTTAATTTCAAGGTAAAAGGATTAATTTTCACGATATATTTTTGTGGCAGTTTGGGCAATTTTGTGGTATTAACTCATTATCAACATTTTTTGATGACATGTCTAAAAAGTTCCATTTATGGCTGCCGTAAATTATTTACAGAAGAATTTTTATGAAAGCTTGTTTATGGCTAAAATCTTTAATAAATTATTTGTGATACTTTAATAAGTTACTTTAATAATCCCTTTTACTTTTGACAACTTTAATGAGATATTAATATGTTATCAACTGAATGTGGCACACATTCAATTGATTTATATATGTATATATATAAACTCATTATCAACATTTTTTGATGACATGTCTAAAAAGTTCCATTTACGGATGTCGTAAAATATTTACGGAAGAATTTTTATAAAAGCCTGTTTAATGACTAAAATCTATAATAAGTTATTTGAATCTCCTTACTTTTACAAATTTTATTGATTACTTCTTGAATCTTGATATTTTATAACAATTGCTTATCACACTTTTCAGATACTGAAAAATTTCGTGTAAAAACAATTTACTTACCGATACTTTAAAATATCAAGGAAAATTCGATACTCACCTAAAAAATAAAATAAAAGTAATTGTAATTTTAAAAAACAAGATAAGGTAAAAAAATATTTATTTAATTTATATATAAAGATGGATAACGAAGCTTAAAATTTATTTTTAAAAATTTCTCAATGCTTAAGATAAATGCATTGTACTAGCCAAATTGCGTTATCTTGGATAACTACCAGAAGTAGTAACTAACTATTTTAAAGGTTGCTATAAAAAACTGTAGCAATTATATTTGGCGAGAACTTTTCCTGAAATAACTCAACATTGGCAATTGATCTTCAATCTTGGCAAATATTAAAATATATTTTCCGAAATAAAAATGATTTAAAAAAACACTTTTTCAATTCTCTCTCTCTTTGACGTGATTGCGTTTAAAAGCTGACCAATGTTTTACAAATTGCATGATTCAAATTTATTCAAAACGATCTATAGTCTAGACAGTAATTTGTTCCGTATATATATCTAAATTAACATTAAATTATTATTTTAAAAATGAATTTAATATTTAATTAATAAAATATTAATTAAAGTTTGGCATTTTCCCTTAAAAATCTCGAACCCTATTAACTTACAGAAGATATTTTCTCAACATGTTAACATTAAATACATTAATTTTTCATTGCTTTAATATAATTTCAGCAATTTTTTTTTCTGGTTTTAACACTTTTTTGAAAAGAAGCTTCGATTTATAACTAATTTCGTAGTTTTCCCCTTAATAATCTCGAACCATATTAACTTACAGAAACCATTTTCGCAATATGTTAAAATTAAATACATTAATACACGAAGTTTACAATTGTTTTTTACATTGTGAAGTTCTAAAACAATTAAAAAATATATCAAAGCTAATTGATTATTTATTATCCAATTCAAGAAAGCAGAACATATTGTGAAATTATTTGAACAAATTGGAATTTGAACAAAAAATAGACTTTAAATTGTAATTCGTGTGGTGTTTCGTAAAAAAAAAATTTACCAAAAACTAGGATTTGAGAAAATAGCATTAAAAAATGTAAAAAAGCTTTTGAAATGTAGAATAGGATTAGATATAAAAAGGCAAATTAGCTTTCGAAACAGTTCTAACAGATTAATTAAGAAATTTATTCAAAAATTAAATGACTTTAATACTAAAAAAATCGCATTTTCGCAAAAAAGAGACTTATTAACGTGGTTGCCTCATTTGACTAATTACTGTTCCGACCTTTTCTAAAAATTATTATATAAATATAATAATTGTCATTCCAGAAACTCGTCATAGAGTTATAATGTTGCACTTTTACATTGATTTGTATACTCGTCAAAAACCTTTAACTGGTTAAAAAGAATATATTTAAACAGCAAACGATTAATTCATATTTTCATTTTCATATTTATTTATCAGTATGGAATATGGCAACAGCACATTAGAGATAAAAATACATATTAGAGGAAAATTTTTATTGTGTAAAAGATTAGGTATATAAAATGTGTAAGAATCATGATAAGCTTACACCAATTCCAGTTTCCTAATTCGACCATCGTGAAGAGATTAAATTTAATAATCTTTCACAACAGAAACCTGAAATTTCTGGCATTCTGTCTTCCGCATCAACACACATTTTTAAAACATTAAACAGCTCATTGTTCCTGCAACGAAAACAGGTTGCAAAGTTTTGACAACCAACTTCAATTTTTAACTTTTGAAAGGTAAACTCAAAATTAATTCCTGGAAAGCTTTTCCTGCATATTCTTCTGCAGTCAACATTGCACCAAAAATGTGCATTTTTGAAGCTGCAAACTTTGCTGTATGTACGCGGAAAATTCTGAGTTTGGGTTGAATTTATTAAAGAATGAATTGTGCGTGGTTGCTCTTGAAATAGAACACACTAGCTAAGAATTTAATATGTTTGGGGAGCAACGTACTATTTAGTATAAAAAGGAATGTAAAGTATCTAAATGTAGTTACAAATATTCTTTCGACATCTTTTAAAATTGTTATTATTTCTTGTTGTTCCGATTTTCCTCTTTCCAAAACACTTTATCTTTTCTAGGAAAAGGAAGGCCTGACCTATAATTTTTCAGCTAAAAATTTGTCTTAAATTTATATTTTCACAAAAGTAATTGTCATGTAAATTCTCCACCGTTAACATGATATCTCAAAAGCTAATTGAGGTATTTACATAAAAAATTCAGCCTGTGTTTTTAAATAATATGGACAACAAAATGAACCAAAAGATTTATTGTTGGTGAAGTGCTTTTTCATTTAGAGGTGTTTTTAGAAAGATTAAGTTGTAAATCTATAGCAAAAAAATTATATCTGCGTATATTTATATTCATAGCTTCTTTGTCTCCCGTATGTGTGGAAGGTTGGAGAAGGGGATGACAGCTCAGGTGTCGTTCTTGTCATCTGATCGTGGTTCAAAATGACGAGGTCCGTCCCAAAATAGTCCTCGTGTTACTTTACAACGGGACGTTAATATAACTAAACTAAACTAAACATCATAACTTCTTTGCATCTCAAGATTTTTCTTAGATTTAGACAAACTTTTTCATTTATAGGTGTTTTCAGAAAAATTAAGTGGTGATTTAATGAAAAAAATGCATATATGCGTATATTTGTACCCATAACTTCTTAGCGTCTCAAGATTGTTCTTAGATTTTGGCTCATTTCATTCATCGTCATATTCCATAACTCATGTAGAAAGAAAAATAGGATTGCTGCATTACCATTTTGTGTAGAGTGTTAACCGTTTTGATGAAATTTCATTAAAATTTGCTATACATTTTCCAATTTCTCAAAATATAATAAGTTTTCAAATAATTTTTTCTGTATTTAAAGTGTTTATTATTGACAAAACATCTAAAAACTACAAATAATTTCTAAAAAAAATCCAATATTTTCAAATTTTTTTCCTTCGAACTTAGTCGGATACCTTAATGAAATATTATGAGAGAAATAATTTTAGCTTTTCAAGAGCGCGATAGTTCAAATTTTTCGAGTTTAGAACTCCGTATTTGGAAACAAATATTAGATTTGATAAATCTATCATATTTTATTCACTAAAGATATTGAATCTGTTTATATGATTTGTAGTCTTGCGAATTGGAGTTAAAGGCATCTCAATCAAATCAGTCAGTTAAGATATCCAATAAAAAACTTGTTTATTATAATATTTTTTATGTGAAATATAAAAATAGTATTTATATCTAATACTATAATACGAGGAATGGTTGCCAAGTCGAAAATCGCCCCATAATTAATAAACTCCGGTAAACTTGGGGGTCTGGGGTTTTTGGCCACGAGGAATCGATTGGCGCCGGTTTTGAAGCGCTACGGTCGAGCAGTTCGGAGTTACAGATAGGATATTTTCAAACTTAATTAGTTCGTCATAATGGCTACTTAAATTTTCAAGCGGTAACGTGCTACCATCTATAGCCAATATGGCGAACTAATAAAGTTTTATGTTTATGCTGTTATAGGTTTATAATATGTTTCTTATGTATGTATATATGTTTGGTTTTTCTAAATAAATCTGTCAAAAATATTGAACTTCAACACACTTCAATCTTTACCTTTGTATAGAATAGTTCCCTTTCCAAACTCTAACTTTGTTTAGAATAGTGTACAATGGTGCACTTTAACCGGTTATCTTTTCACCACTGGTTTCACAAATTTTCTTATGCCATGTATTGTTTTGATAAATCACAATTGAAAATTTAAATCTTCGAGTTAGCTTCGACACCTGTTTTCTCCGAGCGGAGCTCGGTCACCCGCTGGTCATAAAAAATTGATATTCTAGACTTTGAAGAATCGTCACATTTCAGCTCCGAATCCTCAGATTAGGGGTATTTATGTCTGTAATACATTTTAACGAATGTTTTACGGGATTTCTAAATATTTTAAAGGTTGTTGGAGTGTAAATTCAGTTACAGCATTTGTTGATCTCGACAAAGAATAAATGACTCCAAGCAGCAACTATTGTTTGAATAATAATGTCATAAATTTACTAAAAATTTCATGATAAATCTTCGAATGGCTGTAAAAGTTTTATTTATTATTAGAGCCTTCGATTATAGTTAATTTCCTAGAGAAAATTATGGAAGTTATTTTGGCAAAAATTTTGTTCAGATGAGAATAAAGTTTTTAGTGTAACCAATTTGAAGTTTTATTTGCTTAATTTTATGCAAATAAATGACAATTTTCAAAATTTTTTAATGTTTATTTTAAATATTGACATCCTGTTACTCATTTTAAATAGTCAAAAATCCATAAATATGATTAAAGTATGTCCGTACCATATTTTTCTTAAAAATTGCTTCGAACGTGTTCGGATACCTTTAATGTCTTTCTCTGTCAGCAGACAGGCGATCATTTCGCTCCTCAGGAGCTCATCATCCAGATACATTCTGTCTCCGCAATTCAATTACAATGCGATTTAAACAAAGACAGTTGTTTTGCTCAATAGAAGACTTTTCTTCCCTAAGTGTGGACACCATTTCTCTGATATTCGCTAGCCGAACGTTGCTTTCCTCTGCATTTTTCTTATCATGCCACAAAATGAAGCGTTTTGGCCTTTAATGTGTTCTGGCTAAGGTAGGATTTCCGTCTTTTGTGCATAATGAGATTTGGGCACCATGTTTTTCTAAAAAAAATGGCTCCGATACCTTCAAAAAATAATTAAAAACCTTCACATTCTAAGAAAAAGTTTAAATAAATTATACAACGGAGCTAGACAGAATAATCCTTCACTAACACCCCGCCTGTCTGCGAACAATATTAATATACAAGCAAGTCTGGTAAAAGCAAAGAAAAGAGCAGACGATTTTTGACTTGAAGATGCCTTCACAAAGCTGGGCTTAGAATAAAAAATGCAAAGTGATGAAGCTGCAACTTTCCCCATCAGTCTCTTCGTGTTCGAAGCATACGTCTTTCGCTTAGAAATTCTTGATCACAGCGATTTCGTGCATCGAAACTCAGCAGTAGAGAGAGAAAAAAAGTGTTGAAGTAGAGTTGTTCTAATGCTTCTTTCCGCTAAATTTTCTTTACTTTTCTTCAACGTGATATGCTATGTCGCTTTTACTTTTTACATACATCTCAGAAGATTTCTGAAAGAATGTAACGCAGTGAGAGATTAAAAGGCTGGAATAATTCTTATTCGTTTTTCAAAAATAAAAAAAGAGGTATTAAGATCAGATGAACTTTTTGGTGGAGTTAAAAGAAACAATAAAATCAAAGCGTTGGTTAAAATTTCTGAGAAATATGAATACATCATAAATCAGAATATTTCAATTAAATGTGGAGTTTAAATTTTATCAATTTTTATAAGGATTATTAGCTTAAAATATCTCTGTATAAAACGCTTATATACGTGGCACAGAAATAATAGAATATATTACTTATTGTCGAATGGCAACAATGAAATTTAAATAAACCTAAATAGGAATTTCAGACTGCTTAAATAAAGTTTTTACAGTTGCGTTGAATCCAAAGCTTTGCGTAGCTAATTAAGTGAAATGAAAAAATGTGATTAGAAATGCTCTGGAGCTGATTCACCTTGTCATCAAAAGTGCCGATTAATCAAAAGATAAAAGAAATCAAGAAATAGGCTTCAAACAGGATTTAATCAAGTGCAAAAAAAACAATAAATGAGAAGTTTGCCTACGAAAACTGGTGTGAATATTTTTTTTCAAATTAATTAATTTACAAGAATAATCTTTGAGTTATGTTAACGGAAATAGTCAAAAAAATGTGTTAACAACTTTAATAAAATTAACAGGACTAACCTCACTAAAATGTTTTTTACATACTTTCTAATAAATGTTTTGTAATAGAAAACATCTTAGATTACATTGTTGCATGTATTACGAAATATTAATTTTTTAATTGAATATATCATTTTTATTGAATTTGTGTAATCTTTGACGAATTTTTTTCCGTTAAATATCCGGCAAATCGAATTTGTGTTTTAGACGCGTTTCACTGAACAACAGAAATTTTCGCTTCTACAAACGGAAATTGATTATTTCCAGAAAGATTTTTTTTTTTTTTTTTTTTTTTTGGAAAAAAGATATTCAATGGCTGAAATCATTGTCGTTGCTGTAGACCAAATGAATCTGTTTTTAACTAATTAAATAATTCAAGTTTAATTAATTGTCTTAAAAAATTTTATAATTTCAATATATGCGAAGTAAAATCTTAATTATACGTCGTTTAGCAGGCAAATAAGAATATGTGTAATATAATAGCAGCATTTAAACATGTCTGCAAAAAAAAGGTTTTTCAAAAAAATAATATAGGTTTAAATCAAAAATTTATTTTATAAGTATTATAATTCTTAAAATTTTTCGATCGTTTGCCATTTTATTTCTAGTGAATAAACTTTTGAATTATTTTAAATCCAAGAAAAAGTATTTAACAAAAATATAAATATATAAATGTAGAACTGTTTAAATATTTTTATCTTTGACATGTAATGAAAAAACAGGTTTTCTTATTTCAAAATCGTCTATATCCATTTAATAATTTATAAATTTTTATAAATATTAAAATTTAATATAAAATTACACAAAAATAAAATTGGCAACATTAAAAAAACAAAACTTCCAATTTTGAATTTAAATATTTGATCATTTTTTTCTCTTCAAAAAGCTAGCAATATTCTTACATATTTAAAAAAAAAATAATTTTTCTAAATTTGGATGAATAAAATCAAGTTATTTAAAAAGAGATTTAAACATTGCTACAACGACTTTTATTGTCATTAATATTTTAAAAAAATTTATTGTGTAAAAACACTAAAAAAAAAAGAAAGAAAGAAAGCGTTTAATTTGCTAAAATCTTTGTTAAATAACGAAGAGTTTTAAATGTTAAAAAAAGTTTCACTAATCGTATTTAATTTATCATCCTAAAACTATTCGATATTAAACAATACACATACACATCGGAACAAAAAAATTTATTCCATTTATATATTTTAAAATAATTCTATATACGTAGAAAATACTGAATAATTTTCATTTTAAGCAGATTGTTTTGAAAATCAACAAAAAAAAAAAAGTTATTTCAAAACAAAGTGGCAACAGCTGCAATTTCCAGACGTCATTTGTTGCCATAACGACGCAACTTATGAACAAGCAAAAAATTGCACAGATAAGCCAAATGAGATTCCGATTTATTTTATTTAAAAAAATAAAACAACACAATAGAAAATATCAGCAAATTTGCATTCTAAATTCCATATCGTTTGCTAGTGGCAAAAATTATTTTTATTTTATTTTATTCTTAAAAGAACATATGATTAGAATGCTGATTAAAAAGAAATTACACTTTCTTTAATTTTATCAAATAAACTTTAAAACGACCACAATGAAATCCATTCAAACAATAGTTAATGCAATAATACAAATAAGAATATTGTATTTTTAAATTTTATTAACGTGGAAAAGGGTAAGTTGTTTACCTACTTGCAATTCTGGAAGAGGCTTTTATCATTATGAAGAAATTTTAATATAAACATTCTGATCTACATGGAGAATATACTTGTTTAGTATTATTTCCTTAAAACCTACAGCATTGGTTGACAAATAAATGAAAACTGATCCGGCTAAATGTTTTCAGTTTTAAACAAAATTCTTTAATTAAATTGTTAAACCTTCAACTAATATCAATAAGAAAGATTTAGTTTCCAAAACTTTGAATTTAACAGAAATTACGCTTTCGGAAATTTTTCACAAGTTTCGATTAATCGTAGAACAAATAAATATCATTTTCCTACCATTACTAATTTCCCACTATTAGTTCACTCTCTCCCTATATAAATTTTTATGTAGTGTTCAAATTTTCAATCGTTTATAAAATACTTTTAATTCATCCACTCGATTTCAAATACTTTTTTTAGGCTTTTAGTGAATGATACTCGATGTTAATACACTTTTTAAAATATTAATTAATTCATTAAATTTGAATAATTTAAATAGAGCTTTAGCAGTTTGCAAAGAAGATTGAAATCAACGAGCAGTTTCTCAATCGGTAAAATGCAAGGATTTTGATATTTTTCACTTGAAGATGAAGAATGCGAGTTCAATTCTTGCGAAAATCATCATTTATTATATCTTATGATTTTTTGATAATTATTTAATACTAGCATAAATATGTAAACAATCATAGAATCTTTTACCTTGCATTTATTTTTTTAGAAAATAAGACATTATATATATTTTATTTTATCCAATCACGCGCTAAAAGTTGCATTTCTTAAGATTTAATTTGCAATAATAGTTGATTTTTTTAAAAATGTGTATTTCCTTCAATATGATTTCAACACGCTGATAAAACCTAAATTTTTCACCTTGACGTGCTCGTGCAGATTAAATTTTATTGTTTTGTCCGAAATATATAGTTAAAAAATAGGGTTAAAATATTTCTTTAAAAATTCGTTAAAAATAAAATCCTTAAGTTATATTAAAATATTGACACCATTTGAAAGCTAATTTTTTATATTTAAATTGATGCAAAAATCTTCTTTGTGCGATAATATTTTTGGAAGGTATAGATGAAAAACGAAAAAATTTCTCTTTATTTTTAATTAATTCAAATTCTAATCAAAAATTCGAAAAAAGGGCTCCGAGGTGCACATTTCCGACCTCCAAGGTATACACGCACCAAATTTGGTAGCTGTAGGTCTAGCGGTCTGGCCTGCAGAGAGCCAACACATACACACATTGAGCTTTATTATAAGTATAGATAAAAATAAGTAAAATAAAAATATTCTTCGTTGACCTAAGTAGGAATTAAATAAAAAAAAGTTTTATTATTTGTTATTTATGATGAGTAAATTAGAATTATTTAGGTACAGATTTTACAGATTTTAGAAAATATGTAAAAATTTTAAAGTAATCAGTTCTTTAAAACTAGTTTTTGTCAGATAACATTGTTTTCAAATCCACAGTGTTCTATAAATTAAAATAATAGCCATCGAATTTTTTAGCTCTCAAATCCCCCTATAGTTGCCATTGGCAAAAAAATATAACATTTTAATTTCCTCGTCATTTCTGTTTTTTAAAGTATGACACACATTTTAATTCTCTAAAAGATTAAGAAACAAATTAAAAATTTATAGGACCGTATTTATAAATTAGAATTGGGATTTGTGATTATTTTATAGTCTCTGAAGATATCGTTAGAGTTGTGCAACTTGAGTAGCTGAAATTAAATTGATTCTTTAGAGAATATAAAATGCTCTATCAATTTTATGAAAATAATTTCATTGGTTGTTTTAAAAGAAAAAAGTTAGCAGAAAAAGACATTTTGGATATATCAGATAATGAATTCTAACAGAGAAATGTAATGGCTTTTGTTTTATAGGGATGAAAATAATTAAAAATTGAAAGAATTCAATTTAGAAAATGGGATTTCCTACGGATAAGATTTAAATTTTTAACCGCTTAGTCGGTATGAAGAGCACTATTTAAAAAAATTTTGAGATTATTAATTATTACTATATTTATTATTAATTATTATTAAAATTATTAAATTTTATTGAGAATACGTGTATTGCTCTTTTTACTCTCTTGCATACATAGTATAGAGAAAGTATAGTAACCGTCATAATATTTTCTAGATTTTTATGTATTTTCATGTTTCAGACCTGCCTGAGTTCAAAAGAGCATATTTTTGAATGTTCGTCTGTCTGTCTATCTGCCTGTGGGTGACAAAGATGACAAAAGCTAGACAGATGTGACACCAAATTTATTGATTTCGGCCAAATTTTGTGTACAATCTATTTTGAGATGATAAATTTGTCTGGTTGTTTGAATTTAAGTTTACACGACAATTACAGAACCAAGTGAGCTAGATAGTTATGATTCAGGGCGCATATTTAACATCAATAGAGCAGTTACCTGCCAAGTTTTGAGCTAAATCCATCAACGGATTGATTGTCTTTTTGTTCTGTACTTTTAGAAACATGTAATGTGGTAATTCAAAGACGCATTAAACATGACATAACTTTCTGGCGTAGTGTGTTGGCGGAATTGTGCCAATGTGTAGGTTGAATTCCGACAAGGATCGAACTCGCAATCTTCCGATTTGCAGCCGAGTAACTTATCCACTATACAAAAGTGACCACTAATGTTTAGTGGCAGTTACTGGCTTATTAAGATGTTACCAAAATACTCCCCTACCAGTGAGTCTGTAGAGAGACGAGTGATTTTATTGCGCCAAGCATTATGGCTAGCGTAAGAGAATTGCTGCTGCATCAAATGAGTCTGACGACTTTGCGTTGCTGATGGAGAGAGTTGTTGTTGCTGCTGCGTCAAATGAGTCTGACGAATTTGCTTTGGTTGCATTTTGTTGCGAGTAGATGGCACCACGACAGCTGTTGAAAACTCGACCGAGGTCATCAATTTGGCGTATTGTGTCGGCGGAATTGTGCCAATGTGTAGGTTGAATTCCGCCAAGGATCGAATTCGCGATCTTCCGATTTGCAGCCGAATATATATCCACTATACAAAAGTGACCACTAATGTTTAGTGGCAGTTACTGGCTAATTAAGATGTCACCACAAATTCGAATTTTGGATTCTATTATAGTCTGCCGGAGATTTATCGTCAAATAACTTTCCAAGTATGGCACGATAGATTCAAAAAAAAAATGTTCAATTCACGCCTTAAGTATTTCAACTTAATATTTCATATCTATTGCACGCAAATATTCATAACTATTGCACGCTAGATATTTTTCCCCCAAACAGTTTGGAACAATAGTTTTTTTTAAAAAGTTGTCATAATTTTAATTGAATTGAAAATTGAATAATGCTCTTATGGGGCCATTCTTTATGTACATGATTTAAAAATAGTTTCTCTCGTAATAATTTGGGAGAATAAAATCATACCAGACAAACATGAAAACAAAGTTTGAACAATTGCATTGTTACAAAGACTCTTCGAATTAGAAATTAAATATTAAGGATCTGCTTTGCTAAAAATCAAAATTTAAAAGGAATCTCTACTAAAAAAGGAAAATTAACTACTCTCAAATTAATCTTTACTTATACACTTTAGTCAATTTTTTTGGTGGAAAATAGAACTTTAATTTTACAAAAGAAATAAAAAATCAAAAAATCGCAATGAAATTGGGCCATGAAAAAAATTATTTCATACTTTCAAAATTTATAGTTTCTATTTTTAATTTTTAATTTAAAATTTTCAATTGAAGATAAAAAATTTTAAAATACACGATATGCTTAAATACTGAAATACAAAATACAAATTTTCAATAAATGTATAACTTTAACTCTTTAAACGAGATATCTTGTCTTTTAGATACGTCCAATTAAATTGAAAACATTTGGGAATTAATTTGATGCAAATAAAAAGCTTACTTTCAATCCTAGTTTTTTAAGGATGAATTAGATAAAAACTTCATGTAAAGAAAAAAATTTCAAATATCAGTTTAAGTATTAAAAAAACGGGAGATTTCGTCTGTAGCATTGAAAGAGTTAAGGAATAAGCATTAAAATTGGTCAAAGTTTCCTTAAAATCCTGTTCTGTACTTTTAGAAACGTGTAAACGCGGTAACTCAAAGACGCATTAAACATAACATAAATTCAATTTTTGGATACTATTATCGTCTTCCAGAGATTTATCGCCAAATAATTTACCCAGGATGACACGATAGATTCTGTAAAAATGTTAAATTCAAGTCTTAAGTATTTCAACTTAAAATTTCTCAACTAATGCAAGCCAATGACATCAGCTTAATATTTACCCCCAAAAGCAAATTTTAAATTGAAATTAAATTGAAAACGTTTGGGAATTGATAGAATTAAAAAGCTTATTTTTAATCCTGATTTTTTAAGGTGAATTAAATAAAAACTTCATGAAAAGACAAATATGAAATATCAATTTAAGTATAAGAAAACGTGACATCTCGTAGGTAGCATTGAAAGTGTCAATGATAGAGAATTAAAAAATTGAGCAAATTTTCATTAAAATCCTTAAAACTTTAAGACCACTTTAGAACAAATCAAAAAATTCTCCATTTTGTTTTCATTTGTAAAATCGACGTATGTTTTGAGAATTTCAAAAACCAATCAACGAGAAACGGCTAACCAGAAGTGATCGTCCTATCACTTTTTATCATCTGAACATTTTTTTTTCTTTTTCTTTCCTTACATTTCTTTTATCTACGATCATAAAATATTATCGTTTGGTGTTAGAAAACTTCCATCACTCTGTGTGAAGTACTAAAACTTTACAGCGGGATGCAACTCGTATTTGCTCTTAAGTTGCCGCTGGAAATAAAATTTTTAAAACTTTCAGAAACAAACTTTTTGTCACTCTAGGAAATAAAAAAAAAATGTTTAAAGGAAGTTTGATGTGATACACTGGCAATGATTCCGTGCATTCAGCCTGAGGGTTATTAATTCGTGCAGATGGAAATTCTCATAGTTTTCAACAGATACTGGCAAGCGTAAATATTTGCGAAAACAAATCGTCTGCTTTCAGAAAAAAAATCATCACGTTAATGAGTTCTTATCAAAATATTTTAATTTAAGATGCTAAACACTTTCCACCAAACGATAATTAAAAGAGGAATCGATTTTTTTTTCTTGAAGTAGATGAAAACAACTCAGCAAGCGACACACTGTCTCTTTATCTTAGCAACTTTAAATAACAATGAATAAAATCTTATATTATTTAATTAATAATATGTTCTGTTTTTTTATGTTTTTCCGAAATTAATTGATACTTTAATTGAACCCAAATAAAATAATACATATCTTATTTGAAAGTATACAAACTGGGTTGTTGTATACTTTGTTATATAAATTGCAGAATAAGAGCTTGAAGATGGATAAAAACATTTCTTTGACAGTAACTGCCAAGATTGGTACTAAAATGTTTACTAAATTTATTCGCATGAAATATTACTTGTTATCTATTAGTTTATAAGTGTAGAGGAAATATTGTAATTTCAAATAAATAAATAAAAATAATAAAAATAATCCGAACTTCATGCTTCAGTCCACCTTCAGACTGAAAATGTTTGTCTGTCTTACAATAGTTATGCGTGTCTGCCTGTGAATGAGATAATTCAAACACATTTTGAACTAGACGAATGAAATTTGATACATGAGTTTATGATTAAATTTGTATATTTCTATCAAATTTTGAAAGAAATCCTTTCATAGTAAATCCACTTGTCTAGCTATTTGATAAATAAAGGAGCTCAATAACAACAAAACGCAAAGAGATGGGCAAATATAATTTGACCCTTTGCACTTGGAGAGTGAATCTAACTCGCCTTTCGAGATGCTGCATCATTTTGATGTTTTATTTATTTATTACTAGAAACCTTTGGCGTCCAGCTGGTTCGCCAAGAGTAATGGGGTCTAAGAATTTCAATTAAATACTTATGTGCCTTGCTCTCTTTATAATTTTTCTGCCAGATATACTTAAACTTCGAAAGTCACGTAACACTGACTCACTAAATTAATGATATAGATGTTGCAAACGATCATAGAAACCTTTGTCTTGTATTTCTTTTTTAGAAAACATAACATTTAATATTTATTTAATTTCATCCAATCACCTGGTGAATGTTACATTTTTTTTTATTTAATTTGCAGTCATAGTTAATTTATTTTTCAGTTTGAACCTCTGTCAGTATGATTTCAACAGTTTAATAAAAGCTATTTTTTCCCTTTGCTCGTTCATTATTTATTTTAGAAAATGTCACATTTTATATTTCTTTTATTTTATCCAGTCACGTGCTAAAAGTTGCATTTCTTTAGATTAATTTGTAATGATAGTTGTTTTTTAGTTTGAACTTCCGTCAATAGGATGGCAACATGCTGATAAAACCTAATTTTTCCCCCTTGACGTGCTCGTGCAGATTAAATTTTATTGTTTTGTCCGAAATATATTGTTGTAAAACATGGTTAAAATATTTCTTTAAAAATTCGTTAAAAATAGAAGCTTAAGTTATACATTAAAATGCTGATACCATTAGAAAGCTAATTTTTTAATCTTTAAATTGATGTAAAAATCATGTTTGTGCGATAATATTTTCGGAAGTTATAGCGGAAAATCGTAGAAATTTCGCTTACATTTTAATTAATTCAAATTCTAATTAAAAATTGGAAAAAAGGGCTCCGAGGTGCACATTCTCGACCTCCAAGGTATACATGTACCAAATTTGGTAGCTGTAGGTCCAACGGTCTGGTCTGTAGAGCGCCAACACACACACACACACACACATTGAGCTTTATTATAAGTATAGACTATGTGAGAACATAAATGTAACAAACAATTGAAGCTCTATATCACATATTCATCAGCATCTTTTCATCGAAAATATTTTTTAGCTGCTTTTATCAGTATTGAATTACTTTATTTTTGAGTCTGATTTCACAGTATAGCTAAATAGCCCTAATGTTGCTTCAAAACGAGACGTTAATATAAGTAAACCAACTAAATCAATTCACAGTATAGCTTTTGAGATATCTATCATATAATAATGTCTTTTTATTTTTAAGTCGGCTTTCACAGTATAGTTTTTCCATTATCTATCGTCTGTTAAGATAGTTTTATTTTGGAGTCGGCTTTCACTGCACAGCTTTTGAATGATCTATAGATTTCTGTTAATTCTGTCTGATTTCTGTTCCCATGGAAATCAAGGTGTTTTATTGCCGACCTTGTGCAACGTTTTTTAAAAATAAACCAAACTTAAAATATTGTTTGTTTAATCGATCAAGATTGTTGGCGCAGGGCTAAATTCAATTATTTAAAACAACGTTATTTAAATATAATCTAGATTGTCACATTTGTTAATTTTTTGCCAACTGAAGTTACAATTTGATTTCCAAATTATATATTCTTTGAATGTTTAAAAATTGTTTAAATTAATTTAAATCATTAACTAGATTAAACCGACTTGAGACAATCACAAAACTATCAGATTACGCATACGTCGATATTTAGAAAACGAATGGGTTTTTTCGTCTCTAAATCGGTCCAAACTTTGTTTGCCAGTTAGAAACATTGAAGAGAAAACCCTCTGCCGATCCAGAATTACTGATATTCATCTTAGAACAATTTTGAAAACAATAATTACCTTTAAAACTTCTTTTAATTAAATACATTTATATAGGAAAAGAAATGCCAAAAGACAAAAATAATTGTGTAGTTAATATTTTTATTTTAGTTTCCGACAACTTAACTTTCCACAAAATAAAGAAAGCGTTATTCATTTTTTACGTCAAAATTTAATTAAAGTGTTAGTTACATAGCCATGTTGATTGCCGACAAAGTTGTCGTAAAACAATCAAGTAACATTCCCAATCTAACAGAGAAAAAAGTAACAATTAACGTCTTAACTCATTTTTAATAAAGTTTTACTTCTCTAAGACCAAACAAAAATTAATTTCATACTTGAAAACATTTACTTATCTTATACATAATTAAATCAGCTTTAGAATTAATTAATTAAACACATGAGTTAAGACAAAAATCCTTAAAACAACATAAACTGATGAAACATCGAGCAATTTTTCACCAACATTTAAACCTTATCTTAGCCCTGAAACTTTTCACACTTAATTAAATTCTCAAACAGTTCCACTTTTCAAGAAGAATCCACAAAAACATAGAGCCGATTTAGTCTAAAAAAGTGCCAAGCAACTTCAAAGTAAGCGTAACGGGTACGGTCGTTACAGAAAAGTTATATGGGACCCACTGGGAATAGCAATTTCGCTGATGGATGGCGATGGTTTCTCAACTAATTTGAAGTCTCCGTTACGGGAACCGGCGCACTTCTTAACGGCTGCATAAATTTTTGAAGACTTATGATTGCGTGGCCGTTAAAGCAGGCCATTCTGAAGTGATGAAACTATAATGTTTCATACAAAGAGTTAAGCAACTCTGTGGAAAAGTCTGTTAATAGGAATATTTATTGCAAACACTAAATTATATTGTTCACTGTATGAAAATATATTTCTTTTACCTATTGCTAGTAGAAGTTTTCCAAAAGAATATATAACATGGAAAAAATAATCACCGTTTGTCAATTTTACAAGAGCTATCATTGTATTTTATTATATACTAGCCGCCTTTGGCGACCAGATGGTTAGCCATGATAATGCGCTCTAACATTTTCAATTAAATCACATATTCATTAGCCTTGAAGTAATTTCGGGCATTGATTGGCCTGAAATTAATATTTTCTTGAAGATGATGGACGGAAAGCTCTAAAAGAACACGTTTTCTTAATAATATTCTTTAATTTTATAAATCAGTCAGCTTTAACTATCGATTATGCTTCCAAAATATTAAGAATGTTTTTTTAGATGATGTTGCCAAAATATTAAATATGTTTTTTAAAGAAAGCGAAAAAGGAGAAAAAAGTATTGAATTAATGATATAGATATTGCAAACGATCATAGAAATGTGCCATTAAATCAGGATTTCAATGCATGTACTGTCTAAATTCAATCAGGTTTACCGTAAATAAAGAAGATTTGTTGAATTTATTATTTAGATATTGCAAACGATTATAGAAACCTTTGCTTTGCGTTTATTTTTTTTAGAAAATATCACATTTTATGTTTCTTTTATTTTATCCAGTCACGTGCTAAAAGTTGCATATCTTTAGATTTGATTTGCGATGATAGTTGTAGTTTTTATTTCAACTTTTGTTTTCTTTTATTTTATCCAGTCACGTACTAAAAAAAAACATGGTTAAAATATTTCTTTAAAAATTCGTTAAAAATAGAAGTTTGAGAAAGAAGATTAGAAAGAAAGCTCATTTAGAAAGCTCATTTTTTAAATCTTTAAATTGATGTAAAAATCATGTTTGTGCAATAATATTTTCGGCAGTTATAGCGGAAAAACGTCGAAATTTCGCTTAAATTTTAATTAATTCAAATTCTAATTAAAAATTCGAAAAAAGGGCTCCGAGGTGCACATTCCCGACCTCCAATGTATACATGTATCAAATTTGGTAGCTGTAGGTCCAACGGCCTGGCCTGTAGAGCGCCAACATACACACACACACACATTGAGCTTTATTATAAGTATAGATTTCTTCGGTTATGCATATTGATTTAAAACAAAAACTTTCTGAACATTTTATCACTACAGTGATGAAACAAGCAAAAAAAAAAAAAAACCTTCAAACAAACAAACAAACAAAAAAACATTTCATCAGTTCAGAAACCATTCTGAAGTGATGAAACTGTAATACAAAGGGTTAAGCAATTCTGTGGAAAAGTTTGTAATAGGAATATTTATTGCAAACACTAAATTACATCTCTCACTGTATGAAAATTGATTTCTTTTACCTATTGCTAGGAAAAGTTTTCCAGATGAATATGTAACATGAAAATACAAAGTCGCCGTTTGTAAATTTTACAATAACTATTACTGTATTTTATTATATATTTCTTTGGTTATGTATTTTGATATTTAAAAAAATGGGACTCGAAAACTCTCGAAAACTTTCGCATGTTTTCTCTAACAACTTGTCATGATAACAGATCGCGGTTTTTTTCAATTGTCAAGATCATCTTGCATTATATTTATGTGCAATAGTAGTGAAGTACTAACTTCTGGAGCTAATTTAACACTATTATTGAATCTGAAATGTCATTCTTGCAAGAAATTTTTTGGTGATTAATTCTTGACAAGTTGTCAGTTGTTCTAGAAAATCGATTTTTTTTGTTGTTGTTTTGATAACAGATCGTGAGTTTTTACAATCGTCAAGATCTTCTTGCATGATATTTACGTGCAACATTTGTGAAGTACTAACCTCTGGCGCTAATTTAACACTTTTATTGAATCCAAAGCGTCATTATTGGCGATAATTTTTTGGTGATTAATTCATGGCAAGCAGTCACTGGTGCCAGAAAATCGAATTTTGTTTTAGACCTGGTTTTTCTCAATTGATTAAATCAAATATTTGTCAAAAAATTGCACCTTTAATATCAAAACCCTATATTTAATTTGATACATTTAAGCCAAAGCAGTTTTCAATCATCGCATTAACAAGTTTCTGAAAGTACAAACCGAAGTTGGATTTGAGTTTTTTTGGGTACCGACATTTTGTTGGTGTTATTACTATAGATATTAAATATATGCATCAAATATTTTCTATCTAGTCCTCTTCAATTTAAAGTTATCTTGATCATTTATATTTCAACACCCGCACAGACGTACTTCCTTTGAACAGATTTTACTCAGAATTTGATAGAAATCTGAAAATCTGGAGTTAATACCGTAAATCGAATTTCAAGTCTAGCTCCAATAGTTTGAGATTTCTGTCACTGTTACAGACATACAAACAAACGGACATTTTCCAAAAAAGTATTTTTCAAACCCAGGGAGATCTAAAACAGAAAGATTGGTCAAAATCTCGAGTTAGAATTTATTTTAATTAATATATTTTTTCTGTACAACGTATATGGAAAAGTAGTATGCTAATATGAATTCTATGTTTAAATAGGATGCAAATATGTTTAAGAAATTAAAGTGAAAATTCCTCACAGATTACCATAAACATTTCAAAATTTGACTGCAATAGAACAGCAATTAATACACTATTTCAGGAACATTTTGAGATAATTTAGACTTAATTCGTTCTAATAAGCTTTTAGGTTCAGTTTAGTAAACTGAAAAATTCACAGCGTATTTTGCGATTTTCAATTACAAAGAAAGGAAAAAATCTTCATATATCTATATTTTTTCCTTTCTTCCATTAAAAAATGTGTTGAAAATACATATATTAATGTAAATAAAATTCACTGCGGCTATATAACTGTGTTTACATTGCTTCTAAGACAACTGAGCTGAATTCAATTAAATTTTATACATTTATTATTTAAGACAAATGAAAAAATACCACAAAGTTTATTTAACTATTGAATAAATTAGAAGTTAATCAAATTTTGCCATTTTTTTCCACGCTGTAACTTCAGAGAAAAATCTTGATGTCTTGAAATAAAAAAGGAATTTTTTTTAGTTATTTTATTTTAGTCATTCTTTTAATTTTTGAAATATTTTTCTTTTTTTCCCTTTTAGTATTTTTTTCTTTTGTGTTTCAAAATTTAATAAAATTCAACAGATGCAGACGATTTTGAAATAAAAATATTTATAGAAAGTCCGTTGCTAGGCAACGATGGGTCTTTCAATTTCCGAGGTATTTATTTTATGTTTTTTCTCTTTATCTTTTAAAATACTTGAAGGATGACTTTTTTTTGGTTTTAAGAAACTTTTGATTATAAAAAATATGAGCGATAGTATTTTACATAAAACAATCTTTTACAGTAAAGTCATTTTTTTTAAAAAAATCGTTTTTTTTAATCTTAAGCTTGTTTCTGTAGCATACTAATATAAAATATTTTTTTTATATTTTATACGGTGAATGATTAAAATTTTGTTTATAAATCCTGATGTAAAAAGCAAGATTTTAATGACAGCTAATTAAATTGCATACTTTTTTATTAATTGCAAATTTTAATTTAAACAACAATAGGTATTTTAATTTATATGTATCCAAAATAAAATAAAATACAATATACAAGAAAACTGAGAACAAAATATAAAATACAATATAATAAATGCTGAAAAATACAATATATTTATGATTTGATATTTTAAACCGTTAATATAAAGTTGTGTTTACAATTGGATCAATCCGTTTTAAATTGACTTTACGAATTTTTTTATTATAATTCTTAATTTTTCTTTTATCAAAACTTTAAATAATTTTAAAAATTTTCAATGACATATTTTGTTTATTATTACTTATAACAATAATAAACAAAAAAAATATTTAAATTTATTTACAATTTCTTCAAGAATTTTTATGCTTTTTGAGATAAAATATTCTAACGTAACAGTTTCATAGCTCTTCTTATCTCTTTTATCTAATAGGTGGTGATGCCTGATTAGGTACCCCATAATGCTTTGCGATTGTAAATAAGATGACATACCGTTCTGTTAAACTACGCGTGTGAATATCTTGTCTTTGTGCTTGTTCAGTGTGTGAATGTGGTTATTAAAGAAATGTTTCTGAAAATATACTTCCTGCTGCATGGATCATATTAATCTAAATTCTACCTCACTAAAATATTTCCGTTATTATTAGAAAGGTTTTTTTTTTTTAATTTCTCTATACAGAAAATGATTTTCCATGAAATCGCAAAAACCAAATATGTTGTAATAATGTGCAAATAGTGATTATCTTTTTCAAAAACAATAGCAGTTTTGAAACTAATTTATTTTTTACAGAATAATAATATCCGTATTATCTCATTACTTAAACTGTAGCATTCCTACACCTGAAGAATTCTTAAATCTTCGCGCATGCGCTGTTTCAGCCAATAATTTGATTTAACATAGTTTTTACATTTAAAACTAATCTACTCACATGACCTCTTTTTTTTTTCTTTGTTTCAAAAAAAAAATTATTCCATCATTATAATACATTAATACTTCATCATCTTTTCTTTGGAAAATTCCTTCAAAAATATTATCCAAACGGTAAAAGTGGCTTTTAGTACAGCTTTCAAGAATATGATTTAGCACGAAGAAGCATCGGAACAACTCCACTTGAACACGTTTCTCACTCAACTGCTTCTCCGAGTTCCGATGTTTCAAATCGCGCTGATCAAGGATTTCATTTCAAAAAGGGATGCTTCGAACATCTGCAGAAGTGATGGGAAAAGCTGTTCACTTCATCACTTTTAACTTCACGATTTTCGTCTAACCGAAGCAACGTCATAATCATCTGCTCTTTCTTTCTTTCTTTCTTTTTTTTTCTTTTTTTTTTTCTTTTGTCAGAATTGCTTTTACTAATACTGTCCACAGAGATGAAGTATATTTTTTTTATCTATTTCTATTGCAAATCATTTACTATTAAACGTTTTAATTTATTTTTGATCGTTTAAGTATTTTACAGTGTTTACATTGTATGTTTATTTTATTATCCGCGTAGTTTATATAAAGTGTGTATCAGACATTAAGGTATCCGGCTACGTTAAAAACGCTAGTTATCGACCACATAGGCGTATATTTTTTTTGTTACTTCTTGTAGTTCAAACTTTCCTCTTTCCAAAACAGTTCATCTTTTCTGGGAAAAGGAAGGCCTGACCCATTAGCCTGGGTCACATATTTTTCAACTAAAATTTGTCTTTAATTTTAATTTACACAAAGCTTTAGTTTTCATAAATATTCTCCATCGTCAACATGATATCTCAAAAACTAATGCAGATATTCACATAAAAATTTCAGCGCGAGTTTTAAATAGTATGGGCAATGAAATGAACCAAAAGTTTTAGTGTTGGTGAACTACTTTCTCATTTATAGGTGTTTTTAGAAGAACTGAGTTGTGAATTTATGGAAAAAATGCATTTATACGAATATTTTTACCCATCACTTCTTTGCATCTCAAGATTTTTGTTACATTTTCGTTCATTTTATTCATCACTAGCCGCCTTTGGCGACCAGCTGGTTCGCCATGAGTAAGGCGTTCTAAAATTTTCAATTAAATCACATATTCATTAGCCTTGAAGTAATTCCGAGCATTTATTGGCTTGAAATTAATATTTTCTTTAAGACGATGGACGGAAAGTTCTAAAAGAACCCGTTTTCTTGATAATATTCTTTAATTTTATAAATCAGTCAGTTTTAACTATCGGTTATGCTTTCAAAATTTAAAAATGTATTTTTCGGTGATGTTGCCAAAATATTAAATATGTTTTTTGAAAGAAAGCGAAAAAGCGAAAACAAAATTATTGAATTAATGATACAGATATTGCAAACGATTATAGAAATATGCCATTAGGTCGGGAGTTCAATGCATATCCTGTCTAAATTCAATCAGGTTTACCGTAAATAAAGATAATTTATGGAATTAATCATTTATATATTGCAAACGATTATAGAATCCTTTGCCTTGCATTTATTTTTTTAGAAAGTATCACTTTTTATATTTATGCTATTTTATCCAGTCCCGTGCTGAAAGTATCATTTCTTTAGACTTGATTTACGATGATAGTTTTTTTATTATTATTTGAACTTACCGTTATTGTTTTCTTTTCTTTTACCTGGTCACGTGATCAAAAAAACATAGTTAAAATATTTCGTTAAAAATAGAGGCTTAAGTTATACATTAAAACACTGATACAATTAGAAAGCTAATTTTTTAATCTTTAAATTGATGTAAAAATCATGTTTGTGCGATAATATTTTCGGAAGTTATAGCGGAAAAACGTCGAAATTTCGCCTAAATTTTAATTAATTCAAATTCTAATTAAAAATTCGAAAAAAGGGCTCCGAAGTGCACATTCCGGACCTCCAAGGTATACATATACCAAATTTGGTAGCTGTAGGCCCAACGGTCTGGCCTGTAGAGCGCCAACACACACACACACATTGAGCTTTATTATAAGTATAGATTATATACTATAACTTGTGAATCAAGAAAAACAGGATTGCTGCATTGCAGTTTTGTGTAGTGTTAACCATTTTGGTAAAAATTCATTAAAATTTACTACGCACTTTCCTATTCCTCCAAATGTATTATATTTTTAAATAATTTTGTTGCCTTTATAATATTTTGTATAATAATTGATAATATATCTAAAAACTATAGCTATAAATTGTTTTTAAAAAATTCAATTTTTCAAAAGATTTCCTTTGAGCGTCGTCGGATACCTTAATTAATTTCGTCAAGACATTAAATAATAAAAAAAAAGCTTTACGAGTTAATACATCTGAGCAATTCGGTAAACTGTAATAGTAAAAAATAATTTTACGGCTACTTTTTAAAAAGAATGTTTGTGCAAAATGCTAGTGGAATATCATAATAAAAATCGGAAAGATAATATACGAATGCGTAGTGGCCATATAAGGCTTCATATAGTTTAATGCTTAGAAGTCATGGTAAATTTTGTTTGCTACGTAATGATGGCATAACTAGAAACTCTATCATTTGTTATCAGTATATATACACTGAAGTGACAAAAGTCATGGGATAGCAATATGCAAATATACAGATGGCAGTAGTATCGCAGCGAAAAAGTATAAATGCGCGTTTTCCAGAGCTTTCATTTGTGTTCAAGTTATTCATGTGAACAGGTTTTTCGTGATTTATGGCGGCACGACGAGAATTAACAGACTTTGAACGTGGAATGTTAGTTGGAGCTAGACGCATGGGTTATTCCATTGCGGATATCGTTAGTGAATTCAACATTCCGAGATCCACAGTATCAAGAGTGCGCCGAGAGTATGAAACTTCAGGTATCACATCCTATCATGGACAGCGCAGTGGGCGACCACCTGCATTTAACGACCGAGACCACCGACGTCTGTGTAGAATGGTCAATGTTAATAGACACGCAACACTTCGTCAAATAATTTCAGGAATTAATGTGGCACGTGTCCGATAGGACTGTTTTTCGAAATTTGTCTTCCTTGGGCTATGACAGCAGAAGACCGACTCGAGTGCCTTTACTGACAGCACGACATCGCCTGCAGCGATTCTCCTGGGCTCGTGACCATATCGACTGGTCCCTAGACCAGTGGAAAACCGTGGCGTGGTCAGATGAGTCACGATTTCAGTAGTTACGAGCTGATGGTAGAGTTCGAGTGTGGCGCAGACCCCGCAAAGAAATGGACCCAAACTGTCAGCAAGGCACTGTTCAAGCTGTTGGTGGCTGCATAATGGTGTGGGCTGTTTTTACATGGCATGGACTCGGTCCTCTGGTGCAACTGAACCGATCATTGACTGGAAATGGTTATGTTCAGCTGCTTGCAGATTCATGGACTTCACGTACCCACACAACGAGGGGATTTTTATGGATGACAATGCGCCATGTCACCGGGCCAGAACTGTTCGCGATTGGTTTGAAGAACATTCCGGACAATTCCAGCGCATGATCTGGCCACCTAGATCGCCCGATATGAATCCCATCGAGCATTTATGGGACATCATCGAAAGGTCCGTTCGTGCCCAAACTCCTGCACCATCCACACTTTCACAATTATGGACGTCTATACAGACAGCATGGCTCAATATTCCTGCAGAGGACTTCCAACGACTTGTGGACTCCATGACACTTCGAGTTGTTGCACTTCGCCGGGCAAAAGGAGGACCGACACGATACTAACAGTCATCCCATGACTTTTGTCAATTCAGTGTATATAAAACATTAATACTCACCAAAATGTCTAATTACTTTTAGGCATAAATATACATAAATGTAGGCACAGAAAATTTAGTGTAACATATTACATGTAATAATTACATATTTAACATATGAGAATTATCTGGATATGTCGTATACTTTCTGTTTGAGATTATATGCAGACTGAAAAATTTAGTAAAATGGCTATTTCAGCATTGTGTGAAAAGATATAAATAAGCATAATATATGGAAGACGAACTCTACAAGCATATTTACAAGTTAGACAAAATTGGCAAATAGGTCTCGTTAAAAATCTATCCGAAATATAGAGAAAGAAAACAAAAGCTGCACGAAAAAAAAACCATTTTTATTTTCTATTAGCCGCCTTTGGCGACCAGCTGGTTCGCCATGAGTAAAGCGTTCTAAAATTTTCAATTAAATCACATATTCATTAGCCTTGAAGTAATTCCGGGCATTGATTGACCTGAAATTAATATTTTCTTTAAGATGATGGACGGAGAGTTCTAAAAGTACACCTTTTCCTAATAATATTCTTTAATTTTATAAATCAGTCAGTTTTAATCATCGGTTATGCTTCCAAAATATTAAAAAAAAATTTCGATAATGTTGCCACAATATTAAATATTTTTTAAAAAAAAAAGCGAGAAAGGGAAAAAAAGTATTAAATTAATGATATAGATATTGCAAACGATTACATAAATATGCCATTAAATCGGGATTTCAAGGCATATCCTGTCTAAATTCAATCAGGTTTACCGTAAATAAAGAAGATTTATTGAGTTAATGGTATACATATTGCAAACGATAATAGAAACCTTTGCTTTGCATTTATTTTTTTTTAAGAAAATATCACATTTTATATTTCTTTTATTTTATCCAGTCACGTGCTGAAAGTTGCATTTCTGGAGATTTATTTTGCGATGATAACTTTTTATTTGAACTTCCGGCATTCTTTTATTTTATCCAGTCACGTGCTAAAAAACCGGTTAAAATATTTCTTTAAAAATTCGTTAAAAATAGAAGCTTGAGTTATACATTAAAACACTGATACCATTAGAAGGCAAATTTTTTAATCTTTAAATTGATGTAAAAATCATGTTTATGCGATCATATTTTCGGAAGTTATAGCGGAAAAACGTCGAAATTTCGCTTACATTTTAATTAACTCAAATTCTAATTAAAAATTCGAAAAAAGGGCTCCGAGGTGCACATTCCGGACCTCCAAGGTATACATGTACCAAATTTGGTAGCTGTAGGTCCAACGGTCTGGCCTGTAGAGCGCCAACACACACACACACACACATTGAGTTTTATTATAAGTATAGACTAAACGTAAAAGTTGTCAAAAACTTGAGAATTTGACGAATTTCCACAATTTAGATCTCCTTGAGAAAAAAAATTGAAAATATCTATAAAAAAATTAAAAATTTCTTACCTTAAAAAAATTTAAAATGTCCGTCCGTCTGTGACAGAGGTAATTCAAAAATGCTTGTGGATAAACTTGTAAAATTTGGTATACGGTCTTTACATCAAATTTGTTCTTTTTTATCAAACTTTAAGCAAAATACACTTAAAGGAAGTCTATCTATCCGACTGTTTTAATATGATAACTACAAAAATTATGGGAGCCAGATGGATAAAATTCGACGCAAACATTTAGAATCTAATGTGTATATACCTGTTAAATTTTTTGTCAAATCCAACAAAAGGTTGACCTTCCATCGGTCTGTACTTTTAAAACATGTAAACGCGATAACTCAAAAACGCAACGATTTTAATATATCAAAATATGTATGGGATTTCATGACTGTAATTTCAGTTTTGTGTCCTATTTTTGCTTCAATCGGTTGATAAGAAATATTATAAACAGCATGCCACAGATAACTCGCCAAAAAATGTTCCAAGGGTCTGGTGAGGGATTCAATAAAAGTTGTAATTTACGCAAAGATTAATATTTCGTAATTATTGTACGTTAGAGTCATACAAGACTTTCAATGAGATAATACCTTTATTAAAAAAGTGTAAGAGAAAGTTTTAGGGAGACCACTCCCACTGATTGAGTAATCGCATTCATAAGTACTAAAACTGAAATAAATAAAAAAGATTAAAGAGATAAATTTAATTTTAGAAATATTTGTTTATTTATTTTGTTTAAAATTTGAATCGTAAACATTCATCGAAATCTCGAGGCTAACTTTTTTTTTTTTTTTTTTTTTTGGGTTTTTTTTTTTTTTTTTTTTTTTTTTTTGCATAATTCGTACACGAGGAATTAAAAACTAAATTCTTAAGATCCTAATTTATGGAAAATACATGTATATTTTTTTTCTATTAATCTAGAAAACGAAAGCAGTTTAAGGTATCCGACTAAATTAAATACACTGGTTATCGACCACATCGGTGAATTTAAAAAAAAAAATTATTTCTTGAAGTTCAGACTTTTCTCTTCCAAAAACAGTTCATCTTTTCTAAGAAAAGGAAGGCCTGACCTATCTATCACACAGGTAAATTTTAAACAAATCCAATTTTCAACTAAAATTTGTCTTCAATTTTCTCAAAACTTTAGTTTTCATAAATATTATCCAACCGTTAACATGATATCTCAAAAACTAATAGAAGGATTTACATAAAAATTTCAGCGTGTGTTTTAAATAATATGGACAACGAAATGAACCAAAAGTTTTAATGTTGGTGAAATGCTTTTTCATTTATAGGTGGTTTTAGAAAAATTAAAATGTAAATTGATGTGAAAAATGCATATATACGTATATTTTTACTCTTACAAAGAAAATTCAAGAAAAAAGAGTGTTCAAAAAGAGTGTATAAGAGTGTAAAAAAGAGTACAAAGAAAAATAGGATTGCTGCATTACCATTTTGCGTAGAGTGTTAACCATTTTGGTTCAATTTCATTAAAATTTAAATGAATTATTCAAGATATATTAATTTTCAAATAATTTTGTTGTATTTGTAGTATTTTGTATTATAATTGGCAATGCGCCTAAAGACCAGTTTTTAGTAATTTTTAAAAAAATGTAATATTTCTAAAATTTTCTTTCGAACGTAGTCGGATACCTTAAAGGTAATAAATAAGTATTCATATTATGTCTTTCCAGCCCAAAATGCAAATCTAATACTATAATCCGAGGAATGGTTGCCAAGTCGAAAATCGCCCCAGAATTAATAAACTCCGGTAAACTTGGGGGTCTGGGGTTTTTGGCCACGAGGAATCGATTGGCGCCGGTTTTGAAGCGCTACGGTCGAGCAGTTCGGAGTTACAGATAGGATATTTTCAAACTTTATTAGTTCGCCATAATGGCTACTTAAATTTTCAAGCGGTAACGTGCTGCCATCTATAGCCAATATGGCGAACTAATAAAGTTTTATGTTTATGCTGTTATAGGTTTATAATATGTTTCTTATGTATGTATATATGTTTGGTTTTTCTAAATAAATTTGTCAAAAATATTGAACTCCAACACACTTCAATCTTTACCTTTACTTTACCTTTGTATTGAATAGTTTCCTTTCCAAACTTTAACTTTGTTTAGAATAGTTTACAATGGTGCACTTTAACCGGTTATCTTTTCACCAATGGTTTCACAAATTTTCTTATGGCATGTATTGTTTTGATAAATCACAATTGAAAATTTAAATCTTCGAGTTAGCTTCGATACCTGTTTTCTCCGAGCGGAGCTCGGTCACCAGCTGGTAAACATATAAAATGGAAAAAATAAAATCTTCTAGATCCACCCTTATTTGTCTCTCAATAACTCCACGGAGATTATTAAAAGCCGATTCTCGTTACTAGTGCCACCAGGCGATCATTACATCAACCAAACAAACACGATCTGCTTTCCAACGAACGAATGAAATGCACTCTCTACAGATCGAAAAGCAAAACCGCGTAACAGGATTCCTCTCGGGGCACATAACCCGCATAAACAGACTTAGAAGTTCCATTCCAACCCACTAGAGCGCCAAACGATAATTCAAACTTTTTCACCACCCCATCAAAGAAAGGATCTTTTCTCAAAAAAGGAACTTGAAATGAGTCACGATTCTTGCACTAAAAGCAGTGGTGAAAGGTGAAAGTTACTGTTGCAGACTTTTGGGTAACTCACCAGGTAGTCACTGAAAGCATCCTCTCATGTTCATTCCCACCCCCAACCCCATACAAACTTCCTTCGCCTCAAGGTTCTTTTCGAAGTTTCGAAGGAAATGTTTCGGCTAGCGTACTTTTCCGAATTCCACCGAGATTCATATAGTATAAGGCATGGCGCCTTTTAGTACACTATAGGGGCAGATGTTTCACAGTTCAATTTCACTTTGTGTTTGTAAAAGTAAATATTTTTTCACCTGCATGAGAGGAAAGAGTAAAAAATTCTTTTTCGGCACCAAATAGCGATAAAGATTGGATACGTTCGAAATTTTATTTAAGTAATTGCATCACATTTATTTAACAAACGCTGTTTTAATGTTTTCAAACATTAATTCACAGCAGACTGATTTCCTCTTCTTTTAGTTTCTGATTTCTCATTCACTAAATTAATGCCAAACGATATTTTTGTTCTCATTTGTAAATCTGGAAATATTTTTTTCTTTTTAATTTGCAGTATTTTACTATTTATTTATTTATATTTTTCTGCATAATATTAACTCTATTCTTCTGTTTTAGTGGTTACATTTAATTTGATTTTTGATAATTTAATTAGATGACATCTGTATATAAAATGCATTCAAGTTTGGATGGATGTTTGTTACTCCATCACGCCAGAACGGTTGAACGGAATGGGATGAAATTTAGCACAGAGATAGACTAGAGTCAGGAATAGAACATACGATACCTTTTTATTCCGGTTCATTGAGTTGCTAAATTTTTATTCATTAAAAACTAACTTTCGCACTAAAAGGCTGAGACAAAATCCCTCCAAAAATAAGTAAGGTTCCAATTTTTTTTTCCAAGAAGAATCAGGTTTGTCTTAGGAGAATTTCGACCGATTATTTCAAGCAATTCTATTTATTTTCTTTGTGCTTGATGTATTTAAAATCGAATGTTGTTAATGAATCGATCTTTCGGATTCATTCTGAAGTACTTTTATATTACAAGAGAACAGAATAAAGTAAACAAAAAATTTCTAATCTGCAACGCGTTACCCAACTGGCGCAGGAAAGTCAGACGTGTGCGTTACGCCAACTGGCCTAGAAAGTTCGTGCGTGATTGTTGACAACTGTGTTTTCATTTAAATGAAAAGTTTAAAAATTATATGTATTAAACTGTTGTGGCTATCTCAATCTCTATCAATAGATAAAATGGACCTGACTTGATTTTAAAGAAACATGGACTTGATTTGCTGTTTTGTTTTATTTTGAGTATACAATGTGAATAAATTGTTTTAAGGTTAGTTGTGTGTTTTTGCTATTAAATTGTATTTAAGTTAGTTATATATTTCTTATACACTGAAGTGACAAAAGTCATGGGATGACTGTTAATATCGTGTCGGTCCTCCTTTTGTCCGGCAAAGTGCAACAACTCGACGTGTCATGGAGTCCACATGTCGTTGGAAGTCCTCTGCACGAATATTGAGCCATGCTGTCTGTATAGACGTCCATAATTGTGAAAGTGAGGATGGTGCAGGGGTTTGGGCACGAACGGACCTTTCGTTGATGTCCCAAAAATGCTCGATGGAATTCATATCGGGCGATCTAGGTGGCCAGATCATGCGCTGTAATTGTCCGGAATGTTCTTCAAACCAATCGCGAACAGTTCTGGCCCGGTGACATGGCGCATTGTCATCCATAAAAATCCCATCGTTGTGTGGGTACGTGAAGTCCATGAATGGCTGCAAGTGATCTGCAAGCAGCTGAACATAGCCATTTCCAGTCAATGATCGGTTCAGTTGCACCAGAGGACCGAGTCCATGCCATGTGAAAACAGCCCACATCATTATGCAGCCACCACCAGCTTGATCAGTGCCTTGCTGACAGTTTGGGTCCATGGCTTCGTGGGGTTTACGCCACACTCGAACTCTACCATCAGCTCGTAACAACTGAAATCGTGACTCATCTGACCACGCCACGGTTTTCCACTGGTCTAGGGACCAGTCGATATGCTCACGAGCCCAGGAGAGTCGCTGCAGGCGATGTCGTGCTGTCAGTAAAGGCCCTCGAGTCGGTCTTCTGCTGTCATAGGCCAAGTAAGACAAATTTCGCCGCACAGTCCTATCGAACACGTCCCTCGTACGTCCCACATTGATTCCTGCAGTTATTTGACGAAGTGTTGCGTGTCTGTTAACATTGACCATTCTACACAGACGTCGGCGGTCTCGGTGGTTAAGTGCAGGTGGTTGCCCACTGCGCTGTCCATGATGGGATGGGATGCCTGAAATTTCATACTCTCGGTACACTCTTGATACTGTGGATCTCGGAATGTTGAATTCACCAACGATATCCGCAATGGAATGACCCATGCGTCTAGCTCCAACTAACATTCCTCGTTCAAAGTCTGTTAATTCTCGTCGTGCCGCCATAAATCACGAAAAACCTGTTCACATGAATAACTTGAACACAAATGAAAGCTCTGGAAAACGAACTGCGCATTTATACTTTTTCGCTGCGATACTACTGCCATCTGTATATTCGCATATTGCTATCCCATGACTTTTGTCACTTCAGTGTATATGTTTATACTTTTTAGGTATTGGTTTTAGGTTAACTTAATTTTTTTTTTACTTGTCATTATTTGATAGTTTTTTGAAACGCTCAGAAAACGCAAATTTAATCTTTCGAAGAGAAGTAATAAAGCTCTGACTGTGAAAGTAGCTTGGAGATCCGTTTGCAATTTTAGTGAGCTTTTGCGGACTATCAAATCATTTAAGACTTTTGTCATTCTCTTCTGTTCGCGAAAGCTTCTTTTTCTCCGAATTAAAGCAAACAAAAATAAAAACTGAAACCAGTAAGTATTTACAAAGCGTTTTAAAGTTTAAAAATGCAGAAGAACGCTTGTAGCGCGTTACCACCGTCCTGCAGAAATTGCACTTGAACGCGCTAAACACGTTACACGCAATGAAGAGATTAAAAGGCAAATTCAAGATTAAAACATCACTCACAATATTGTCACGTAGATAGAAGTCAAAAAGACACAGGAAGTAGGGTTAAATCCATTCATTAACTCAACTCTGAACTGAGAAAACTTTTTTACAAGTAGGGAAAGTTCCAGAATCTTCTGGAACACGAAGCAAAGGGAAAACACATTTTAAGGTTACTGGGATTTGAACACATGGTCTCCTGAGTATGAGTGCAGCGTCATAACCATTCAGCTATGCAGGCTCGGCGTTGCTTCGTTTCAATGCGGGGATATTAGAAGTCATGCATATCCACTCTTTTTTTTTTTTTTTTTTCCCTTCAATCTCAAGAAGAATCCCCCGAAACAAAAATAGGGAATCGAAATCAATAAATATTTTCTGTCGTGGGAAATCCAAAATTCGACATTCTCTGCTAAGAGAAAAAGATTTTTACTCTAAAACCTGATATTTATCGCTCCAGATAGAAACATTCTTCTCACTGCTTTGCAAAGTATGTTGCCAAACTGAAGTCACAGATGTAATGGATGACATATTTCCTCGTTGATTTGAAATATGGTTCAAAAGGTGCAGAAATATTAAATCCTTCTCGGTTGGCATGTGTTTGTTAGGTGTAAATGTATGGCAGGAAACGTAAATTTATAGCAGGAAACCATTTACAAAATTCTCTTGAATATTATCCAAGAAATGTCGTGGGATAAATGTCACATTTTACTTTTCGGAAGATGCCAGTTTTTCATACCGAAATTCTCAATAGCTTGAAAAAAAGATTTATGGATTTTGTAGGAAAAAAAATTACATAAAATATTGAAATGGATAGGAAGAACATTGAAATCATTTTCATTTTGAAATGAAATCTTGATGGACAAAATTGGAAATAAAAAATTTATATGTTACAGTACGGAAACAGAATTTACAAACTTGGTGGCATTTATCCAGTTCTCATGAAGAGTGTTCAACAAACGCGGACATTTAAATGTCACGTTTTACTTCTCGAAAGGTGGCACTTCTTCATATTGAAATTATAAGCAGTTTGAAAATAAATTTCTTGAATAAATTTCTTGAAAATAAATTGCTTGAAATACTAAAATTGATAGGAAAAAAGTTGATAACATTTTCATTTTGAAATGAAGCATCGTTGAACAAGATTAGGAGCAAAAAGTAACTATGACAGAAAAGAAACCTAATTTAGAAACGATGAACTTTTCTAGAATTTTATTAATGTTTTTAAAAAAAATTTCGACATAATTTACAAAAATGATTTTTAATGTTTCAGTTTCTATATTCATACTCGAATGCTTTGCGAAGATATTAAGTGAATTTTCTGCCTGTTTGTTGCCATTGCCATATAACTAAAAGAAAATTCTATAAAATAAAAATTAATCAAGCTAGAAGTAATATCATGTACTAGAGATAAGAATTGTTTTCCCAAAGCTGAAAAGTATTTTAAAATATTGGGCGATATTATATTATGTTAGCAATATTACGAATAATGTTTAATAATGTACAGTGTATGTGTGCAAACATATTAATTAAATTTTAATTTCTTTGAAAATATGCTATATTTTGAATAACATTTTAGAAAAATGATTCTTAATATTAATATTTATTTCATCTGTAATATATATATGTGTGTGTGTGTGTGTGTGTGTGTGTGTGTGTGTGTGTGTGTGTGTGTGTGTGTTTGTGTGTGTGTGTGTGTGTGTGTGCGTAGCATTTTAGTTATAGCTCAAATGCAGTTATAACTAAAGTACAGATGAATCTAAATTAATTAACAAAATAATACAAGCAAAAAGGAACGCAACCGAATCAAAACTACAACCAATAGAAAAAGTATCCTGTCTGATGACTTTTTCAAGGGTCACCCTCAGGCAAAGATTTTAAATAATAGATTTGTTGTGTTGTAATATTTTTCAAAAAATAAAATTATTCACTTTATTAAAAAAATAATCCTTCTGTCAGAAAACAGACACCACATCGAAAATCATTTCATATGATAACGAATTTCTCAGAAAAAATAAGAATTCTTTTTGTAGTTTCTAACTAAATTACTTTGATTGCAAAAAAAAAAGTAATTAGGAAATCCAAACTAATGAAGAATCTATTCGCCAAAATCGAAATTAAAATAATAATAAAAAAAATATTTAAGTTAAATAATATTTTTCAAAAAATAAAATCATTGACATTATTAAAATCATTTCTCTGTCAGAAAACAGGCATCATTCAGAAAATCATTTCATATGATAACGAATTTCTCAGAAAAAATAGGAATTCTTTTTGTAGTTACCAACTAAATTACTTTGATTGCAAAACAAAAAAGTAATTATGAAATCCAAACTAATGAAGAATAAATTCACGAAAATCGAAATTAAATACACAAAGCAATTAGTAACATGTGCCAAAGAAGCTAAAGAACTTAATATCGGATGGAAAGTTAATGAAGAAATGAAAATGGCGGGAAAAAAAAGCGAAAAGCAAAAGACAGACGATTTTTTTTTTCTTCTTTTTATATAAGTTTTACTCTTGACGCTTATTGGATCGCTGCCATCTTAATCGAGTTATGATTGGACGAATCAGGATAAACGACCGACAATGCATGCTTCCGTTTCTTCATTTCGTTAATTAGTCCATTTAAGTAATCAGTTGGCTCTTCAATTTAAAAAAAAACTTAATGTCTTGTTTAGGAAAATAAACGATACTGCGTCAATATAAATAAAAATGGATGTTTGTCTGTATGTCTGTTATGCTTTCCTAAGCCGTTCATCCGATTGCCATGAAACGTGATCAGTTTATTGCTACATCTACGGAATGGTTATATGCATATTAGAGTTATCTAAAATTAAATAATTAATTGAATCGCCGCCGCATCTATTTACCAAGGATTCATTTCCAAATAATTCGCCGAAGGAACAATAGATTCAGTAGAAATGCTAAATAAAGTTAAAGGCTTTAATGTTTTATAGCAATATAAAGCAAATGTTCATGCAAGCCATTCTCAGAAGTAGCAACTTTATTACAGATGATGCGAGAAAGTTTTGGAGAGACCAATACTGAAGGTTTTATATTTTAATTAAATGTTAGCGTTTTTCGCAGTAACTACGAAAAATATTGTAGTACAAATAAATTTGCATCCTTTTAATTTTCCAAAATTATCGTTTCAATTTTAGTGATGATTTTATGGCATAAATATGTTTGTATGTTTGATCAAATTTTTAAAAAAATATTTCAATCATATTTTCTAAAATTAATCATGAGAATTCTGAGCGAATATTAAACGAATCATGAAATCCAATAAATAGTTTCTTACCATTACCATTCTGAAAAAAACTTGAAATGAAAATCGAAGTATTATTTCAGAACACCAAGCTTTACAATTCTAAAATAATACACAAATCTAATACATAAAAAGGAATATTTGTTAGTTCGTATTTTATATACTGTCGTACCATTCATATTATTTTGATAAAACATTGCAAAATTATTGATTGATTGTAATATTTCATTATCTGCCGTGGAGTAATTCCGGGCATTGATTGGACCGAAACTGATATTTTTTTAAGATACTGGGCGGAAAAATCCGAAAGAACATTTTTTCATAATAATATCATTTTGCTTTAATGTTATTTTTGTCAACGGCAGCAACGTGCAGGGAACCATCTAGTATTCGATAAATCTGTAGATACATAAGACTTAACCCTCACGACTTATCAGTTATGAATGAAAAAATTGATAGTTGTGTTGTGACTTACGGTACTTTGCAAGCCCGTTGTTATAGTCTGCTATCTGGAAGCGATTTAAGTCGAGTGAGCATCTCTTGTTTTTTCAGTAGCGCCAAATAGAGCCAAGAATATGACTTAGCTGCCTAATGCGTCACAGCCCCTTTTCATAAGGGAGAGGACAGCCACACACCTCATCGATAGAACAAATGAAGATAAACCATGCCCGAATTGGGACTCGACCCCGGACACTCAAACCATGGGGAGGACAAAATTTGACATGGTAGATGTGGTCTAAATTAAAGTTTAAATTTAATTTATGAGTAAAGAGAGTACAATAATAATTTAATGCTAAATCTCTAGAGCATACTGATGGTTTATATTTTCTGTTGTTGTGACTTATCTCACTTTACAAACCCGTTGATAGTTATCTTTCAGTGATTTAATCCGAAATGGGGGTCTCTTGTTTTTTCAGTAGCGCCAAATAGGACCAATATTACGACTTACTTACTTCATGAGCCAAATTCGTTTGGAAATCATCTTTTTACAGGGGTCACATTCGTTTTTACTTTCTCGTATACAGTATATAGTACAGAGAAATATTTATAATACAGATAAATCTCGTATATAATATCGATAAAGTATAGCAATCGTCTTACAGTATTTTTTAAAAAATCCATTAACAATAGAAATTTAATTTATAGATAAAAATATTGTTATCAATGGAAAAAAGTCATTTTTTTTTTCATTTTGCGCTGTAATATTTTCAAAAATTATCGCAGAAAAATTCCAAATGTTACTCTAATTTTTAAATAATTAAAATGAAAAAAAAAAAACCATGCGAAGGTGTAACTGCAAACCTCCGTCTAGGTATACTTTCCATTCTCTAAGGGAAATATGTACATAGCAAGTGCGATAGCTCTAGATCAGTGGTGGGGAAACTTTTTTTAAGACGGGCCATTTGTAATAACTAGACGATCGTAGCGGGCCGAAGAATAATGCTTAATCGTTAAAAAATTTATGTGTTCTATAAACATATACATATATTATTACATACACTTATTACTTTAATGGTAAAAAAGCAAAAGGTAAGAAAATTATAAGCACAAAATATAAAATGAATTTAGTGTAGTTCTTGATGTGAAGTATCATCACTTTATTTTCTGGTGTCATTACTGGTTGATGGTGCATGAGAAAAATGAAATTGAGACTGTTTTATGAAAATTTCATCATAGTCCGGTTTCCATTTGCGAAGCAGAAATTCTTAAAACTGGTGAAAGGTGCTCATCTGTAATTCTGTTTCTTAAAGAAGTTTTCCTAAGCTTCATTGTTGAAAAGATTTGTTCGCATATATAAGATGAGCCGAACATTGTCATTATCTTCATTGCATGAGTAATTAGATTTGGGAAATTATCTGGACTTAGATTTTTATAAAATTCTAGTTATGGTACTGTATGAAAAGTTTGTGTCAGGAGAGTATTACAGTTCAGTTCTATTAACTCAAGTTGAAATTTTGCATCAACTTCTTCGTAATTAACATTCAAGGGGGTAGCAAATGGGGTCTTTTGGAAAAACAGAACAATGAATCGAAAATGCGAGAGTGTCTGGAAGTTTCGAGCGAAGAGGAGTCAGTTGTTTGGGTCGGATGGATTTATCCAGAGTACTATTGTGTTTTGAATATCGCCGCAGGTAGTTTTTATGCGGGTTGCGGGTCGTCACATTACGAAGTAAGAATGAGTTCAAACATTCTCACGACGGCACTCTTAAACGGGCCGAATTAAACCTTTCCGCGGACCAGACTTGGCCCGCGGGCCGTAGTTTCCCCATCACTGCTCTAGATCATATGGTCTGGTGTGTAGTGCCCTAACACACTCACGCCCGCATTCATTCATATACGCAAACGCTTATTCATTTGATTATCAGCCGTGAAATAATTCCGGGCATTGATTGATCTGAAACTGATATTTTCTTTACGATGGTGGATGGAAAGTTCTAAAAAAAGATGTTTTCATAATAATATTCTTTTATTTTTATAAATCAGTCAATTGTGATCATTGATTTAGAAGACTGATTGATGCAGCAAATTTTATTTAAAATATTGATAAAAATATTTTGTAAAATAGGGCTCACAGAGCAAAGTATGAAGAAATCTAAAATTCATTATTCATCAAAGCAATTTTTGACTCAAGCTACATAAAATGTAATTATTTACTTCATTTAGACCAAGTTAACAGCACTAAACATTATGTATGCCTATTACTACTGATTTCCAAATTAACCATTTGACCGGATTTTGAAAGCGTATCCTGTATAAATTCAATCATGTTTACAGTTAACAAAAATCTGATTTATTGAATAAATGATATAGATATTGCAAACGATCATAGAAACCTTTGCTTTGCATTTATTTTTTAAAGAAAATATAGCAATTAATATTTATTTTATTCTATACAATCACGTGCTGAAAATTACATTTTTTAGATTTAATTTGCAATAATGGTTGATTTTTAATTTGAACTTCTGTAAATAGGATGGCAACACGCTAATAAAACTTAATTTTTTCCCCATGGCGTGCTCGTGCAAAATTAAATTTTATTGTTTAGTTCAAAATATATTATTGAAAAATATGGTTAAAATATTTCTTTGAAAATTCGTTAAAAATGGAAGTTTACGCTATATGTTAAAACACTGATACAGTTAGAAAGCTAATTTTTTTAATCTTTAACTTGATGTAAAAATTATGTTTTAGCGATAACATTTCCGGAAGTTATAGTGGAAAAACACCAAAATTTCGCTTAATTTTTGATTAATTCGAATTCTAATTAAAAATTTGAAAAAATTGCTAAAAGGTTCACATGTCCTGTGTCCAAGTTATACACATGCCAAATTTGGTAGTTCTATGGGGAATGATCCGGCCTGTAGAGCGCCAAAACCGACACACATTGAGCTTTATCATAAGTATAGATAGAGCAGTTAGATACTTTCATGTCCTATTTATAAAGGATCTGTCAATTAGAACTTTGTCCTCTCTATCTGATTAGAAAATTACGAATTTCAAATTTCATCGCAAAATAACTCACTTTTAAGTTCAAAACAGACATACAAAATTCGACCGAACTGAAAATAATGACCCTATGGGTCATGAGAATGAAAATCAACCTGTAAATAATTTAAATTTCATTCATTTTAACTCTTTTTGTAAAAAGAAAGATTTAATTTAGAATGATAAAAAAATTCTTTATCACTTCCAGGCGACAAAAATCTGAAAACATATCTCACATGAGTTATAAAATCCAAAGTCCCGCAAAAAAAAGAGCAAAATAATGGCTAGTACCTGATGGAAAATAAAATTATTTCTTTTTTATTATCTTCTCTCTGAAGCTCTTAAAAATACTCATAAAACCGGACAGATAAAATTTTCAACCACTTCAACAAATTTCTTTTCTTGGGATTTTATTAGTATTTTTTTTTTTCCAGTTTTCCTCTTCAACATCAGTTCCTTACATTTTTCAAAATTTTTTCAGACATTTCCGTTGTCTTTTAATGGAAATAAAAACCATGTTTTGATGATATGAGTCAAATTAATTTTTTGCAACGGATTTTAGTTGCTGTTGTGGCTATCCCCAGATGGTTCTTTAACGTTCCAAAACCCCTCTCTCACCCCTGCGCTACTTGTCCTACCTTTCAGCAAAAGTGTTCGAAAAGTCCGCTTTACGACAGCTGTAAAATATTTACTCAGACTTTGGGAAAACTCATTTGAAGGTAAAAGTCCTTAACAGCTTTTTCAGGTTCTTTTAATTCCACTGACTTTTATTTACTTTCTTACAGACTCTGATGACATTCTATAATGAAGGAGAATAATTTTGTGTCAGTGCTCCAAAACGTAATTGAGTGTTTTTGTTCTTATTTAAAAAGGTTCTCAATAGCATAGACGTAAACATAATAGCAGTGATTATGGCAGCACCTGAAGAAGTAATATTTTTATGCCTTTATCTTGTGATTTATACTGTAGAAGCAAATTTTACAGACGTGTCATCGGATTTCTAAATTATAATTAATGAAAATAATAAAATGACTTGAAGAATAATGAATTGTTAAATAATAAAAAGAAACGACCCTATTTTTGCGAAAAAAATATTCTCCCGCTTTCTATCTTTTCTTCTTATGTATATATTTGAAATTCCATACGAATTATGCAACTGCATTATTAGGCTTGTGGGAGTGAAATGGGCTCGGAATAGAACGCGGGACCTTTGGGTTTGTAAGCCAGTAACATACCACTGGACAAAAGCATGCTCATCTCCTGTAGATGTTATCTATCTTATTAAGATATCACCACAGACTCACCCACCAGTGAGTTAGACGAACGATATGCGTTGTTGTTGAGTGGTGATGAATTGGTTTGTTGAGTGAGTGGTTGCTGTGTGTCTAAAGCGCCGTACCCATGTTTATTTGGCGAGCGGAGAGCTTTTTAGTTACGCCAAGCGTTATGGCGAGCGTGCATAGATTGTTGCGTCAAGTGAGTCTGACGACTTTAGTTGCGGGTAGATGGCGCCCCACATCAGTTGCTAGAAGGTTGAAGGTGAAGGTTCATCACGTCCGAGGTCACCATTGTGGGAGTGAAATGGGCTCGGAATAGAACCCGGGACATTTGGGTTTGTAAGCCAGTAACATACCACAGGACAAAAGCATGCTCATCTCCCGTAGATGTTATCTGTCTTATTAAGATATCACCACAGGCTAAACAACTGTAATTCTGCAAAGCATAACAAACTTTAAAAATACTGTCCTTTGTATAGATCCTTTAATTTCTTATCTATATCTATACTTATAATAAAGCTCAATGTGTGTGTGTGTGTGTGTGTGTGTGTGCGTGCGTGTGTGTGTATGTGTGTTGGCGCTCTACAGGCCAGACCGTTGGACCTACAGCTACCAAATTTTGTACATGTATACCTTGGAGGTCGGGAATGTTCACCTCGGAGTCCTTTTTTTGAATTTTTAATTATAATTTGAATTAATTAAAATTTAAGCGAAATTTCGACGTTTTTCCGCTATAACTTCCGAAATTATTATCGCACAAACATGATTTTAACATCAATTTAAAGATAAAAAAATTAGCTTTCTAATGGTATCAGTGTTTTAATGTATAACTTAAGCCTCTATTTTTAACGAATTTTTAAAGAAATATTTTAACCATTTTTTTGAGCACGTGACTGGATAAAATAAAAGAAAACAATGACGGAAGGTCAAATAAAAACAAAACTTTCATCGTAAATCAAGTCTAAAGAAATGATATTTTTAGCACGTGACTGGATAAAATAAAAGAAACATAAAATGTGATATTTTCTACAAAAATAAATGCAAAGCAGAGGTTTCTATAATCTTTTGCAATATATAAATCATTTATTCAACAAATCTTCTTTATTTATGGTAAACCTGATTGAATTTAGACAATATATGCATTAAACTCCCGACTTTGGCATATTATATAATCGTTTGCAATATCTGTATCATTAATTCCATAATTTTTTTCCATTATAAAATGTGATAGTTTCTAAAAAAATAAATGCAAAACCAAGTTTTCTATAATCGTTTGCAACATCTAAATCATTTATTCAATTTTTTTTTTCCTTTTTCGCTTTTTTAAAAAACGTGACTGGATAAAATAAAATAAAACAATGCCGGAAATTCAAAAAAAAAAAAAACTATCATCGCAAATCAAATCTAAAGAAATGCAACTTTCAGCACGTGACTGGATAAAATAACATAAATATAAAATGTGATATCTTCTAAAAAAATAAATGCAAGGCAAAGGATTCTAAGAAATCGTTTGCAATATTTATATCATTAATTCAATAATTTTTTCCCTTTTTCGCTTTCTTTAAAAAACATATTTAACATTTTGGCAATATCACCGAAAAAAAAACATTTTTAATATTTTGGAAGCATAATCGATAAATTATTAGAGCATTAAACTCAAAAAGTTTTTCCGAATAAAGTTACCGACTCTTTAACTACTAATAACTGAATCTTTAACTATTTCTTAAATTTTGTCTAAAAAATATATGATTTAATTGGAAATTTTAGAATGCATTACTCATGGCGAACCAGCTGGTCGCCAAAGGCGGCTAGTTATTAAAATAAGAGAAGGAAGGAACTGTGATCTAATATAAATAAAAATGAATGTCTGTATGTCTCTTTTGCCTTCCTAAACCATTCATCCGATGGCGATGAAACTGGGTCAGCTGATTGCTTACACCTACGGGATGGCTATAGGGATAGTACAATGATCTGAGATATAAATACTAACCACGAAAAGAATATTATAATTAAACCAAAATAGTATTAACCATTTATTTAAAGACAAATAAAAATTGAAAACAGTGAAATAATTTTCAGAAATATGAACATTATTTCATGAAGCCAATACAAATACATATCAGCGAAACTTCAAAGCAGTTTTAGAATTCCTTTTTTTTACAATTCTTGGTATCAAAAAATATCCTTTTTTCATCCTCAAAATCAATATATATATATATATATATATATATATATATATATATATATATAT